>CAWUFW010015494.1:0-358283 GCA_963921515.1 Calotriton arnoldi | reverse complement strand
TGAATCACACAGCAAACATGTATGCTCTGGCACTTTCATCTTCCTGTTTACCTTCCAAACCTTCCCCCTTTTCCACAAATACAGGCCAGCCATTCCTCATTACTCATTCACTCAGTCATCTCAGTCCTCCACTCCAAATTCCCTGCAAGACCAACATGAACAAGAGCTATGTCAGCAAGCAGAAGAAAAGCCTTGGTGTGCTCTTATTTTCATACTGCTGCCCTCTAGTAACGCTACATGGCAATTGCAGCATAATAATTGGACTGAAAAGAGGGCTGTCCTATGCAAATAATGTTCTCCCATGCTTACTTTCTTCTGAGACGGTGGACGGCTTGCACTGTGATACATTCTCCAACATATGCTCTTCAGCCGAATTCAAAAGCAGACTATCTTCAGCTAAGGATTTTGCCACTCGAAGGTTGCACATGGGGACATCACCCTCATTTAGTGGGGCCCCAAATTGCCTGCAGTCATCCTTTATACAGAACAAGGGCGTTGAGGGTGTTCTTCAAAGGATGGAAGGGGGTGTTTAAAGCCTCAGCCCAGCCCAGCCCAGCCCAGCCCAGCCCAGCCCAGCCCAGCCCAGCACAACCCAGCCCCATGCTGTACTGTGATGCTCCATCCCTTCACCTGCTACAGCAGGCATGATTCAGACCTGCTGAAGCAAAGGCCTGACTCTGCCCTTGTCTGCCTCTTGAAAAAAACAACTTTTCTAGCTTCTTATTGGACCTAATAAAAGAAGTTTCACTTGCCTCAAACTTTACCCATCATTTCATTAGCCATAGCTCATACTGCAGCTTTATTCATAGCCAACCTCACAGGCACCAAACCCCTGATTTCAGAGATCGGCTCACACCAAAATGAAAAATCACCACCATCCAACCTTCAGTTTAGCACCTTCCTCGCATTCTTGTGCTCAGTTATAAGCCCGAGCCACATTTGCGCACTACAATACACCGAATTTCAAGGACAAAGAATGAATACATTGATAAAGGAAGATAAGGCTTTGTCTCTACTGCACCTACTTGAGAAAAAGGGGGGTTGGTAGAAGGTCATGAGGGGAAAGATTTGTCATTTTTGGGCGCACAAAACTAAATAGAGGGGCCACTTTTCTCTTCTGTTTTTCCAAGTGGAAATAAACTTAGGAAATGAAAATATAAAGACTACATGAACATTTACCACCTTGACATACTTTGAAAGCATTGGCAGGATTTGAACCCTTGTCTTGCAGGAGCCTGTGCCATTAGAGGTACAAGACTTACCATTGAGCTATAGCTCCTTGGTGTTCTAGACCCTTGCAGTAGTAACTATAAGCAACATACAGGGCCTGGTGTCATTGCCTGTGGATTCCATTACACATGAAAAGGATGACCATGATATAGGGACGATTTGATAAGATACTAAAAGGGAAGCCAGTGTGGTCCAGTGGGTAAGTTCCTGACTTCCACCCAAACAACCAGGGTTCAAATCCCGGGATTGGCACCAGGTGACGGATGATGGCACAGCAGAGGTAAGTTGGAGGTGGGCCAGCCAGGTAAGAAAAATGTGTGTATGTGTGCGAGTGTCGTGTAAGAGAGGAGTCATGCCTGTCGAATGTTGATTGCAGAGTTGTTGGTAAGTAGCATGTGTCTGGTGAGAGCAAGGGGTGGGCTCGAGAACAGGAGTTAAGTGAGTTGGAGTGTAGGGTGGGTGGACTCAGGGATAGGTGTAGGGTGAGTGCACAGGTGGGTGGGATACCAGGGACAAAGAAGGAGGTCAGGGAAGAGGAACCTGGGACAGAGAAGAGGTGGCAGAGTAGGGCCTGATGTGGGCACTCATGCAGTGGTTACTTAGCCCACATGAGGGGTGATTACATAGGGTGGGGAACCCCAATTGTTTTTTTTACTGCTCCCCCGCTACGCTATCTGATTTGGGGGGTGGCAGTTGAATTTGTTGGAGCAGTATTAAAAGGGGTTTGGGGGTGCATTATGAATGGTGATGGGGGCACAGAATGGCATGCCTTCTGGGTAATTTTGGGGTGGCTACCCATAGTTTTTATTGCTCCCCTCCTCCATTGTGGGGTGCACCACAAAAGGATAGGGCAACAGGGGGGGCTAGGGGAGAAACAGGTTTGTGACAGTTTCTATTACCAACCACAAGGGGGCACCATACAATCCTTCTGCGGTTATGGTTTTGAAAGGTACAACAAGGAGAATATGGGGGTATTTTTGCCTGCAGGGCTCCGCAAGATTTTACTGCCATCCTTCCCCTCCGTGCCGCATGGTATAGGGACGCTTGGGAAATTTCTATTGAAAACAGACAGTATAGGGGTTCCCGCTATGAAATCTGAGAGCTCACACAATTGCTAAATAAAGGGTTACAGTTGAGCAGACAAATGAGGAAGGGAAAGGGTACCTGTGGCAATAGGTTGGAAGGGTCATAGAGAATAATCATGGCATGCAAATTGGCAGCAGTGCATGTATTGGCAATGTCTGTAGAGAGTTTGGTGTGCTCTTCAAATTATTTGTCCTCCTTATGTGTGGTATGATCCATAGAGGGAAGGCCAGAACCTTCCTGTTAGGAAGAACATGTATTCATGATTTAAAGACGTGTAGTCTGGGTGTGCTGAGAGGGCCTGTACAGAGCGGTAAGTGCCTGTATGCCCGAGCAATGTGCATCCAACCGGTGACTTGAGAATGAACAGTGACAGAAGCAGCTGGGTTACTGACGGAATATAAATGGAGGGCACATAGGGTTTCCCCAAAGAATATCTATCTTCACTCTCCCTCTGTTTTTCTTTCTTTTTCTCTCTCTCTCGCTCTTTCTTTCCATTCAACACTGTCAATGATGTCAGCATAGATGAACTCTAACCAAAAGCCCTGCATACACTGGAGGTTTTGATTCGAATATCATCTATAAGTGTTCATGGAAAGTACTCATGAGTCACTGTGGCCTAGTGGCTAAGGTCTCTGACTCTTACTCTGAAGGTTACAAGTTCTAATCCTGATGTTTCAACGATTGTAGTCTCTGAGATTAAAATCATAGTTAATGGCACTTTCTTTGGAAAATGCTTTTCTTTTTTCCTTGTTTGAATTTCTCTCTTTATAAGTATGTCTTACCCCAAAGAATACATATCTTCACTTTCTCTCTGTTTTTCTTTCTTTTTCTCTCTCTCCCGCTTTCCTTCCATTCAACACTGTCAATGATGTCAACATAGGTGAACTCTAACCTAAAGCCGTGCATACACTGGAGTTTTTGATTTGAATGTCATCTATATTTTTTCGTGGTGAGTACTCATGAGTCACTGTGGCCTACTGGCTAAGGTCACTGACTCTTACTCTGAAGGTAACGAGTTCAAATCCTGGTGTTTCAATGGCTGTAGTCTTTCAGTTTAAAATCCTAGGCAATGGCACTTCCTTTGGAAAATGTTTTTCCTTTTTCCTTGTTTGAAGTTCTCTCTTTATAAGTATTTCTTACCACAAAGAATACATATCTTCTCTCTTCCTCCGTTTTTCTTTCTTTTTCTCTCTCTCCCTCTTTCCTTCCATTCAACACTGTCAATGATGTCAACATAGGTGAACTCTAACCTACAGCAGTGCATACACTTTAGTTTTTGATTCGAATGTCATCTATATGTTTTCAGTAGAAAGTACTCATGAGTCACTGTCGCCTACTGACTAAAGTCTCTGACTCTTACTCTGAAGGTTATAAGTTCTAATCCTGGTGTTTCAATGGTGGTAGTTTCTGAGTTTATAATCATAGGCAATGGCACTTTCTTTGGAAAATGTTTCTCTTTTTTCCTTGTTTGAATTTCTCTCTTCATAAGTCTTCCTTACCCCAAAGAATACATATCTTCTCTTTCCCTCTGTTTTTCTTTCTTTTTCTCTCTCTCCCTCTTTCCTTCCATTCAACACGGTCAATGATGTCAATATAGGTGAACTCTAACCAACAGCAGTGCATACACTCCAGTTTTAGATTCGAATGTCATCTATAGGTTTTCGTGCAAAGTACTCATGAGTTACTGTGGCCTACTAGTTAATGTCTCTGATTCGTGCTCTGGTGGTTACAAGTTCAAATCTTGGTGTTTCAATGGTGGTAGTCTCTGAGTTTAATATTATAGGCAATGGCACTTTGTTTGGAAAGTGTTTTTCTTTTTTCCTTGTTTGAATTTCTCTCTTTATAAGTATTTCTTATCCCAAAGAATACATATTTCCTCTCTCCCTCTGTTTTTCTTTCTTTTTCTCTCTCTCTCCCTCTTTCCTTCCATTCAACACTGTCAATGATATCAACATAGGTGAACTCTAACCTACAGCAGTGCATACACTTGAGTTTTTAATTTGAATGTCATCTATATGTTTTCAGTAAACAGTACTCATGAGTCACTGTGGCCTAGTGATTAAGGTCTCTTACTCTGATGGTTATGAGTCCTAATCCTGGTGTTTCAATGGTTGTAGTCTTTGAGTTTAAAATCATAGGTAGTGGCACTTTCTTTGGAAAATGTTTTTCTTTTTCCTTGTTTGAATTTCTCTCTTTATAAGTATTTCTTACCCCAAAGAATACATATCTTCACTCTCCCTCTGTTTTTCTTTCTTTTTCTCTCTCTCCCTCTTTCCTTCCATTCAACACTGTCAATGATGTCAACATAGGTGAACTCTAACCTACAGCAATGCATACACTGGAGTTTTTAATTTGAATGTCATCTATAGGTTTACGTGTAAAGTACTTACGCGTCACTGTGGCCCACTGGTTAATGTCTCTGACTCATCCTCTGAAGGTTACGAGTTCAAATCTTGGTGTTTTAATGGTTGTAGTCTCTGAGTTTAAAACTATAGGCAATGGCACTTTCTTTGGTAAATATTGGAAAATGTTTTTTTTTCCTTGTTTGAATTTCTCTCTTTATAAGTATGTCCTTTCCCAAAGAATACATATCTTCACTCTCCCTCTGTTTTTCTTTCTTTTTCTCTCTCTCTCGCTCTTTCTTTCCATTCAACACTGTCAATGATGTCAGCATAGATGAACTCTAACCTACTTCAGTGCATACACTGGAGTTTTAGATTTGAATATCATCTATAAGTTTTCGTGAAGGGTGTTCTTGAGTCACTGAGGCTTAGTGGTTAAGGTCTCTGACTCTTCCTCTGAAGGTTACAGGTTCTTATCCTGGTGTTTCAATGGTTGTAGTTTTTGAGTTTAAAATCATAGTTAATGGCACTCTCTTTGGACAATGTTTTTCTTTTTTCCTTGTTTGAATTTCTCTCTTTATAAGTATTTCTTACCACAAAGAATACATATCTTCTCTCTCCCTCTGTTTTTCTTTCTTTTTTTCTCTCTCTCTCCTTCCATTCAACACTGTCAATAATATCAACATAGGTGAACTCTAACCTACAGCAGTGCATACACTTGAGTTTTGATTCGAATCTCATCTCTAAGTATTCGTGCAAAAAAACTCATGAGGCTGTGGCATAGTGGTTAATGTCTCTGACTCTTACTCTGAAAGTTATGAGTTCAAATCCTGGGTTTTCAATGTTTGAAGACTTCGAGTATAAAATTATAGGCAATTGCCCTTTCTTTGATAAATGTTGGAAAATGTTTTTCTTTTTTCCTTGTTTGAATTTCTCTCTTTATAAGTATGTCTTACCCCAAAGAATATATATCTTCACTTTCCCTCTATCATCTTTAAGTTCTCGTGCAACAAACTGATGAGTCACTATGGCATAATTGTTAAGGTCTCTTACTCTGAAGGTTATGAGTTCAAATCCTGGTGTATTAATGGTTGAAGTCTCTGAGTTTAAAATTATAGGCAATGGCACTTTCTTTGATAAATATTGGAAAATGTTTTTCCTTGTTTGAATTTCTATCTTTATAAGTATGTCTTACCCCACAGATACATATCTTCACTGTCCATCTGTTTTTCTTTCTATTTCTCTCTCTCCCTCTTTCCTTCCATTCAACACTGTCCATCCTCTCAAGATAGGTAAACTCTAACTTACAGCAGTGCATACCCTGGAGTTTTAGATTCGAATGTAATCTATAGGTTTTCGTGCAAACTACTCCGGAGTCACTGCGGCCTAGTGGTTAAGGTCACAGAATCATTTCTGACGGTTACGAGTTCAAACCTTGGTGATTTAATGGTTGTAGTCTGTGAGTTTAAAAACATAAACAAAGGCACTTTCTTTGAAAATGTTTTTCTTTTTTCTCTCTTTATAAGTATGTCTTACCCCAAAGATACATATCTTCACTCTCCATCTGTTTTTCTTTCTTTTTCTCTCTCTCCCTGTTTCCTTCCATTCAACACTGTCAATGATGTCAGCATAGATGAACTCTAACCAACAGCCCTGTATACGCTGGAGTTTTTGATTCGAATATCATCTATAAGTTTTTGTGACATGTACTCAAGAGTCACTGTGTCCTAGTGGTTATGGTCTCAGACTCTTTCTCTGAAGGTTGCGAGTTCTAATCCTGGTGTTTCAATGGTTATAGTCTCGGAGTTTAAAATCATAATTAATGGCACTCTCCTTGGAAAATGTTTTTCTTTTTTCCTTGTTTGAATTTCTATCTTTATAAGTATGTCTTAACCCAAAGAGTACATATCTTCATTGTCCATCTGTTTTTCTTTCTATTTCTCTCTCTCCCTCTTTCCTTCCATTCAACACTGTCAATGATGTCAACATAGGTGAACTTTAACCTACAGCCGTGCATACACTGGAGTTGTTGATTCGAATGTCATCTATATGTTTTCGTGGTGAGTACTCATGAGTCACTGTGGCCTACTGGCTAAGGTCTCTGACTCTTACTCTGAAGGTTACGAGTTAAAATTTGGTGTTTCAATGACTGTAGTCTTTCAGTTTAAAATCACAGGCAATGGCACTTCCTTTGGAAAATGTTTTTCCTTTTTCCTTGTTTGAATTTCTCTCTTTATAAGTATTTCTTACCACAAAGAATACATATCTTCTCTCTTCCTCTGTTTTTCTTTCTTTTTCTCTCTCTCCCTCTTTCCTTCCATTCAACACTGTCAATGATGTCAACATAGGTGAACTCTAACCTACAGCAGTGTATACACTGGAGTTTTAGATTAGAATGTCATCTATAGGTTTTCAGTGCAGCATATTCGTGAGTCACTGTGGCCAAATGGTTAAGATCTCTGACTCTTACTCTGAAGGTTACTGAGCTCAAATCCTGGTGTTTCAATGGTTGTAGTCTCTGAGTTTAAAATCATAGGTAATACCACTTTCTTTGGAAAATGCTTCTCTTTTTTCCTTGTTTGAATTTCTCTCTTTATAAGTATGTCTTACCCCAAAGAATACATATCTTCACTTTCTCTCTGTTTTTCTTTCTTTTTCTCTCTCTCCCTCTTACCTTCCATTCAACACTGTCAATGATGTCAACATAGGTGAACTCTAACCTACAGCAGTGTATACACTGGAGTTTTAGATTCAAATGGCATCTATAAGTTTTTAGTGAACAGTACTCATGGGTTACTGTGGCCTAGTGGTTAAGGTCTCTGTCTCTTACTCTGAAGGTTACAAGTTCAAATCTTGGTCTTTCAATGGTTGTATTCTCTGAGTTTAAAATCATAGCCAATGGCACTTTGATAAATATTGGAAAATGTTTTTCTTTTTCCTTGTTTGAATTTCTCTCATTATAAGTATTCCTTACCCAAAAGAATACATATCTTCTCTTTCCCTCTGTTTTTCTTTCTTTTTCTCTCTCTCCCCTCTTTCCTTCCATTCAACACTGTCAATGATGTCAACATAGGTGAACTCTAACCTACAGCAGTGCAAACACTGGAGTTTTAGATTCGAATGTAATCTATAGGTTTTCATGCAGAGTACTCATGAGTCACTGAGGCCTAGTGGTTAAAGTCTCTCACTCTTACTCAGAAGGTTACGAGTTCAAATACTGGTGTTTCAATGGTTGTAGTCTCTAAGTTTAAAATAATAGGAAATGGCAATTACTTTTGAAAATGTTTTTCTTTTTTCCTTGTTTGAATTTCTCTCTTTATGAGTATGTCTTACCCCAAAGAATACATATCTTCACTTTCCATCTGTTTTTATTTCTTTTTCTCTCTCTCCCTCTTTCCTTCCATTCAACACTGTCAATGATGTCAACATAGGTGAACTCTAACCTAAAGCAGTGCATATACTGGAGTTTTGGATTCGAATGTCATCTATAGGTTTTCGTGCAAAGTACTCATGAGTCACTGTGGCCTAGTGGTTAAGGTCTCTGACTCTTACTCTGAAGGTTACAAGTTCAAATTCTGGTGTTTCAATGGTCATAGTCTCTGAGTTTAAAATAATGGTGATTTCTTTGGAAAATGTTTTTCTTTTTTCCTTGTTTGAATTTCTCTCTTCATAAGTATTCCTTACCCCAAAGAATACATATCTTCTCTTTCCCTCAGTTTTTCTTT
This sequence comes from Calotriton arnoldi, assembly GCA_963921515.1. Taxonomy (NCBI): domain Eukaryota; kingdom Metazoa; phylum Chordata; class Amphibia; order Caudata; family Salamandridae; genus Calotriton; species Calotriton arnoldi. The sequence goes on along the minus strand of CAWUFW010015494.1, from coordinate 349,900 downwards.
CTTTTTCTCTCACTCCCTCTTTCCTTCCATTCAACACGGTCAATGATGTCAATATAGGTGAACTCTAACCTACAGCAGTGCATACACAGCAGTTTTAGATTTGAATGTCATCTATAGGTTTTCGTAGCAAGTATTCGTGAGTTAAAGTGGCCTACTAGTTAATGTCTCTGACTCCTGCTGTGAAGGTTGTAAGTTCAAATCTTGGTTTTTCAATGGCTGTAGTCTCTGAGTTTAAAATTATAGGCAATATCACTTTCTTTGGAAAATGTGTTTCTTTTTTCCTTGTTTGAATTTCTCTCTTTATAAGTATTGCTTACCCCGAAGAATACATATCTTCTCTCTCCCTCTGTTTTTCTTTCTTTTTCTGTCTTTCTCCCTCTTTCCTTCCATTCAACACTGTCAATGATATCAACATAGGTGAACTTTAACCTACAGCAGTGGCTACACTTGAGTTTTTGATTCGAATGTCATCTATACGTTTTTGTGCAAAGTACTCATCAGTCACTGTGGCCTAGTAGTTAAGGTCTCTAACTCTGAAGGTTACAAGTTCATATCCTGCGGTTTCAATGGTTTTAGTCTCTGAGTTTAGAATCATAGGTAATGCCACAATCTTTGATATATATTGGAAAACTTTATTCTTTTTCCTTGTTCGAATTTCTCTCTTTATAAGTATGTCTTACCCCAAAGAATACATATCTTCACTTTCCCAGTTTTTCTTTCTTTTTCTCTCTGTCCCTCTTTCCTTCCATTCAACATTGTCAATGATGTCAACATAGGTGAACTCTAACCTACAGCCGTGCATACACTGGAGGTTTTGATTCGAATATAATCTATAAGTTTTCGTGGTGAGTAATCATGAGTCACTGTGGCCTACTGGCTAAGGTCTTTATCTCTTACTCTGAAGGTTAAGAGTCCTAATCCTGGAGTTTGAATGGTGTAGTCTCTGAGTTTAAAATAATAGATAATTACACTTTCTTTGGAAAATGTGTTTATTTTTCCCTTGTTTGAATTTCTCTCTTTATAAGTATTCCTTACCCCAAAGAATACATATGTTCTCTTTCCCTGTTTTTCTTTCTTTTTTTCTCTCTCCCTCTTTCCTTCCATTCAACACTGTCAATGATGTCAATATAGTTGAACTCTAACCTACAGCAGTGTATACACTGGAGTTTTAGATTCGAATGCCATCTATACGTTTTCGTGCAGGTTACTCATGAGTCACTGTTGACTAGTGGTTAAGGTCTCTGACTTTTACACTAAAGGTTATGTGTTCAATTCCAGGTATTTCAATGGTTGTGGTCTCTGAGTTAAAAATCATAGGCAATGGAACTTTCTTTGATAAATGTTTTTCTTTTTTCCTTGTTTGAATTTCTCTCTTTATAAGTATGTCTTACCCCAAAGATATATATCTTCACTCTCCATCTGCTTCTCTTTCTTTTTCTCTCTCTCCCTCTTTCCTTTCATTCAACACTGTCATTGATGTCAGCATAGATGAACACTAACCTACAGCCGTGCATACACTGGAGTTTTTGATCCAATGTCATCTATAAGTTTTCGTGGAAAGTACTTATGAGTCACTGTGGCATAGTGGTTAAGATCTCTGACTCTTACTCTGATGGTTACGAGTCCAAATCCTGGTGTTTCAATGGTTGAAATCTCTGGGTTTAAATTTATAGGCAATGGCACTTTCTTTGATAAATATTGGAAAATGTTTTTCTTTTTTCCTTGTTTGAATTTCTCTCTTTTTAAGTATGTCTTACCCCAAAGATTCATATCTTCACTCTTCATCTGTTTTTCTTTCTTTTTCTCTCTCTCCCTGTTTCCTTCCATTCAACACCGTCAATTATGTCAGCATAGATGAACTCTAACCTACAGCACTGCTTACACTGGAGTTTTTGATTCGAATGTCATCTATACGTTTTTGTAGAGAGTACTCATGAGTCACTGTGGCCTAGTGGTTATAGTCACTGACTCTTACTGTGAAGTTTACGAGTTCTAATCCTGGTGTTTCAATGGTTCTTGTCTCTGAGTTTAAAATCATAGACAATGGAACTTTCTTTGGAAAATGTTTTTCTTTTTTCCTTGTTTGAATCGCTCTCTTTATAAGTATTCCTTACCCCAAAGAATACATATCTTCACTCTCCCTCTGTTTTTCTTTCTTTTTCTCTCCTCTTTCCTTCCATTCAACACTGTCAATGATGTCAATATAGAGTGAACTCTAACCTACAGCCATGCATACACTGGAGTTTTTGATTCAAATGTCATCTATAAGTTTTCTTGACAATTGCTCACGAATTACTGTGGCCAGGTAGTTAAGGTCTTTTACTCTTACTCTGAAGGTTACGAGTTTTAATCCTGGAGTTTCAATGGTTGTCGTCTCTCAGTTTAAAATCATATACAATGGCACTTTCTTTGGAAAATGTTTTCTTTTTTCCTTGTTTGAATTTCTCTCTTTAAGTATTCCTTACCCCAAAGAATACATGTCTTCTCTCTCCTCTGTTTGTCTTTCATTTTCTCTCTCTCCCTCTTACCTTCCATTCAACACTGTCAATAATGTCAACATAGGTGAACTCTAACCTACAGCAGTGCATACACTTGAGTTTTTGATTTGAATGTTATCTATAGGTTTTCGTGCAAAGTACTTATGTGTAACTGTGGCCTAGTGATTAATGTCTCTGACTCTTACTCTGAAGGTTACGAATTCAAATCCTGGTGTTTCAATGGTTGTAGTCTCTGAGTTTAAAATCATCGGCAATGGCAACTTCTTTGGAAAATGTTTTTATTTTTTCTTGTTTGAATTTCTCTCTTTATAAGTATTTCTTACCCCAAAGAAAACATATCTTCTCTCTCCCTCTGTTTTTCTTTCTTTTTCTCTCTCTCCCTCTTTCCTTCCATTCAACACTGTCAATAATGTCAACATATGTGAACTCTAGCCTACAGCAGTGCATACACTTGAGTTTTTGATTCGAATGTCATCTATAAGTTTTCGTGCAGATTACTCATGAGTCACTGTGGCCAAGTGGTTAAGGTCTCTGATTCTTACTCTGAAGGTTACGAGTTCTAATTCTGGGGATTCAATGGTTGTAGTATACAAGTTTAAAATCATAGATAATGGCGCTTTCTTTGGAAAATGTTTTCTTTTTCCTTGTTTGAATTTCTCTCTTTATAAGTATGTCTTACCCCAAAGAATACATATCTTCACTTTCTCTCTGTTTTTCTTTCTTTTTCTCTCTCTCCCTCTTTTCTTCCATTCAACACTGTCAATGATGTCAAAGTAGGTGAACTTTAACCTACAGCCGTGCACACACTGGAGTTGTTGATTCGAATGTCATCTATATGTTTTCGTGGTGAGTACTCATGCGTCACTGTGGCCTACTGGCTAAGGTCTCTTACTCTGAAGGTTACGAGTTAAAATTTTGGTGTTTCAATGACTGTAGTCTTTCAGTTTAAAATCATAGGCAATGGCACTTCCTTTGGAAAATGTTTTCCTTTTTCCTTGTTTGAATTTCTCTCTTTATAAGTATTTCTTACCACAAAGAATACATATCTTCTCTCTTCCTCTGTTTTTCTTTCTTTTTCTCTCTCTCCCTCTTTCCTTCCATTCAACACTGTCAATGATGTCAACATAGGTGAACTCTAACCTACAGCAGTGTATACACTGGAGTTTTAGATTACAATGTCATCTATAGGTTTTCGTGCAGCATACTCGTGAGTCACTGTGGCCAAATGGTTAAGATCTCTGACTCTTACTCTGAAGGTTACAAGCTCAAATCCTGGTGTTTCAATGGTTGTAGTCTCTGAGTTTAAAATCGTAGTTAATACCACTTTCTTTGGAAAATGCTTCTCTTTTTTCCTTGTTTGAATTTCTCTCTTTATAAGTATGTCTTACCCCAAAGAATACATATCTTCACTTTCTCTCTGTTTTTCTTTCTTTTTCTCTCTCTCCCTCTTTCCTTCCATTCAACACTGTCAATGATGTCAACATAGGTGAACTCTAACCTACAGCAGTGTATACACTGGAGTTTTAGATTCAAATGGCATCTATAAGTTTTCGTGAACAGTACTCATGGGTTACTGTGGCCTAGTGGTTAAGGTCTCTATCTCTTACTCTGAAGGTTACAAGTTCAAATCTTGGTCTTTCAATGGTTGTATGCTCTGAGTTTAAAATCATAGGCAATGGCACTTTGATAAATATTGGAAAATGTATTTCTTTTTTCCTTGTTTGAATTTCTCTCATTATAAGTATTCCTTACCCAAAATAATACATATCTTCTCTTTCCCTCTGTTTTTCTTTCTTTTTCTCTCTCTCCCTCTTTCCTTCCATTCAACACTGTCAATGATGTCAACATAGGTGAACTCTAACCTACAGCAGTGTATACACTGGAGTTTTAGATTACAATGTCATCTATAGGTTTTCGTGCGGCATACTCATGAGTCACTGTGGCCAAATGGTTAAGATCTCTGACTCTTACTCTGAAGGTTATGAGCTCAAATCCTGGTGTTTCAATGGTTGTAGTCTCTGAGTTTAAAATCGTAGTTAATACCACTTTCTTTGGAAAATGCTTCTCTTTTTTCCTTGTTTGAATTTCTCTCTTTATAAGTATGTCTTACCCCAAAGAATACATATCTTCACTTTCTCTCTGTTTTTCTTTCTTTTTCTCTCTCTCCCTCTTACCTTCCATTCAACACTGTCAATAATGTCAACATAGGTGAACTCTAACCTACAGCAGTGCATACACTTGTGTTTTTGATTTGAATGTTATCTATAGGTTTTCAGTTGCAAAGTACTTATGTGTAACTGTGGCCTAGTGATTAATGTCTCTGACTCTTACTCTGAAGGTTCACGAATTCAAATCCTGGTGTTTCAATGGTTGTAGTCTCTGAGTTTAAAATCATCGGCAATGGCAACTTCTTTGGAAAATGTTTTTATTTTTTGTTGTTTGAATTTCTCTCTTTATAAGTATTTCTTACCCCAAAGAAAACATATCTTCTCTCTCCCTCTGTTTTTCTTTCTTTTTCTCTCTCTCCCTCTTTCCTTCCATTCAACACTGTCAATAATGTCAACATATGTGAACTCTAGCCTACAGCAGTGCATACACTTGAGTTTTTAATTCGAATGTCATCTATAAGTTTTCGTGCAGGTTATCATGAGTCACTGTGGCCAAGTGGTTAAGGTCTCTGATTCTTACTCTGAAGGTTACGAGTTCTAATTCTGGGGATTCAATGGTTGTAGTATACAAGTTTAAAATCATAGTTAATGGCGATTTCTTTGGAAAATGTTTTTCTTTTTTCCTTGTTTGAATTTCTCTCTTTATAAGTATGTCTTACCCCAAAGAATACATATCTTCACTTTCTCTCTGTTTTTCTTTCTTTTTCTCTCTCTCCCTCTTTTCTTCCATTCAACACTGTCAATGATGTCAAAGTAGGTGAACTCTAACCTACAGCAGTGCATACAATGGCGTTTTAGATTTGAATGTCATCTATAGGATTTCGTGCAAAGTACTCCTGAGTTATAGTGGCCTAGTGGTTAAGGTCTCAGTCTCTTACTCTGAAGGTAATGAGTTCAAATCATGCTGTTTCAATGGTTGTTGTCTCCGAGTTTAAAATCATAGGCAAGGGCTCTTTATGTGAGAAATGTTTTTCTTTTTTCCTTGTTTGAATTTCTCTCTTTATAAGTACTTCTTATCCCAAAGAATACATATCTTCTCTCTCCCTCCGTTTTTCTTTCTTTTTCTCTCTCTCCCTCTTTCCTTCCATTCAACAACTGTCAATGATGTCAACATAGGTGAACTCTAACCTACAGCAGTGCATACACTTAAGTTTTTGATTTGAATGTCATCTATAAGTTTTCGTTGAGAGTACTCATGAGTCACTGTGGCATAGTGGTTAAGGTCTCTTACTCTGAAGGTTACGAGTTCAAATCCTTGTGTTTCAATGGTTGAAGACTCTAAGTTTAAAATCAGAGGCAATAGCACTTTTTGATAAATATTGGAAAATGGTTTTCTTTTTTCCTTGTTTGAATTTCTCTCTTTATAAGTATGTCTTAACCCAAAGATACATATCTTCACTCTCCATCTGTTTTTCTTTCTTTTTCTCTCTCTCCCTGTTTCCTTCCATTCAACACTGTCAATGATGTCAGCATAGGTGAACTCTAACCTACAGCAGTGCATACACTGGAGTTTTTGATTCGAATGTCATCTATAGGTTTTTGTAGAGAATACTCATGAGTCGATGTGGCCTAGTGGTTATAGTCTCTGACTCTTACTGTGCAGTTTAAGAGTTATAATCCTGATGTTTCAATGGTTGTTGTCTTGGAGTTTAAAGTCATAGGTAATGGCATTTTCTTTGGAAAATGTTTTTCTTTTTCCTTGTTTGAATTGCTCTCTTTATAAGTATTCCTTACCCCAAAGAATACATAGCTTCACTCTCCCTCTGTTTTTCTTTCTTTTCCTCTCCCTCTTTCCTTCCATTCAACACTGTCAATGATGTCAATATAGGTGAACTCTAAATTACTGCCGTGCATACACTGGAGTTTTTGATTCGAATGTTATCTATAGTTTTTCGTGCAAAGTACTTATAAGTAACTGTGGCCTAGTGGTTAAGGTCTCTTACTCTGAAAGTTACGAATTCAAATACTTGTGTTTCAATGGTTCTAGTCTCTGAGTTTAAAATCATAGGCAATGGCACTTTCTTTGGAAAATGTTTTTCTTTTTTCCTTGTTTGAATTTCTCTCTTTATAAGTATGTCTTATCCCAAAGAATACACATCTTCACTTTCCCTCTGTTTTTCTTTCTTTTTCTCTCTCTCCATCTTTCCTTCCATTCAACACTGTCAATAATGTCAATATAGGTGAATTCTAACCTACAGCAGTGCATACACTGGAGTTTTAGATTCGAATGTCATCTATAGGTTTTCGTTCAAAGTATTCATGAGTCACTTTGGCCTACTGGTTAAGGTCTCTTACTCTGAAGGTTACGAATTCAAATCCTGGTGTTTCAATGAATTTAGTCACTGAGTTTAAAATCATCGGCCATGGCAACTTCTTTGGAAAATGTTTTTATTTTTTCCTTGTTTGAATTTCTCTCTTTATAAGTATTTCATGAGTCACTGTGGCATAGTGGTTAAGGTCTCTGACTCTTACTCTGAAGGTTACGAGTTCAAATCCTGGTATTTCAATGGTTGAAGTCTCTGTGTTTAAAATTATAGACAATGGCACTTTCTTTGATAAATATTGGAAAATGTTTTTCTTTTTTCCTTGTTTGAATTTCTCTCTTTATAAGTATGTCTTACCCCAAAGATACATATCTTCACTCTCCATCTGTTTTTCTTTCTTTTTCTCTCTCTCCCTGTTTCCTTCCATTCAACACCGTCAATTATGTCAGCATAGATGAACTCTAACCTACAGCACTGCATACACTGGAGTTTTTTATTTGAATGTCATCTAAACGTTTTTGTAAAGAGTACTCATGAGTCACTGTATCCTAGTGGTTATAGTCTCTGACTCTTAGTGTGAAGGTTACGAGTTCTAATCCTGATATTTCAATGGTTGTTGTCTCTGAGTTTAAAATCATAGGCAATGGAACTTTCTTTGGAAAATGTTTTTCTTTTTTCCTTGTTTGAATTGCTCTCTTTATAAGTATGTCTTATCCCAAAGAATACATATCTTCTCTTTCCCTCTGTTTTTCTTTCTTTTTCTCTCTCTCCATCTTTCCTTCCATTCAACACTGTCAATAATGTCAATATAGGTGATCTCTAACCTACAGCAGTGCATACACTGGAGTTTTAGATTCGAATGTCATCTATAGGTTTTCGTTCAAAGTACTCATGAGTCACTTTGGCCTAGTGGTTACGGTCTCTTACTCTGAAGGTTACTAATTTAAATCCTGGTTTTTCAATGGTTTTAGTCTCTGAGTTTAAAATCATCGGCCATGGCAACTTCTTTGGAAAATGTTTTTATTTTTTCCTTGTTTGAATTTCTCTCTTTATAAGTATTTCTTACCCCAAAGAATACATATCTTCTCTCTCCTTCTGTTTTTCTTTCTTTTTCTCTCTCTCCCTCTTTCCTTCAATTCAACACTGTCAATAATGTCAACATAGGTAAACTCTAACCTACAGCAGTGCATACACTTGAGTTTATGATTCGAATGTCATCTATAAGTTTTCGTGGAGGAAACTCATAAGTCACTGTGGCATAATGGTTTAAGGTCTATGACTCTTACTCTGAAGGTTACGAGTTCAAATCCTGGTGTTAGAAAGGTTGTTTAGTTTGAGTTTAAAATTATACGCAATGATTCTTTCTTTAATAAATATTGGAAAATATTTTTTCTTTTTCCTTGTTTAAATTTCTCTCTTTATAAGTATATCTTACCCCAAAGATACATATCTTCACTCTCCATCTGTTTTTCTTTCTTTTTCTCTCTCTCCCTCTTTCCTTTCATTCAACACTGTCAATGATGTCAGCATAGATGAACACTAACCTACAGCCGTGCATACACTGGAGTTTTTGATTCGAATGTCATCTATAAGTTTTCGTGGAAAGTACTTGTGAGTCTCTGTGGCATAGTGTTTAAGGTCTCTGAAGGTTCCGAGTTCAAAACCTGGTGTTTCAATGGTTGAAGTCTCTGGGTTTAAAGTCATAGGCAATGGCACTTTCTTTGGAAAATGTTTTTCTTTTTTCCTTGTTTGAATTTCTCTCTTTATAAGTATGTCTTAACCCAAAGATACATATCTTCACTCTCCCTCTGTTTTTCTTTCTTTTTCTCTCCCTCTTTCCTTCTATTCAACACTGTCAATGATGTCAATATAGGTGAACTCTAACCTACAGCCGTGCATACTCTAGAGTTTTTGATTCAAATGTCATCTATAAGTTTTCTTGGCAGCTACTCATGAATTACTGTGGCCTAGTGGTTAAGGTCTGTGACTCTTACTCTAAAAGCTACGAGTTCCAGTTCTGGTGTTTCAAAGGTTGTAGTCTCTGAGATTAAAATCATAGGCACTGGCACTTTCTTTGGAAAATGTTTTTCTTTTTTCCTTGTTTGAATTTCTCTCTTTATAAGTATTCCTTACCCCAAAGAATACATTTCTTCACTCTCCCTCTGTTTTCTTTCTTTTTCTCTCTCTCCCTCTTTCTTTCCATTCAACACTGTCAATGATGTCAGCATAGATGAACTCTAACCTACAGCAGTGCATACACTTGCGTTTTAGATTCGAATGTCATCTATAGGTTTTCGTGCAAAGAACTCCTGAGTCACTGTGGCCTAGTGGTTAAGGTCACAGAATCTTCTCTGAAGTGTTACGAGTTCAAACCTTGGTGATTTAATGGTTGTAGCCTCTGATTTTCAAATCATAAGTAATGGCACTATCTTTGATAAATGTTTTTCTTTTTTCTCTCTTTATAAGTATGTCTTACCCCAAAGATACATATCTTCAGTCTTCATATGTTTTTCTTTCTTTTTCTCTCTCTCCCTCTTTCCTTCCATTCAACACTGTCCATCCTCTCAACATAGGTAAACTCTAACCTACAGCAGTGCATACCCTGGAGTTTTAGATTCGAATGTCATCTACAGGTTTTCGTGCAAAGTACTCCTGAGTCACTGTGGCCTAGTTGTTAGGGTCGCTGACTCTTTCTCTGAAGGCTATGAGTTCAAATCCTGGTGTTGCAGAGTTTGAGTTTATAAGCATATGCATTTTCTTTGGAACATGTTTTCCTTATTTGAAATTCTCTCTTTATAAGTATGTCTTACCCCAAAGATGCATATCTTCAGTCTCCATCTGTTTTTCTTTCTTTTCTCTCTCTCCCTCTTTCCTTCAATTCAACACTTTCAATGATGTCAATATAGGTGAACTCTAACCTACAGCAGTGCATACACTTGAGTTTTTGTTTCGAATATCATCTATAGGTTTTCGTTCAATGAACTCATGAGTCACAGTGGCATAGTGGTTAAGGTCTCTCACGCTTGCTCTGAAGAATAAGGGTTCAAATACTGGTCTTTCAATGGTTGTAGTGTCTGAGTTTAAAATTATACGCAGTGGCACTATTTTTGATAAATATTGGAAAATGTTTTTCTTTTTTCCTTGTTTGAATTTCTCTCTTTATAAGTATTTCTTACCCCAAAGAATACATATCTTCACTCTCCCTCTGTTTTTCTTTCTTTTTCTCTCTCTCCCTCTTTCCTTCCAATCAACACTGTCAATGATGTCAACAGAGGTGAACTCTAACCTACACCAGTGCATACACTGGAGTTTTAGATTCGAATGTCATCTATAGGTTTTTTGTGCAAAATATTCATTAGTCACTGTTTCCTAGTGGTTAAGGTCTCTGACTCTTACTCTGAAGATTACAAATTCAAATCCTGGTGTTTCAATGGTTGTAGTGTCTGAGTTTAAAATTATACGCAGTGGCACTATTTTTGATAAATATTGGAAAATGTTTTTCTTTTTTCCTTGTTTGAATTTCTCTCTTTATAAGTATGTCTTACCACAAAGAATACATATCTTCACTTTCCCTCTGTTTTCATTTCTTTTTCTCTCTCTCCTCTTTCCTTCCATTCAACACTTTCCGTGATGTCAATATAGGTGAACTCTAACCTAGAGCAGAGCATACACTTGAGTTTTTGATGATGAGTTCTAATCCTGGTGTTTTAATGGTTGTAGTCTCTGAATTTAAAATCATAGGAAATGGCACTTTCTTTGGAAAATGCTTTTCTTTTTTACTTGTTTCAATTTCTCTCTTTATAAGTATTTCTTACCCCAAAGAATACATATCTTCTCTCTCCCTCTGTTTTTCTTTCTTTTTCTCTCTGTCCCTCTTTCCTTCCATTCAACACTGTCAATGATGTCAACATAGGTGAACTATAACCTACATCAGTGCATACACTGGAGTTTTAGATTTGAATGTGATCTATAGGTTTTCGTGAAGAATACCCATGAGTCACTGTGGCCTAGTGGTTATGGTCTCTTACTCTCAAGGTTACGAGTTCTGGTGTTTCAATGGTTGTAGTCTCTGAGTTTAAAATCATTGGTAATGGCACATCCTTTGGAAAATGTTTTTCTTTTTTTCCTTGTTTGAATTTCTCTCTTTATAAGTATGTCTTACCCCAAAGAATACATATCTTTACTTTCCCTCTGTTTTTCTTTCTTTTTCTCTCTCTCCCTCTTTCCTGTCCATGATGTCAACATAGGTGAAGTCTAACCTACAGCAGTGCATACACTGGAGTTTTAGATTCGAATGTCATCTATAGGTTTTCGTGCAGATTACTCATGAGTTACTGTCGCCTAGTGGTTAAGGTCTCTGGCGCTTAGTCTGAAGGTTACAAGTTCAAATCCTGATGTTTCAATGGTTGTGGTCTCTGAGTTTGACATCATAGGCAATGACACTTTCTTTGGAAAATGTTTTTCTTTTTTCCTTGTTTGAATTTCTCTCTATATAAGTATTTCTTACCCCAAAGAATATATATCTTCTCTCTCCCTCTGTTTTTCTTTCTTTTCTCTCTCTCTCCATCTTTCCTTCCATTCAACACTGTCAATGATATCAACATAGGTGCACTCTAACCTACAGCAGTGCATACAATTGAGTTTTTGATTTGAATGTCATCTATAAGTTTTCGTGCAAAATACTCATTTGTAACTGTGGCATAGTGGTTAAGGTCTCTGACTCTTACTCTGCAGGTTACAACTTCAAATCCTGGTGTTTCAATGGTTGTTGTCTCTGAGTTTAAAATCATAGGCAATGGCACTTTCTTTGGAAAATGTTTTTCTTTTTTCCTTGTTTGAATTTCTCTCTTTATAAGTATTTCTTACCCCGAAGAATACATGTCTTCTCTCTCCCTCTGTTTTTCTTTCTTTTTCTGTCTTTCTCCCTCTTTCCTTCCATTCAACACTGTCAATGATATCAACATAGGTGAACTTTAACCTACAGCAGTGGCTACACTTGAGTTTTTGATTCGAATGTCATCTATAAGTTTTCGTGCAAAGTAATCATCAGTCACTGTGGCCTAGTGGTTAAGGTCTCTGACTCTGAAGGTTACAGGGTCAAATCCTGGTGTTTCAATGGTTGTAGTCTCTGAGTTTAAAATCATAGGTAATGCCACTTTCTTTGGAAAATGTTTTTCTTTTTTTCCTTGTGTGAATTTCTCTGTCTTTATAAGTATGTCTTACCCCAAAGATACATATCTTCACTCCCCATCTGTTTTTCTTTCTTTTTCTCTCTCTCCTGTTTCCTTCCATTCAACACTGTCAATTATGTCAGCATAGATGAACTCTAACCTACAACACTGCATACACTGGAGTTTTTGATTCGAATGTCATCTATATGTTTTTGTAGAGAGTATTCATGAGTCACTTTGGCCTAGTGGTTATAGTCTCTGACTCTTACTGTGAAAGTTACGAGTTTTCATCCTGGTGTTTCAATGGCTGTTGTCTCTGAGTTTAAAATCATAGGCAATGGAGCTTTCTTTGGAGAATGTTTTTCTTTTTTCCTTGTTTGAATTGCTCTCTCTATAAGTATTTCTTACCCCAAAGAATACATATCTTCACTCTCCCTCTGTTTTTCTTTCTTTTTCTCTCTCTCCCTCTTTCCTTCCAATCAACACTGTCAATGATGTCAACAGAGGTGAACTCTAACCTACACCAGTGCATACACTGGAGTTTTAGATTCGAATGTCATCTATAGGTTTTTTGTGCAAAATATTCATTAGTCACTGTTTCCTAGTGGTTAAGGTCTCTGACTCTTACTCTGAAGATTACAAATTCAAATCCTGGTGTTTCAATGGTTGTAGTCTCTGAGTATAAAATTATAGGCAATGGCACTTTCTTCGATAAATATTGGAAAATGTTTTTCTTTTTTCCTTGTTTGAATTTCTCTCTTTATAAGTATGTCTTACCACAAAGAATACATATCTTCACTTTCCCTCTGTTTTCATTTCTTTTTCTCTCTCTCCTCTTTCCTTCCATTCAACACTTTCCGTGATGTCAATATAGGTGAACTCTAACCTAGAGCAGAGCATACACTTGAGTTTTTGATTCGAATGTCATCTAGACGTTTTCATGCAATGAGCTCTTGAGTCACTGTGGTATAGTGGTTGAGGTCTCTGACTTTTACTCTGAAGGTTATGAGTTCAAATCCTGGTGTTTTAATGGTTGTAGTGTCTGAGTTTAAAATTATACGCAATGGCAATATATTTGATAAATATTGGAAAATGTTTTTCTTTTTTCCTTGTTTGAATTACTCTCTCTATAAGTATTTCTTACCCCAAAGAATACATATCTTCACTCTCCCTCTGTTTTTCTTTCTTTTTCTCTCTCTCCCTCTTTCCTTCTATGCAACACTGTCAATGATGTCAACATAGGGGAACTCTAACCTGCAGCAGTGCATACACTTGAGTTTTTGATTCGAATGTCATCTATAAGTTTTCGTGCAGACTAATCATGAGTCAGTGTGGCCTAGTGGTTATGGTCTCTTACTCCGAAGGTCATGAATTCAAATCATGGTGGTAGTCTATGAGTTTATAGGCAATGGCACTTTCTTTGGAAAATGTTTTTCTTTTTTCCATGTTTGAATTTCTCTCTTTATAAGTATTTCTTACCCCAAAGAATACATATCTTCTCTCTCCCTCTGTTTTTCTTTCTTTTTCTCTCTCTCACTCTTTCCTTCCATTCAACACTGTCAATGATGTCAACATAGGGGAACTCTAACCTGCAGCAGTGCATACACTTGAGTTTTTGATTCGAATGTCATCTATAAGTTTTCGTGCAGACTACTCATGAGTCACTGTGGCCAAGAGGTTAAGGTCTCTGATTCTTACTCTGAAGGTTAAGAGTTCTAATTCTGGTGATTCAATGGTTGTAGTCTATGAGTTTAAAATCATAGTTAATGGCGCTTTCTTTGGAAAATGTTATTCTTTTTTCTTTGTTTGAATTTCTCTCTTTATAAGTATGTCTTTGCCCAAAGAATACATATCTTCACTTTCTCTCTGTTTTTCTTTCTTTTTCTTTCTCTCCCTCTTTTCTACCATTCAACACTGTCAATGATGTCAATATAGGTGAACTCTAACCTACAGCAGTGCATACACTGCAGTTTATGATTCGAATGCCATCTATAGGGTTTCGTGCAAAGGGCTCCTGAGTTAACGTGGCCTACTGTTTAATGTCTCCGACTCATACTCTGGAGTTTTAGATTCGAATATCATCTATAAGTTTTCGTGAAGGGTACTCATGAGTCACTGTGACCAAGTGGTTAAGGTCTATGACTCTTCCTCTGAAGGTTACGAGTTCAAATCCTGGTGTTGCAATGGTTGTAGTCTTTCAGTGAAAAATCAAAGCCAATGGCACTTCCTTTCGAAAATGTTTTTCCTTTTTCCTTGTTTGAATTTCTCTCTTTATAAGTATTTCTTACCACAAAGAATACATATCTTCTCTCTTCCTCTGTTTTTCTTTCTTTTTCTCTCTCTCCCTCTTTCCTTCCATTCAACACTGTCAATGATGTCAACATAGGTGAACTCTAACCTACAGCAGTGAATACACTTTAGCTTTTGATTCGAATGTCATCTATATGTTTTCAGTGGAAAGTACTCATAAGTCACTGTGGCCTAGTGATTAAGGTGTTTGATCCTTACTCTGAAGGTTATGAGTTCTAATCCTGGTGTTTTAATGGTTGTAGTCTCTGAATTTAAAATCATAGGAAATGGCACTTTCTTTGGAAAATGCTTTTCTTTTTACTTGTTTCAATTTCTCTCTTTATAAGTATTTCTTACCCCAAAGAATACATATCTTCTCTCTCCCTCTGTTTTTCTTTCTTTTTCTCTCTGTCCCTCTTTCCTTCCATTCAACACTGTCAATGATGTCAACATAGGTGAACTATAACCTACATCAGTGCATACACTGGAGTTTTAGATTTGAATGTGATCTATAGGTTTTAAGTGAAGAATACCCATGAGTCACTGTGGCCTAGTGGTTATGGTCTCTTACTCTCAAGGTTACGAGTTCTGGTGTTTCAATGGTTGTAGTCTCTGAGTTTAAAATCATTGGTAATGGCACATCCTTTGGAAAATGTTTTTCTTTTTTCCTTGTTTGAATTTCTCTCTTTATAAGTATGTCTTACCCCAAAGAATACATATCTTTACTTTCCCTCTGTTTTTCTTTCTTTTCTCTCTCTCCCTCTTTCCTGTCCATGATGTCAACATAGGTGAAGTCTAACCTACAGCAGTGCATACACTGGAGTTTTAGATTCGAATGTCATCTATAGGTTTTCGTGCAGATTACTCATGAGTTACTGTCGCCTAGTGGTTAAGGTCTCTGGCGCTTAGTCTGAAGGTTACAAGTTCAAATCCTGATGTTTCAATGGTTGTGGTCTCTGAGTTTGACATCATAGGCAATGACACTTTCTTTGGAAAATGTTTTCTTTTTTCCTTGTTTGAATTTCTCTCTATATAAGTATTTCTTACCCCAAAGAATATATATCTTCTCTCTCCCTCTGTTTTTCTTTCTTTTTCTCTCTCTCTCCATCTTTCCTTCCATTCAACACTGTCAATGATATCAACATAGGTGCACTCTAACCTACAGCAGTGCATACAATTGAGTTTTTGATTTGAATGTCATCTATAAGTTTTCGTGCAAAATACTCATTTGTAACTGTGGCATAGTGGTTAAGGTCTCTGACTCTTACTCTGCAGGTTACAACTTCAAATCCTGGTGTTTCAATGGTTGTTGTCTCTGAGTTTAAAATCATAGGCAATGGCACTTTCTTTGGAAAATGTTTTTCTTTTTTCCTTGTTTGAATTTCTCTCTTTATAAGTATTTCTTACCCGAAGAATACATGTCTTCTCTCTCCCTCTGTTTTTCTTTCTTTTTCTGTCTTTCTCCCTCTTTCCTTCCATTCAACACTGTCAATGATATCAACATAGGTGAACTTTAACCTACAGCAGTGGCTACACTTGAGTTTTTGATTCGAATGTCATCTATAAGTTTTCGTGCAAAGTAATCATCAGTCACTGTGGCCTAGTGGTTAAGGTCTCTGACTCTGAAGGTTACAGGGTCAAATCCTGGTGTTTCAATGGTTGTAGTCTCTGAGTTTAAAATCATAGGTAATGCCACTTTCTTTGGAAAATGTTTTTCTTTTTTCCTTGTGTGAATTTCTCTGTCTTTATAAGTATGTCTTACCCCAAAGATACATATCTTCACTCCCCATCTGTTTTTCTTTCTTTTTCTCTCTCTCCTGTTTCCTTCCATTCAACACTGTCAATTATGTCAGCATAGATGAACTCTAACCTACAGCACTGCATACACTGGAGTTTTTGATTCGAATGTCATCTATATGTTTTTGTAGAGAGTATTCATGAGTCACTTTGGCCTAGTGGTTATAGTCTCTGACTCTTACTGTGAAAGTTACGAGTTTTCATCCTGGTGTTTCAATGGCTGTTGTCTCTGAGTTTAAAATCATAGGCAATGGAGCTTTCTTTGGAGAATGTTTTTCTTTTTTCCTTGTTTGAATTGCTCTCTTTATAAGTATTCCTTACCCCAAAGAATACATATCTTCACTCTCCCTCTGTTTTTCTTTCTTTTTCTCTCCCTCTTTCCTTCCATTCAACACTGTCAATGATGTCAATATAGGTGAGCTCTAACCTACAGCCGTGCATACACTGGAGATTTTGATTCAAATGTCATCTATACGTTTTCTTGGTAGCTACTCATGAATTACTGTGGCCTAGTGGTTAAGGTCTTTGACTCATACTCTGAAGGTTATGAGTTCTAATCCTGGAGTTTCAATGGTTGTTGTCTCTGAGTTTAAAATCATAGGCAATGGCACTT
Source organism: Calotriton arnoldi (assembly GCA_963921515.1). NCBI lineage: Eukaryota > Metazoa > Chordata > Amphibia > Caudata > Salamandridae > Calotriton > Calotriton arnoldi. The sequence continues at coordinate 333,100 of CAWUFW010015494.1, read as the reverse complement.
TCTTTGGAAAATGTTTTTCATTTTTCCTTGTTTGAATTTCTTTCTTTATAAGTATTCCTTACCCCAAAGAATACATATCTTCTCTCTCCCTCTGTTTGTCTTTCATTTTCTCTCTCTCCCTCTTTCCTTCCATTCAACACTGTCAATAATGTCAACATAGGTGAACTCTAACCTACAGCAGTGCATACAATTGAGTTTTTGATTCAAATGTTATCTATAGGTTTTCGTGCAAAGTACTTATGAGTAACTGTGGCCTAGTGATTAAGGTCTTTGACTCTTACTCTGAAGGTTACAAATTTAAATCCTTGTGTTTCATTGGTTGTAGTCTCTAAGTTTAAAATCATAGGCAATGGGACTTTCTTTGGAATTTTTTTTTCTTTTTTCCTTGTTTGAATTTCTCTCTTTATAAGTATGTCTTATCCCAAAGAATACATATCTTCACTTTCCCTCTGTTTTTCTTTCTTTTTCTCTCTCTCCATCTTGCCTTCCATTTAACACTGTCAATAATGTCAATATAGGTGAATTCTAACCTACAACAGTGTATACACTGGAGTTTTAGTTTCGAATGTCATCTATAGGTTTTCGTGCAAAGTATTCATGAGTCACTTTGGCCTAGTTGTTAAGGTCTCTTATTCTGAAGGTTACGAATTCAAATTCTGGTGTTTCAATGGTTGTAGTCTCTGAGTTTAAAATCATTGGCAATGGCAACTTCTTTGGAAAATGTTTTTATTTTTTCCTTGTTTGAATTTCTCTCTTTATAAGTATTTCTTACCCCAAAGAATACATATCTTCTCGCTCCCTCTGTTTTTCTTTCTTTTTCTCTCTTTTCCTCTTTCCTTCCATTCAACACTGTCAATAATGTCAACATATGTGAACTCTAACCTACAGCAGTGCATACACTTGAGTTTTTGATTCGAATGTCATCTATAAGTTGTCGTGCAAGAAACTCACGAGTCACTGTGGCGTGTTGGTTAAGGTCTCTGACTCTTACTCTGAAGGTTACGAGTTCCAATCCTGTTGTTTCAATTGTTGTACAGTTTGAGTTTAAAATTATATGCAATGATACTTTCAAATCCTTGTGTTTCAATGGTTGAAGACTCTGAGTTTATAGGCAATGGCACTTTCTTTAATAAATATTGGAAAATGTTTTTCTTTTTTCCTTGTTTGAATTTCTCTCTTTATAAGTTTGTCTTACCCCAAAAATACATATCTTCACTCTCCATCTGTTTTTCTTTCTTTTTCTCTCTCTCCCTCTTTCCTTTCATTCAACACTGTCAATGATGTCAGCATAGATGAACACTAACCTTCAGCCGTGCATACACTTGAGTTTTTTTTATTTTTTTATTTTTTTTATTGGTTTCATTCGTAGTTATGCATACATTTGCAATCAGTATTTCAGCAAGCACTTAATACAGCAGTACATTAACATGGGGAACAAAGTCACTTTTACACATTATCTGTTGCTCGATCACTATTTCGCCTCATTTCAAGTTCCAACATTGCGGAGATACAGATAGTCCCTCGATAGACGTTCCATTTGCCCCATTTCTTGTCCCACTTATTTTGGCATCCCCGAGTTGTAAAGACTTCCTTTTCTGCAATCATACATTTATCAACTTCCTTTAACCATGCCTCCGTAGTTGGAGAACTTGCCGCCCCCGCCCCTTACCTATTTCTCTTTTGACTAGGGTGTATCCCAGCGTGGCTAGTTGTTGTTCCACCTCTGTAAGATCTGTTGCCGCCCACACATTAAGAGTGCCAGCATCTTAAACAAGGCAGCACGGCCCACCAGCGACAGGGGCAAGGATCTCCAATGTTTAACGTCTGTTTTGAGCCGGGCCAGTGGGGGGGCCAAGTTACGATCATAAAAGAGGGTAGGGTCCGATGTGGCATATATTCCCAAGTACCGAAAGCCCTCCACAGCCACCTCGATTGTACAATTTGGTGGGAGACGGGGAGCCTGCCCCCGGAGCACAAACAGTACAGATTTGCTCCAGTTTATTTGGTAACCCGAGTATTTCCCAAAGTTTGCGAAGATGTTTAGAACACCGCGAATGGACTTATATGGGGAGGCTAGGTACAGCAAGATGTCATCTCCGTACAGGGATATTCGATCTTCCTGACCCTCTGCCCATTTCAGGCCCCTCACCATCACATCTCGACGGATCCAGGCGGCCAGCGGTTCTAACATCAGAGAGAATATCAGCGGGGACAGAGGACAGCCCTGCCGTGTTCCCCTTCGCAGTGTGAATATTCGTGAAGTATAGTTATTAACCCTCACTTGGCCCTGTATATCTGTGTAAAGTAGTTTAATCCAGCCTAGAAATTTCGGGCCAAATCCCATCTTTGCCAAGACTTCGAAGAGGTATGGCCATTCTATGGAATCAAACGCCATGGAGGCATCTAGAGATAGCACCACAGCGTCTTCCTCCAGGAATTCCCTCCGCGCCAGCACATTGTTAAGCCTGCGGATGTTTAGTGCTGTATTTCTCTCCGGCATAAACCCAGACTGGTCAGGATGTACCAGTGATGAGATAACCGGAACCAATTGGGTGGCTAGAACTTTGGCTAGGATCTTAGCTTCCGCGTTGATCAGTGAAATCGGTCGGTATGAACTGCACTGATCACCAGGCTTCCCTGGCTTACGGATTACAACTATAGATGCTACTCGATGATCACTAGGCAGCTTCCCTTGCTCATAGCTTTCATTGTACATGGCGCGTAGATAAGGGGCAACGTGAGAGGCTGTGACTTTTAAGAATTCAATGGGGATCCCATTGGGCCCCATGGCCTTCCCAGTGTGAATTTAGCTTATGGCCTTTTGAATCTCTTCATCCGTCAAATCCCCCTCCAGAGTTTCTTTGTCCATCTCGGAGAGAGTTGACACATTGCTGTCAGAAAGGAGTTGGCGAGAATCCTCCGCAGTATATGTAGTGGAGGGAGAGTAGATCTGCTCTAAGTGACTTGCAAAAGCCTCGGCTATATCCTTAGGGTGTGTAATGGTATTACCATTGGACATGCTCAGACCGGACACCCACCTCTCCCCTTGTTCTCTCCTCTCTAACCAGGCCAGTGTCTTCACAGCCCTGTCTCCGAGTTCATATAAACGGTGTTGCATATTGAGGTGCCTGGTCAACATATGTTCCCTTGCCTTGATCTTATAATCTTCTTGTTTCATTGCGAGGCGATGCAATGTGTCGTCTGAGGGCTTATCGGTGCTGTCTAGCTCTAGTTGGCGAAGCTCATCTTCCAGTTGGGCGAACTGGCTATGTTTTTTCTGGATGTAACCCACCCTTAGGGACAGTGCATGCCCCTTTAGGACCACTTTATAGGCCTCCCACAGAGTTTGCGCTGATGTTACCGAGCCAACATTTTCGGTGAAATAATTACAGGTTTGCTGACAGAGTTCTGTTTTTATAGCCGGAATTTTCAGTAATCACGGGTTTAGAACTATAGTGGATCGTGGCTGCCTCTCCCAGTGTGTAAGTTCAATTATAACCGGAGAGTGATCTGAGATGCCTCTCGGCAGAACATGGGGGTTTTGAAAATTACCAATGGAGGCTGCGTGTGTTAGGAAGTAGTCAATACGAGATGAGCTCCTATGTGCATTTGAATAGTACGTGTATTGGATATCATTGGGTTTCAAGGTTCGCCACACATCTGTTAGACCCATGGCTGTAGTGAATTCTTTCATCTGTACATTGGGATGTGTCCCCACCCGCCGGGGGTATCTATCCATATCTTCTTCCATGGTTATGTTGTAATTCCCTCCCAGGACCAGCGTGCCCACCGGAAGGTCGGTCAATATTTTGCAGAGAGCTGTCAATGCTTCCTTACCCAGCACAGGAGGTAGGTATACTGAAATTATATTAAGTGCTCTCCCCTCCCACTGGGCCTCTAGGACAGCAAATCTACCCCCCGGGTCCGCCCAGGTACGCTTCACAATAATGGCTAGGTTTTTCTTAACAAGAATCCCAGTTCCCCTGGATCCCATGGTGAAGTCAGCGTGTACCAGGAGTTTGTAACCCCATCGTGTGAGGGCTTTGCTTTTGTTCCCAGTCATGTGCGTCTCTTGCAACAGCACTATGTCCGGGGCCTGTCTTTTCAGGTATTGTTGGACGATACCCCTTTTAATTTTATCACCCAGTCCGTTTATGTTCCAGGTAAGTATATAAATCGACGAATCCATTCTACCCCCATCATCCGACATGGTGACAGTGACAGTGCGACAATTTAACAGAAGTGTATGCTTAACAATCCCCCCTGCTGGTACAATCAAGGCGTGACCTGGTTCTTCTGCCCAACAATTGAGATTAGGTGTGAACACTGTATATGGCAGTATGCATAAATTACTTTGTAAATCAAACTTTCCTAAAGACAATAAACCCCCATCCCTCCACCTCCTCACCACCCCCCTCCCTGCCTCCCTGCCCGTGGATTTAGAACTACCCACTCCCCAACTAGGCAGAGTGCCTCTCCCCCTCTCAAAAATGCCCAAAGGTGTGGGTTTGCGGTCCCCCCATCCCCTCCTGCAGCTATCAGCGGTATACCTCCATTCTCTTAGCTTCCAGCCCGACCATGTAGTAACAAAATAACACATTTCACAAGTGAGTCACTACAACAGTAACAGTGCTATATCAAGTGTCCTCCAGACCAGTAAGTCACTATTATAATAGGAACGTTCTCACCAATGTCCTGGAGCGTACATGAAGGTAGAGTTTCCTGCAGTCCTCATCGCCCACACGGCTGTACCACCAAAGTTGCAGCTAGTTGTCCTTAGCACCAGCGGAGCCTTCATCTGAGAGAGCCCCACCGTTCTCTTTGTGCATCCTTGGTCCTACGTTTCGATCTCGAAGGTGGCCACCGACTCTGCGCCATCCCTCCAGCCATTCCCATGCGTCCTCCGGCGAGGTGAATAACCACGTCTTCCCGTCTGATTCCACTCTAAGTTTCGCTGGAAACAACATGGCGTATTTTACTTCTCGGTCCCGAAGCTCCTTCTTCACTGCCTGAAAACTTTGCCGTTGGTCCTGGACCTTGGCCATGAAATCCGGGAAGAACGTTATTTCGCTGTTCTCCACTTTGAGTGGGGGCCCTGCCCATGCCGTTTGCAGAATGATATCTCTGTCTCTATAGTTAAATACACGGGCTATTAGTGGTCTTGGAGGGGCGCCGGGCTTTGGCCTCCCTCCCGGGACGCTATGTGCTCTTTCAATGGAGAAGTATTTGGAGAGACTTTTGGGCTGTAGATGCTTCACTATAATGTCCTCCACGAAGGGATCTGCTGCTGGCCCCTCAGCCCGTTCTTGCACACCTAAAATGCGGATGTTATTTCTGCGGGCCCGTCCTTCATAGTCATCCAGCTGTTGAGCCATCCTCGCATGTTGGCTTTGGAGCTCGGCAACCTGGGTTTGGAGTTGCGCTGTGTCATCTTGCAGTGATGATGTGACTATTTTGAGGTCTTTGACTTTATCGTCCATTTTTCGAAAGTCCGCTCGCAGTAGGGCTACTTCGGTGGTAACTGAGTCGAGGGAGGACCGCACTCCGCTAATTGCGTCCAGTACATCCCGTAGGGTAGGCTCTGACTGCGGTCCCGACTCTTTTTGTGACCCCTGCTCTTCCATTCACTGCGTCTCCCGGTCTTCTCCGGCCTTATTCCATGCGAACTTTGCGAGTTTGCCCTCCACACTCGCTTTTGGTCCCCTACCCAACGCCATGTCGGGCTCTGCTACTTATGAGGAGATGGTAGGTAGGAGGCGCCGGTCAGAAGTCGCCAATCACCCGGGCAACAAAGACAGCACTGCTGCAGGCCCACCGTCAATTTTATCTAGGGCTATCCTACAAGGACCCTGCTATCGCTACAGTATAGTGGTCTAGTAGGTAGGTGGCGGGTATGTGTGGGTGCCCACAGTGCGGCTGGGCTCTATCAGTAAGTGACCCTTCCCACGGGCCGCCCGGGCGTGGATCTCTCTGGTCTTCGGCACTCCGTAACAGGAAGGCCTACAGGTCTTTCTTGAGCACTACAGCCGCATCAGGCTGCCCTAGGGCATCAAGGAGGGGTCTGTCCTCAACGGTGGTACCGTTGGCGCAGTCCTTGACATCAATACACTTGAGTTTTTGATTTGAATGTCATCTATAAGTTTTCGTGGAAAGTACTTAGGAGTCACTGTGGCCCAGTGGTTAAAGTCTCTGACTCTTACTCTGAAGGTTATGCCTTCTAATCCTGGTGTATCAATGGTTGTAGCCTCTGAGTTTAAAATCGTAGGTAAAGGCATTTTCTTTGGAAAATGTTTTTCTTTTTTCCTTGTTTGAATTTCTTTCTTTATAAGTATGTCTTACCCCAAAGATACATATCTTCACTCTCCATCTGTTTTTCTTTCTTTTTCTCTCTCTCCCGCTTTCCTTTCATTCAACACTGTCAATGATGTCAGCATAGATGAACACTAACCTACATCCGTGCATAATCTGGAGTTTTTGATTCGAATGTCATCTATAAGTTTTCGTGGAGAGTAGTTATGAGTCACTGTGGCCCAGTGGTTAAGGACTCTGAAGGATACGACTTCTATTCCTGGTGTTTCAATGGTTGTAGTTTCTGAGTTTAAAATCATAGGTAAGGGCACTTTCTTTGGAAAATGTTTTTCTTTCTTTCTTGTTTGAATTCCTCTCTTTATAAGTTTGTCTTACCCCAAAGAATACATATCTTCACTTTCCCTCTGTTTTTCTTTCTTTTTCTCTATTTCTCTCTTTCCTTCCATTGAACACTGTCAATGATGTCAACATAGGTGAACTCTAACCTACAGCAGTGCATACACTGGAGTTTTAGATTCGAATGTCATCTATAGGTTTTCGTGCAAAGTACTCATGAGTCACTGTGGCATTGTGGTTAAGGTCTTTTGCTCTGAAGGTTACGAGTTCAAATCCTGGTGTTTCAATGGTTGAAGTCTCTGAGTTTAAAATTATAAGCAATGGCACTTTCTTTGATAAATATTGGAAAATGTTTTTCTTTTTTCCTTGTTTGAATTTCTTTCTTTATAAGTATGTCTTACCCCAAAGATACATATCTTCACTCTCCATCTGTTTTTCTTTCTTTTTCTCTCTCTCCCGCTTTCCTTTCATTCAACACTGTCAATGATGTCAGCATAGATGAACACTAACCTACATCTGTGCATAATCTGGAGTTTTTGATTCGAATGTCATCTATAAGTTTTCGTGGAGAGTAGTTATGAGTCACTGTGGCCCAGTGGTTAAGGACTCTGAAGGATACGACTTCTATTCCTGGTGTTTCAATGGTTGTAGTTACTGAGTTTAAAATCATAGGTAAGGGCAATTTCTTTGGAAAATGTTTTTCTTTCTTCCTTGTTTGAATTCCTCTCTTTATAAGTTTGTCTTACCCCAAAGAATACATATCTTCACTTTCCCTCTGTTTTTCTTGCTTTTTCTCTATCTCTCTCTTTCCTTCCATTGAACACTGTCAATGATGTCAACATAGGTGAACTCTAACCTACAGCAGTACATACACTGGAGTTTTAGATTCGAATGTCATCTATAGGTTTTCGTGCAAAGTACTCATGAGTCACTGTGGCATTGTGGTTAAGGTCTTTTGCTCTGAAGGTTACGAGTTCAAATCCTGGTGTTTCAATGGTTGAAGTCCCTGAGTTTAAAATTATAAGCAATGGCACTTTCTTTGATAAATATTGGAAAATGTTTTTCTTTTTCCTTGTTTGAATTTCTTTCTTTATAAGTATGTCTTACCCCAAAGATACATATCTTCACTCTCCATCTGTTTTTCTTTCTTTTTCTCTCTCTCCCTCTTTCCTTCCATTCAACACTGTCAATGATGTCAGCATAGATGAACTCTAACATGCAGCCGTGCATACACTGGAGTTTTTGATTCAAATGTCATCTATAAGTTTTCGTGGAGAGTAATTATAAGTCACTGTAGCCTAGTGGTTAAGATCTCTGACTCTTATTCCGAAGCTTATAACTTCTAATCCTGGTGCTTCAAAGGTTGTAGACTCTGAGTTTAAAATCAAAGGTAATGCACTTTCTTTGGAAAATGTTTTTATTTTTCATTGTTTGAATTTCTCTCTTTATAAGTATGTCTTACACCAAAGAATACATATCTTCACTTTCCCTCTGTTTTTCTTTCTTTTTCTCTCTCTCCCTCTTTCCTTCCATTCAACACTGTCAATGATGTCTACATAGGTGAACTCTAACCTACAGCACTGCATACACTGGAGTTTTAGATTCAAATGTCATCTATAGGTTTTCGTGCACAGTACTCATGAGTCACTGTGGCCTAGTGGTTAAGGTCTCTAACTCTGAAGGTTACGAGTTCAAAACCTGGTATTTCAATGGTTATAGTTTCTGAGTTTAAAATCATAGGCAATGGCACTTTCTGTGGAAAATGTTTCAATTTCTCTCTTTATAAGTATTTCTTACCCCAAAGAATACATATCTTCTCTCTCCCTCTGTTTTTCTTTCTTTTTCTCTCTCTTCCTCTTTCATTCCATTCAAAACTGTCAGTGATGTCAAGATAGGTGAACTCTAACCTACAGCAGTGCATACACTTGAGTTTTTGATTCGCATGTCATCTATAAGTTTTCGAGGCGAGTACTCATGAGTCACTGTGGCATAGTGGTTAAGGTCTCTGACTCGTACTCTGAAGGCTATGAGTTCAAATTCTGGTGTTTCAATGGTTGAAGTCTCTGAGTTTAAAATTACAGGCAATGGCAATTTCTTTGGAAAATGTTTTTCTTTTTTCCTTGTTTGAATTTCTCTCTTTATAAGTATGTCTTACCCCAAAGATACATATCTTCACTCTCCATCTGTTTTTCATTCTTTTTCTCTCACTCCCTGTTTCCTTCCATTCAACACTGTCAATGATGTCAACATAGATGAACTCTAACCTACAGCCCTGCATACGCTGGAGTTTTTGATTCGAATGTCATCTATAAGTTTTTGTCACAAGGACTCGTGAGTCACTGTGGCCTAGTGGTTAATGTCTCAGAATGTTACGAGTTCTAATCCTGGTGTTTCAATGGTTATAGTCTCTGAGTTTAAAATAGTAGCAAACAGCACTTTTTTTGGAAAATGTTTTTCTTTTTTCCTTGTTTGAATTTCTCTCTTTATAAGTATTTCTTACCCCAAAGAATACATATCTTCACTCTCCCTCTGTTTTTCTTTCTTTTTCTCTCTCTCCCTCTTTCCTTCCATTCAACACTGTCAATGATGTCAACATAGGTGAACTCTAACCTACAGCCGTGCATACACTGTTGTTTTTGATTCGAATGTCATTTATAAGTTTTTGTGGCAAGTTCTTATGAATCATTGTGTCCAAGTGGTTAGGGTATCTTACTCTGAAGGATACGAGTTCTACTCCTGGAATTTCAATGGTTGTAGTCTCTGAGTTTAAAATCATAGGTAATTACGCTTTCTTTGGAATTTCTTTTTCTTTTTCCCTTGTTTGAATTTCTCTCTTTATAAGTATTTCTTACCCCAAAGAATACATATCTTCTCTCTCCCTCTGGTTTTCTTTCTTTTTCTCTCCCTCCCTCTTTCCTTGCATTCAACACTGTCAATAATGTCAACATAGGTGAATTCTAACCTACAGCAGTGCATACTCTTGAGTTTTTGATTCGAATGTCATCTATAAGTTTTACGTGCAATGAACTCATGAGTCACTGTGGTATAGTGGTCAATGTCTCCGACTCTTACTCTGAAGGTTATGAGTTCAAATCCTGGTGGTTCAATGGTTGTAGTGTCTGAGTTTAAAATTATAAGCAATGGCACTTTCTTTGATAAATATTATAATTTTTTTTTCTTTTTTCCTTGTTTGAATTTCTCTCTTTATAAGTATTTCTTACCCCAAAGAATACATATCTTCACTCTCCCTCTGTTTTTCTTTCTTTTTCTCTCTCTCCCTCTTTCCTTCAATGCAACACTGTCAATGATGTCAACATAGGTGAACTCTAACCTACACCAGTGCATACACTGGAGTTTTAGATTTGAATGTCATCTATAGGTTTTCGTGCAAAGTACTCATGAGTCACTGTGGCCTAGTGGTTAAGGTCTCTTACTCTGAAGGTTATGAATTCAAATCCTGGTGTTTCGTTTGTGGTAGTCTCTGAGTTTATAATCATAGGCAATGGCACTTTCTTTGGTAAATGTTTTTCTTTTTTTCCATGTTTGAATTTCTCTCTTTATAAGTATTTCTTACCCCAAAGAATACATATCTTCTCTCTCCCTCTGTTTTTCTTTCTTTTTCTCTCTCTCTTTCCTTCCATTCAACACTGTCAATGATGTCAACATAGGTGAACTCTAACCTGCAGCAGTGCATACACTTGAGTTTTTGATTCGAATGTAATCCATCAGTTTTCCTGCATACTACTCATGAGTCACTGTGGCCAAGTGGTTAAGGTCTCTGAATCTTTATCTGAAGGTTACGAGTTCTAATTCCGGTGATTCAATGGTTGTAGTCTCAGCATTTAAAATCATAGATAATGGTGCTTTCTTTGCTAAGTACTGGAAAATAAATTTCTTTTTTCCTTGTTTGAATTTCTCTATTGATAAGTATGTCTTACCCCAAAGAATACATACCTTCACTTTCCCTCTGTTTTTCTTTCTTTTTCTCTCTCTTCCTCTTTCCTTCCATTCAACACTGTCAATGATGTCAATATAGGTGAACTCTAACCTACAGCAGTGCATACACTTGAGTTTTTGATTCGAATGTCATCTATAAGTTTTCGTGCAATGAGCTCTTGAGTCACTGTGGCATAGTGGCTAAGGTCTCTGACTCTTACTCTTACTCTGAAGGTTACGAGTTCAAATCCTGGTGTTTTAATGGTTGTATTGTCTGAGTTTAAAATTATACGCAATGGCACTTTCTTTGATAAATATTGGAAAATGTTTTCTTTTTTCCTTGTTTGAATTTCTCTCTTTATAAGTATTTCTTACCCCAAAGAATACATATCTTCACTCTCCCTCTGTTTTTCATTCTTTTTCTCTCTCTCCCTCTTTCCTTCCATTCAGCACTGTCAATGAAGTCAACATAGTTGAACTCTAACCTACAGCCATGCATATGCCTGAGTTTTTGATTCGAATGTCATCTATAAGTTTTCGTGGCAAGTATTCATGAGTCTTTGTGGCCTAGTGGTTAAGGTCTCTGATCTTGCTCTGTAGTTTACAAATTTTAAATCCTCGTGTTTCAATGGTTGTAGTCTCTGAGTTTAAAATCATAGGCAATGTCACTTTCTTTGGCAAAAGTTTTTCTTTTTCCTTGTTTGAATTTCTCTCTTTATAAGTATTTCCTACACCAAAGAATACATATCTTCTCTCTCCCTCTGTTTTTCTTTCTTTTTCTCTCTCTCCCTCTTTCCTTCCATTCAACACTCTCAATAATGGCAACATTGGTGAACTCTAACCTACAGCAGTGCATACACTTGAGTTTTTGATTCGAATGTCATCTATAAGTTTTTGTGCAATGTACTTATGAGTCACTGTGGTCTAGTGGTTAAGGTCTCTGACTCTTACTATGAAGGTTACGAGTTCAAATCCCTGTGTTTTATTGGTTGTAGACTCCGAGTTTAAAATCATAAGCAATGGCACATTCTTTGGAAAATATTTTCCTTTTTTCCTTGTTTGAACTTCTCTCTTTATAAGTATGTCTTACCCCAAAGATACATATCTTCAGTCTCCATCTGTTTTTCTTTCTTTTTCTCTCTCTCCCTCTTTCCTTCCATTCAACACTGTCAATGATGTCAATATAGGTGAACTCTAACCTACAGCAGTGCATACACTTGAGTTTTTGATTCAAATGTCATCTATAAGTTTTCGTGCAATGAACTCATGAGTCACTGTGGCATAGTGGTTAAGGTCTCTTACTCCAAAGATTGCGAGTGCCAATCCTGGTGATTCAATGGTTGTAGTGTCTGAGTTTAAAATTATACGCAATGGCAATTTCTTTGATAAATATTGGAAAATGTTTTTCTTTTTTCCTTGTTTGAATTTCTCTCTTTATAAGTATTTCTTACCCCAAAGAATACATATCTTCACTCTCCCTCTGTTTTTCTTTTTTTTTCCTCTCTCCCTCTTTCCTTCCATGCAACACTGTCAAGGATGTCAACATAGGTGAACTCTAACCTACACCAGTGCATACACCTGAGTTTTAGATTCGAATGTCATCTATAGGTTTTTGGACAAAGTAATCATGAGTCACTGTGGCCTAGTGGTTAAGGTCTCTTACTCTGAAGGTTATGAATTCAAATCCTGGTGTTTCAATGGTGGTAGTCTCTGAGTTTATAATCATAGGCAATGGCACTTTCTTTGGCAAATCTTTTTCTTTTTTCCATGTTTGAATTTCTCTCTTTATAAGTATTTCTTACCCCAAAGAATACATATCTTCTCTCTCCCTCTGTTTTTCTTTCTTTTTCTCTCTCTCTTTCCTTCCATTCAACACTGTCAATGATGTCAACATAGGTGAACTCTAACCTGCAGCAGTGCATACACTTGAGTTTTTGATTCGAATGTCATCTATAAGTTTTCGTGCATACTACTCATGAGTCACTGTGGCCAAGTGGTTAAGGTCTCTGATTCTTTATCTGAAGGTTACGAGTTCTAATTCTGGTGATTCAATGGTTGTAGTCACTTCATAGAAAATGGTGCTTTCTTTGCTAAATACTGGAAAATAAATGTCTTTTTTCCTTGTTTGAATTTCTCTATTTATAAGTATGTCTTACCCCAAAGAATACATACCTTCACTTTCCCTCTGTTTTTCTTTCTTTTTCTCTCTCTTCCTCTTTCCTTCCATTCAACACTGTCAATGATGTCAATATAGGTGAACTCTAACCTACGACAGTGCATACACTTGAGTTTTTGATTCGAATGTCATCTATAAGTTTTCGTGCAATGAGCTCTTGAGTCACTGTGGCATAGTGGCTAAGGTCTCTGACTCTTACTCTGAAGGTTACGAGTTCAAATCCTGGTGTTTTAATGGTTGTATTGTCTGATTTTAAAATTATACGCAATGGCACTTTCTTTGATAAATATTGGAAAATGTTTTTCTTTTTTCCTTGTTTGAATTTCTCTCTTTATAAGTATTTCTTAACCCAAAGAATACATATCTTCACTCTCCCTCTGTTTTTCATTCTTTTTCTCTCTTTCCCTCTTTCCTTCCATTCAGCACTGTCAATGAAGTCAACATAGTTGAACTCTAACCTACAGCCATGCATATGCCTGAGTTTTTGATTCGAATGTCATCTATAAGTTTTTGTGGCAAGTACTCATGAGTCTTTGTGGCCTAGTGGCTAAGGTCTCTGATCTTACTCTGTAGTTTACAAATTTTAAATCCTCGTGTTTCAATGGTTGTAGTCCCCGAATTTAAAATCATAGGCAATGTCACTTTCTTTGGCAAAAGTTTTTCTTTTTTCCTTGTTTGAATTTCTCTCTTTATAAGTATTTCCTACACCAAAGAATACATATCTTCTCTCTCCCTCTGTTTTTCTTTCTTTTTCTCTCTCTCCCTCTTTCCTTCCATTCAACACTGTCAATAATGGCAACATAGGTGAACTCTAACCTACAGCAGTGCATACACTGGAGTTTTAGATTCAAATGTTATCTATAGTTTTTCGTTAAAAATACTCATGAGTCACTGTGGCCTAGTGGTTAAGTTTTCTGACTCTTACTCTGAAGGTTACAATTTCAAATCATGGTGTTTCAATCGTTGTAGTCTTTCAGTTTAAAATCATAGGCAATGGTTCTTCCTTTGGAAAAAGTTTTTCCTTTTTCCTTGTTTGAATTTCTCTCTTTATAAGTATTTCTTACCCCAAAGAATACATATCTTCTCTCTTCCTCTGTTTTTCTTTCTTTTTCTCTCTCTCCCTCTTTCCTTCCCTTCAACACTGTCAATGATGTCAACATAGGTGAACTCTAACCTACAGCAGTGCATACACTTTAGTTTTTGATTCGAATGTCATCTATAAGTTTTCGTGCAAAGTACTCATTAGTCACTGTGGCCTAGTGTTTAAGGTTTGTTACTCTGAAGGTTATGAGTTCAAATCCAGGTGTTTCAATGGTTGTAGGCTCTGAGTTTAAAATCATAGGTAATGGCACTTTCTTTTGATCCAGCGGGATACTAGCAACGAGCATTCATACACAAAATACTCACTTGGGCCCATACATTCATACTACGCTAGCAATTTCCGCTGGGGGGGTCAGTTGGTACTCTTTATCAAAATCCCTGCTATCAATTACTTTTCCCGATTGAAGAGTAATGACTTACAATTAATCCTTTGCTAATTGGGAAGTTTAAAATGAGTGACGTTCATTACTATTCATAATCCTGAAATAATCACTGAGTCAAGAAGTTTTAAAATGTTTATCTAAAGATTTAGCAGAGTAAAATACAGAACCAAATGATACTTAAATCGCATATCAAGGATAAAGCATAATAATCAATTATCGATTAATGATGGTCCCTTAGGGAAGGAGAAGATAGAGACAGCATTGCAACTAAGATTTGCATTTATATTTACCTAAAGTGCGAGAACCAAACTCCTTGGCCAAGGAGTTGGAAAGATCGGACCCTGGAAGGATGAAGAACAAAGACCTCCTCCCGGATCAGGACAGGACCGGTGACCTCTCTATCAACGATGCCTGCGTCGTTCCCCTCTCTGGTACTTCGCTTCTCCTCAAATTCTCCCGAGTCTTCCTTCTAAGGTGCTCCACCGCCCCCACCTCAGGACCTCTCTGGACAGCGGTTCAGTCTGCAATTGATCTGCTCGTCATGGATCTCAAACCTCTAACTTCAACTAATTAGCTAGTACTATATCTATTATACCCTTCTACGCCCATGTACCTCCCCTAATGTTGCAGAATTATGGGGCCACTACTTCTGATTGGACAGGGACAGGGGTTGATCCTCACACCATATTGATTTAATTCTTTTCTTAAAGCCCTTTGTTTTAAAATACCGCCCATCAATTTTAATACATTTGCTTTATTTCCCACCCGTCTCCACGACAAAGTGTTATACATTCTTCAGGTACATTGTTGCATATTAGTGAGGACATTTATGTACAGCAATATTGGCCATCAGGTCACGGCCTTGGACGAAGTCCAGGTTGACTTCATCCTTTTCTCTCTCTGGGCAGCCTTCAGGGAACATGCGCAGAACCATTGTCACACGAGTTTTCAGTTCACCAACCCCAGGCCCAATTTACGAACTAATAAAAGTCAAAGAAGAAAATATTAAAATCACAATTAAAATGTTTCACGGTATACCCACTCTTTCTACTCTATTCCCATTTAATTATAAATTCTATCCCGCATTAGTAGCGTTAAAATACCACAGTTTAATTGCAACACAAGAGCAAGCTGCAGCACGTGAAAAGATAAAGCAGCCATTTTAATGCACACTGCGCAGAAGCAAGAGTTTCCCACCAATCAAAGAAAGACGTCACACCATGTGATATGGTTGAGACATGCGCAATAGGGTTCCCGCGCTTTAGCGCCATTTTAGAATAGACAAGCGTTATTTGTTAGTTTAAACACATAGGCAAGCTTCCTTACTACTTATGTTGGTGTGTGTATTTATAAGTACAAACAATACAAGTTTAATACATTAATACTTTTAAGAAGATTGCATCAGAGCAAGTCTCATTTGTGAGTCCTTGCTCCATCAATCCCCTCTCTGATGGCGTTTCTGAGCCATCAATTACTACCCACAACCAGTTGCCAACTTTTAGCATAATATAGTTTCACTTTCATTTTTACACTTTCTATTTTTCACATCGCCTTTCAGTTTCTTGTATAATTCACTTCTTAATTCTTCAAGTTCGATTTCATCAACCTTTCTCTTCTTACCTTTTCCTGTCACATTATATGATTCATTCTTTCTACAACATTTGCACCATATTGTTATTGACAGTACTATTATTGCTATCCCTGCTAAGGGTACTAATATTTGACCTATAAGTCCTTTTCCTACATTAGCAAACCAGGTACCAATTGACCTAATACTATTGGTCAATCTTTCCCATACACTATCAACTTCCAGTGGTTTCAGTTCCATCTCAAGTTTAGTTATATTCTGTATATACGTTCCAATTTCTGCACTTTTATCAGGTATATAAGTGCAACAGTGTTTCGTCTTCAATAATTTACAGACTCCACCCTCTTTTGCCAATATAATATCAAGAGCAAGTCAATTTTGCATTACCATAGATCTAATCGCAACCATCTCCGCATTAATCATTAGAAATCCTCCAGCAGTGTCAGTTGATAAACGATCAACCACTGTAGATAATTTACATATTTTCCTTGAGCTCAGAATTATTCCCACTGAAGGTATCAATGCACCGAATACATCACCTATAATTTCTGAAAAACTAGCTCTTTTCTTACATGTTAATTCACTAGTATTTTCATTGCTGCCAGTGTTTCTTTTTACGTGGTATATCTTTGGAAATACTATTCGAAAGTAACAACTTCCATACCACCGTGCAGGAAGCCTAAAGTAAGCCTTATTCCCACACACATAATAGATTCCAGGAAAAACTGAATCTGTTCCTCCTTTGAGTCCCCAACCTCCAAGAATTAAGAAATTGTGTTCACATTCACTGGTACCGATGAAAACATTGTTATACTCAGTCTTTAACCTATGCAGACAAATTTTCCCTGTCTTTACAAAATCTAGAGCCATAGCAGCTTGAGCCTTGCCAGGTGTGTAACTACCCTCTTTCTCAGCCCAAGGTGGCAGATGAGCCTTATGCTCAGAAGCTTTCTTCTGGAAATCTTGTCTTCTACTCTCCACTAAATTCAAAAATATCTTTTCTTCTTCATGTAATGAACATGTTAGATTGCTTCTAAGTGCATGTGTTATATCTATTGATTTCATTGTTAAGAAAAATTCTCCCATAAACTGTGCATCTTTACTACTAAGCACTGGATTCATATTCTTTCGAATCGGAACCTCAGAAAATATCACATCTATATTTGAATAATAATACTGCAGTTGCCCTGTTCTATAAAATAAACTATTCAGTACACTACATGATATGCCATAGGTTAATGGCAAGTGATAATACGTTAACCCTTCTGCTACTGATTCAGGTAGTTTCATACAGACATAACAATTACTAACTTCCATGGTCTCTACATACTGAAATAATAACTTTGTGAAAACATTCAGACTAGTGTCATTATCTGTTACTTCATGATGAAATTCAGGTTCATCTTCTGCCTTTAGTTCTACTCTATTACTTTTCAAGTTATCTGTCTTTTCCTTTGTTTCGTTGTTAATCTTTATATCTATTATCATAAGGTAAGGAATTGCTACGATCACAACTAACCATACTATAAGCATCACTACCAGATTGCATATGCATATAGCACAGCATCTTTTACAACCTTTCTGCTTTGGTCTCCCAGTAACTCTATCGTCAGGCATTTTTGACAAGGAAGATTGCTCTTCTTATCGTTTTCTTCAAGTTTCTTTATGTTCTCAAGGTGGTTCTATTTCTTTTTCATAAACCAGTTCTGCACTTGTTCCTTCGTCAGCACTTTCACTTGATTCTGAGCTTTCGTAATCTTCGAGAATAATATAAGTCCAATCAGGACCTTTAAATTTATTGTTCACAAGTTTTAGCCTTTTGCGTCTTCGTTTTTCGGTTTTACTTTTCTGTCCCGTTTGGCTTGTTACTTCGTTTACTTGCTCTGGATCTTCACTTCTGGTTGTTATGTGGTATTTTACTCTTTTAATGACACTTGGCAATGATCACCTTTTCTTGATTTCTCTGTTTGCACTTTCTCTTTATTTTCTTTTTCAGAAATTCTTTTATTTTCAGGTTGTGTTACAGTTTCGTTTTCTTCAATTTGAGTTTCTTCTTCTATTTGTTCTTTTTCAGGTCTTATTTGTTTCTCTTCAGCTGCTCCACTGTGAGTTTCTAGTAACTGATCTTGTTCTTGATTTACATTTTCATGCTCGAGATTCTCAAGATCTTCTTCTTCTGTGTACTTTTCTTGATCTAACTTGTTCTGATCAGGGCTTATTGCACTTTGTACTTCTGCAGCCTGACCGCGTTCTTCTAGACCTGTCTGTCCTGCTCAAAGTCTGTTGGTTCTTCTTTGATTTGAGCCCAGTTTCCTCTCCCTATCTGGGCCTGCTCAGGTTCTCTTATTGTGTCTTCTTCTTCTTCCTGAGCTGCTTCTCCTTCACCTATCTGATCTTCTTCAATTTCTTCCAAATTTGCTTGACTTCTTGTTCTGTGGTAAATTTCAGGAATTTCCACCACTGGTATCCAGTCCTGATTTGTGCTCGGTTGTTCTTCTTCAGCTTCCTTCGAATCTTGTTCTTGAGATTCTTCAGCTGGGCAACCTTCAGCTTCCTCAGTGATCGATACTGTCTGAGGATTTTCTTCTTCAGGATCTGGTACTCTTTTGGTGTGGCTTACATGAATCCAATTGGGAAATCCTGCACACTTTACTGCTGTGTTTGTGACCAGTATGACCTGACAAGGTTCGCCCCACCTAGGTGATAGACACGTTTCTCTGGTGTGATTCTTCACTACCACCCAGTCTCCGGGACTCAGATCATGTTCTTGTTCCGGCTGCCTGGAAACTGCGTCTTCTCCAACCTGGTGAGAGACAGAACGCACTAGGTCAGCCAATCCTTTGCAATAATCCAGAACCATATCATCAGATATATTCAGCAGTTTATTTGTGGGAACATGTGCTTGTCTCATTGCTCTTCCCATCATTATCTCGTGCGGACTCAATCCAGTGTTTCTATCAGGAATGCTTCTGAGTCCCATTAAAACAAGAGGCAATGCATCTGGCCAATCTAATGATGTTGATGCACACATTTTTCCCAGTCTGGATTTTATTGTGCCATTCATTTGTTCAACCACTCCAGAAGCCTCTGGACGATATGCACAGTGCAATTTTTGCTCAATTTGGAATTCCTCACAGATTATTTTAATCACTTCACTGTTAAAGTGCTTTCCTCTATCTGATTCCAAAGTTACTGGAAAACCAAATCTAGGAATGAGTTCATGTAGCAACAACTTTGCGACTGTAATACTGTCATTCTTCCTGGTAGGGTAAGCCTCCACCCACTTTGAAAACAGACACACTATGACAAGTACATATTTCAGCCCTCTACATGGTGGTAACTGGATGAAATCAAGTTGTAATCTCATAAATGGACCCTCTGCCTTTCCAATTTTCCCAAACCCAATTATTGTTTTCCTTCCTGGATTATGCATTTGGCAAGTTAAACATCTCTGGCAAAGACTCTCTGCTACCGCCCTAAACCTTGAATTGTACCAATTTTGTCTGAAGAGCCTAATCATTGCATCTCTCCCTACGTGTGTGTCTCCATGATACATCCTGGCCATTTGTGACAGTAGACAGTCAGGCATGACTGGTCTGCCATCGGCACAAATCCATACATCATCGTCTGCCCTCTGAGAACATCCCACTTTAATCCATGTAGTTCTTTCACTCTCATCGGCATCATCTTGCAATCGTTTCACATCATTCCATGTTTCAGGAGGTGCATACAGCATAAGTTGGCAGCTAATTCCCATTCTTTCCACCCTTTTATTTACTGACAATCTTTTTTGGCACAATGTTGAGCCGCAAGATCTGCGTATCTGTTGCCAACTACCACCCAGTCATCTCCTGACTGGTGTGCGGCACATTTTACCACAGCCAATTCTTTTGGTGATTGTATTGCCTCCAGTAGTTCTTTTACGAACTGTCCATTTTTAATGGGGGATCCTGAAGAAGTCATGAAATTCCTCTGCATCCATAGTTGGTCAAAATCATGCACAACCCTGTAACCATATTGACTATCTGTAAATATAGTTACTCTCTGATTCTTCCCAATTTTGCAAGCCTTTATCAATGCGATCAATTCAGCTATTTGTGCAGATTTGACTCCTGGTAAATAGGATGCTTCGATGTTCCAGTTAGTTCACACACTGCATACGCTGCAGTTAGTTTTCCATCTTCATGTCTTTGGCATGAACCATCAACAAACAGTTCCCTGTCTGGCTTCCTGAGGGGCAGTTCCTGAATATCAGGACGTGGTTTCGTGCACAATTCTGTGACTTGTAAACAATCATGTTCTTCTTCATCATCTTTAACTTCCTCATGATATGGGTCCGGTAGTAAGGTAGCAGGATTTACTATCGTGCAGCTTACAGTGGTCACATTTTCAGCACCCAGTATTATTCTTTCATATTTAGTCAGCCGACTAGGAGTAAGATGCTGAGTTTGAGTTCTTGTCAACAAAATCACAACCGCATGTGGAACAAACACTTTTACAGGGTGTCCCATTACAATTGACTTACTTTGTTCAATGCTCAAACAGGTAGCCGCCACTGCTTTCAAGCAGCCTGGCAATGCGGCTGCCACTGGGTCCAATGTAGCAGAGAAATATGCTATAGGACGTCTGTCTAAACCATGTCTCTGGGTTAAGACTGAAAGTGCACAATTTTCTCTTTCATGACAAAATAATGCGAATTTTCTTTTATAATCATTCATGCCTAGGGCAGGTGCTGCACACAAAGCATTTCTTAATATTACAAAAGCTCCTACGCTTTCATCATCCCACTCAACTGGGTCCTTTGCCTTCTTTTTTGTCATTTGTATTAAGGGCTTTGCTAACAGCGAAAATCCTATTATCCATTGTCGACAATACCCTACTATTCCAAGGAACATTCTCACTTCTCGTTGGGAAACAGGCATTTGCATTTTCTTTATTAATTTTATTCTTTCAGCTGTTATTCTCCTTTTGCCCCTCTTAATCTGGTGTCCTAGATACTTAACTGCTGTTGTACAGAACTGCAACTTTTCAGGTGAAACTTTATGCCCTTCTTCAGCTAAATGGTTTAATAATGCAATGGTGTCGACAACACAGTCCTCTCTGGTGTTAGATGCCACCAGTAAGTCGTCTATATACTGCACTAAAACTGAGCTTCCTGGCATCACTAGTTTCTCTAGGCACTTTTTCAATATCTGATTAAAGATGGAAGGACTTTCCGTGTACCCCTGAGGTACACGATTCCATACATAGACTTTGTTCTCAAATTTAAATGAAAATAGATACTGGCTATCTGGATGCAAGGGTATTGAAAAGAATGCTTGGCATAAATCAATCACAGTAAACCATCCTGCACTCCAAGGTATCTGGTATAAAATTACGGCAGGATTGGGCACTATAGGACAACAAGGTTCCACGATCTTATTTATTTTGCGCAGATCCTGAACAATCCTATACTTTCCACTAGGTTTCTTCAAACCCATTATTGGTGAGTTACAAGGGCTACTCATTACCTCTTTTAATATTCCCTGTTTTACCATTCTGTTTATTTCTTCAATGACTCCTGCTTTTACATCTGCACTCATTTTGTACTGTCTGGTGTTTGGGAAAATTGCACCTTCTTTTACAGTAATCTTAACTGGGTCTATTTTGGCCATAAGTCCTACTTCCTTCCCGTGAAATCCCATACCATGGAATTCACTGTCGTTTTCAGTTCTTCTGGTAACTCGTCTTTTGTTATCAAAGAAAACATCTCATCTACTTCTGTACCTTGCTTTGCAATCATAAATTTATATACATGGTCTTCATCTGGGGTCTGGACTGCCACACCATCCGGCGTGCAGAAAATTGTGCAATTCATTTTGCATAACAAATCCCGGCCCAATAAATTTACTGGACTGGAATCAAATACTACAAATTGATGCATTTCTCTAAAGTTTCCGATTTTTACTTCCATTGGTTCGGTAAGAGGTGTTCTAATCTTTTGATTAGCCACCCCCACAACTTGGATAGCTTCTCCAGAGAGAGGAAGGTCTGGGATGTCTGCTGTTCTCACAGTAGACCTGGTAGCACCAGTGTCCAAAAGGAAAGTAATATCATTACCTTTCACATTTCCTTCAACATATGGACCTGACTGATCTACCGGTAAGGATGCACCAAGTATGCACTCCTTCTCCCCCTCTCCTAGGCACCATCAATTGTTATAGGTACAAAAGTCGTCCTGTAAAAGAAATTGTGATGTTACATAATCATTCTTACCACTTCCTCCTTGATATTCGACGTCTGTACCGTGCTTTGCTCTGCTTAGATTACCCTGTATAGGTGCAGGTGGCAACTGACTCTGAGGATTTATACCGTGCTGTGAGTCATTCTGCGTCTGTGGATTTAAATTTTGATTTGGGCCATTATTATTCCGAATCTTTTTACATTCATCCTTCCAATGCCCCAATTTTCCACACCCGTGACAAGGAAACTTCTTTTTAGCTTCTTCTCTGCTCATTCGTCCTCTCATTTTTCCTCCATTCCCAGAGGCACCATTCGTTCCAGAATCTTTTCCCTGATTATCACTTGGATTATACAAATTAAATCCCTGTTTCACCTGAGCCCACATTACTTTCTCCTGTAATTTCTTGTGCCTTTCCTCAATGTCATCTCCACAATATTTTGCATATTTCAGAATCTCGTCTATGGGCTTCCCTTGCCAACATAACATATGCTGCTTAATCATCTGACAAATCTCTGGCTTCAAACCGTAAACAAATCGGTAGAACAAACTGACTCATGTTTTTATCTCCAATATCCTCAAATCCACTATACTGCTTAAATACCTGCAATAAACGTTCATAGTAGGCGTGTACCGATTCACTGGCTTCTTGGGTAGTTCTATCTATTTTCACCCAATCTGTTTCTTTTGGTGGTATTTTCCCTTTCAGGTAAGTTATCACCTGCTGATACTTTTTCATGACATCACTTGACAGGGCACCTGTCTTTGGATCTCTAGGATACTCTTCACTGGGCCAATCAACTGTGATTTTGCAATCTGTCCACAAATCTGCAGGTACCACTATGTCAAACAATCCATTGAAAGTCTTTCAACAATACCTTTGACACCTTCACAAACCTCTCAACCTGCTTGTACCATTCAATTGGCTTTTCCCTCAACTTTGGAAAATCATTTGTAAATGACAAAATATCCTGTCTACTCCATGGGGCATGTACATATCCCCCTCCTGGAACTTCTCGCATTGGGTACATTTGATCTCCTTTCCCTGTTTCCTTCATTAAATATTCAGAAGTGGTTCTACTGTACCGTGCCTCTTCTTTTTTCTTTGCTCATCTAGTTTTCCATTTATCCAATTCTCCCCATTTCTGTAATACTGACATTAATTCTTTTACTTGTAATTTTCGACCCGAGGCATTCATGTTTTCTAAATCTTTGTCAGAAAAGTCTGCTCTATATGGTTTTTGTAATACCTTTGACTTTCCTATTTCAATTCCCATCTGTTGAGCTAAGTCTGATAATTTCTCATGAAATGTTTTTGCATATCTTGTGATGCTTCTGCATACGAACAATAATTCTTCTTCATCGTAGGTATTTAGGCGATCTACTCCTACATTTCCTGCTATCATTTCTTCTAATTTATAAATGTCCATGTTCTTTGGTGGTGAACTCTGTTTTTCTGATCCTTGTGCCCATCTTTCTAAGTCTTCTGGGGTAACTACTGTGGCACTTTTCGTTCCTGATGAGGTTATTATGTTTACATCTTTGGAGCAACCAGGTGTTACTCTTCTTGGAGTACTATTTACAGAATCTCGAATGGGCAAGTCCATTAATGAAATCATAGATTCACAATCACTAAAGTGATCCTCAACCATTACTACTGCTTCAGGTTTAGGAACATTCACAGGTGTAGGCATAACTAAAGGCTTGGGATAAGTTACTTTGTCACCGTACAAGGGAACCACTGGACCAATTGTTACAGGTATGGTCAATTAATCGGGATGAATACTCAATTGTGTTACTTTCTGAATTAATTCTGCTCTGTTTTTATCTATTGCTTCCTTTTCCTTATCGTGAAGTACTCTACTAACTGGTGAATCATGCAATACTTGTGGTACCAAGGGTGTCTTTAGCAAGGGTGCACTGGGGGTGCATCCACTTGTCCCTTCCTGATATGGTGGTGGATTCTTTAATATATCTTCCATAAATTCGTCTTCGGAATCTCCAAATATAGTTAAGTGCTTTGTCTTTTCTGTGCATTTACTCCCTAATGATTCTTCTGCTATTAATATCGGATACAGACCCTCTGTAAGCATTGCTCTTCTCCACTGTTTCATCTGACCGTCCCTCGACTCATTTTGGTATCTGGGAAAGAATCCCAGATAACCCCTATTACTTCTGGATCGGTCACGTTCAAATGCCTCGGTTTCCCATTCCTCTAAGGCTTCGTATTGAGTTAATCTAGGTCTTGGTTCTAGGTCATTCATTCTTAATCTCAAATTTTAAAGAATTCTCCCATTGAAAGTACCATTCTCGGGAAAAGCTAGTATTCCATCATTTTTGGTATATTCCATCCAATTTTCTATCCACACACAAGTGTGATAACCTCTCTCCATCATCATGAATGAAGCGGGTGTTTTAGCCGGTGGAATGATAATTCCTTCCCTAGTTTTGATTGGTTTTATCCTTTTTAAAATAATTCTTAATCTTTTGTAGAACTGACATTTTCCTCTTCTCTCCGTACATTTTGGGTAAATCTCGATGTATAAATTTATATTCGGCAAACCCTAGGAATCTTTTATCCGGACGAATTCCTATTAAAGTTGGATCACGTTTTAACATACAATCTCCACTATCCAGTAGGATTTCAGCTTCTATGGTAAAAACCAATCAGATTCCAGCTAACTTTTGTCTCTAAACCAATCCTAGCGCGGCCTTTTAGTGACGTCTTTTCTGCCAACCCCTCCTTTACAATCTGCGTTTCTCTGTCCCTCGCTGTTTCAACCAATCACAACGCGGCACCTGTGATGTCAGTACTACTCCTGACTACTAACCCCTCCTTTACAAGAGTCTTTCTACGCCCGCGGTTTCAACCAATCCCAGCGCGGCGTTTTGTGACGACAGCTTCCTCTCCGGTAGCTGACCCTCCCTTTACAAAATCGTACGTAAAACTTTATTTTCTCTACGCTTCTTATTAAATTCAGTAACAACATAAAACATTCGCTATTGTGCCAGTTTCTCTAAATTGAAAAGGATAGCTTCTCTCACACTTAGAAAAACCTTTCCGTTTACTATACATATACTACGAGTAAAACCCTTCCGTTTACTCTTCACACAAGCTTCAGAAATACCTGCTACTTCTTCAATGTTACCCTTTCTGGTGATATAACGTCAAATTTTCACTAGCATATTCCTTTGCTGTTACTCACACGCATAGAGTCCCTAACAAGTACTGATAGCCCTACTTAACTTTTCAGTACTATTTCTGCCTGACAGATAACCTCACTGCAGTATGGCTTCCACTTACCATCCGCTATTCAATTTTCCCCGGGGATTTCTGGACAACATAAAACGACTTTAAACAAATAACGGATGTTAGTTCATAAAAATAAAATTCTCATTACCCAATTAACAAAGCACAACCATCCTCTGATAACCAGAAAACTGATCCAGCGGGTTACTAGCAACGAGCATTCATACACAAAATACTCACTTGGGCCCATACATTCATACTACGCTAGCAATTTCCGCTGGGGGGTCAGTTGGTACTCTTTATCAAAATCCCTGATACCAATTACTTTTCCGATTGAAGAGTAATGACTTACCAATGAATCCTTTGCTAATTGGGAAGTTTAAAATGAGTGACGTTCATTACTATTCATAATCCTGAAATAATCACTGAGTCAAGAAGTTTTAAAATGTTTATCTAAAGATTTAGCAGAGTAAAATACAGAACCACATGATACTTAAATCGCATATCAAGGATAAAGCATAATAATCAATTATCGATTAATGATGGTCCCTTAGGGAAGGAGAAGATAGAGACAGCAGTGCAACTAAGATTTGCATTTATATTTACCTAAAGTGCGAGAACCTAACTCCTTGGCCAAGGAGTTGGAAAGATCGGACCCTGGAAGGATGAAGAACAAAGACCTCCTCCCGGATCAGGACAGGACCGGTGACCTCTCTATCAATGACGCCTGCGTCGTTCCCCTCTCTGGTACTTCGCTTCTCCTCGAATTCTCCCGAGTCTTCCTTCTAAGGTGCTCCACCGCCCCCACCTCAGGACCTCTCTGGACAGCGGTTCAGTCTGCAATTGATTTGCTCGTCATGGATCTCGAACCTCTAACTTCAACTAATTAGCTAGTACTATATCTATTATACCCTTCTACGCCCATGTACCTCCCCTAATGTTGCAGAATTATGGGGCCACTACTTCTGATTGGACAGAGACAGGGGGTTGATCCTCACACCATATTGATTTAATTCTTTTCTTAAAGCCCTTTGTTTTAAAATACCGCCCATCAATTTTAATACATTTGCTTTATTTCCCACCCGTCTCACGACAAAGTGTTATACATTCTTCAGGTACATTGTTGCATATTAGTTTTTTTTTTTTGTGTCCTCATCTCACCGAAGACTTTAGCAGTTTTGACGAGTCGGCTTGTGGATTGCTGGACACCCCTCGAATCACTGCTTTCGTCTGGGCCCCACGGCCTTCCTCTCGTTCCTGAGGACTGGTGTAATCATAGGACACGCCCACAAAACCAAAGATCTTATCAGGTTATCAGGTTATCAGGTGCAGGCGGCGACCCCAGATTAACAGGGGGGACCAGATGTTATCACAAATTTCCAATACCCCTTCTTGCTCTAAACAGGCCATGCGCAGTGCCACTTTTAGCCAGCTTTTTCTGTTGGGGGGAGACGGATCTTTCCATCTAATACATATCTCTCTCCTAGCCAAGATCACAAGGTAGAGAAGCAAACCAATATGGGTCTGTAGGAGCCGCCCTTTTACATAGTTATTTACACCAAAAATCACCAAATGGAGATCCATCTCTATATGCGTTTGAAAAATAGCTGTAAGGGAGTCTCCGACATTTTTCCAAAATAGGTCTAATTCTGCGCATTCAAAAAACATATGAATGTCATCCGCCCTGCTAAGGGAACCCCTCGGGCAAACTGGAATGGGAACAGGTGCAAATTTGGCTATCTTGGCCGGGGTGTAATAAAGCCTGTTCAATACAAAAAAATGATTTTTCTTTAACCTAGCAGGCTTGACATATTTATACAGTACCTTAAAAGAGATTTCAAAAACATTTTCTATATCCTGGGCAAGTGGGGAAGAGTTCCATACCGATGACTGAGAGGGAACCTCATGATCCTCTGTTTCCAGGAGGCTCAAGTACCACAAGATATTTCTTTCTTCCTTGGGCGTGAGTCTTGAAATAACTGCTCAAGTTCCCAGTTCCCTACTGTTTCTTGAGCTTCCGCCTCATGCCATGATCTTAACTGGAGGTACTTAAACCTGGAGAATGAAGGACCGATCTTATCTCGCAATATCTCCCAAGGGAGAAACCCATCTGAGTCCACCAGATCCGACCACCTCTCCAGACCTGCTCTTTTAATCGGAATCACCAAGCTGTCGCCCAAGCAAAGGGGCGTCCCCGGGGAATCCCAAATTGGTGCAAAGGCAGAAAAATAACCTATACCCCAAATCCGTCTTAATTTGTACCAGGTCAACAAAGCAGCTTTTAAAACCTTAAGACGTACACGCTTAAAAAATCTGGGAGTCCCAAATTTGTATAAGAACCCCCCTTGCCCACTGCCACCCTCTACTAAGGCCAATTCGCCCAAAAGCCTACCCCACGTAGTTTCCTCAGGAGTAGACAACAACATCCTTATCCCTTAAATTGAAAGACCAGTAAGTACCAATTAATATCTGGTAGTGCCAAACCACCTTTTAAAAGTTTCCTTCTTAGTTTTTTCCAAGATAACCTTGCACTTTTCTGTCCCCATACAAAACTACCAATTTTACCCTGAATCTTACTGATATTTTTCTGAGGGAAGGTAAGAGGGACCGCACTAAAAAGGAAAGTTAATTTAGGTAATACTGACATCTTTACCAGGTTGACCCTCCCATAGATCGTCAAAGCGAGGTTTTTCCACCTGGCAAAGAGATAGTCAATATCTTTCTCGACTTTCATCAGATTGATCAGGGGAATTTCATTCAAATCCTTAACAATTTTTATCCCCAAATACCTAAATTCTCTACTTATAGGGCAATGACTACACACTGTGTTCCAGCACATAACCTCGGTTTTGGACGAATTAGCGAGATATCCTGAGATCGAACCAAACTCCATCAACAAGGTTTCAAGCCACGGAATAGAGATATCAGGGTCACCAGTGTAAATTATTACATCGTCCGCATACAAGGCGATTTTGCACTGGTAATTTTGCGATTTAAAAGGGCTTATGATGTTATCCAGCCTAATCGCCTACGCAAGGGGCTCTATATAGATATTAAATAGAAGGGGAGATAGAGGGCACCCCTGTCTTGTCCCTCTCTGGATTGCAAAGCTTGGAGTCAGGGAACCATTTAGCAAGATCTTCGCCGAAGCCCCAGAATAACAGTTCTTTAAAGTCTGCACAAAGATTGGGCCCATACCCATGACCTCCAACAACCCCCAAAGATATCTCCAACACACACAATCGAAGGCCTTAGCGGTGTCTAAGGCCACTACTGCCAGGGGATCCCCCCTAATTTCGGCAAGGTCGATGTTGCCAATAAGTAATTGAGTTTGTCCCTGAATGACTCTCCCAACCATAAAGCCTTTCTGGTCGATATTAATCAGGCTTGGTGCCAATTTTGCCAATCTCCCTGCCAAAATACTCATAAAAATCTTATAATCAGCATTCAGCAGGGAGATTGGACGGTAGGAATCAGCCATCAGGGGATCCTTCCCTGGCTTCAGTATTAAAACAATCGTGGCCTCCTTCCAAGATCTGGGGATCACCCCAGCAGCGCTATAGACTGAATTGAATAAGGTATGGAGTATTGGCAAGAGTTCGTCAAGTAACAATTTATAAACTTCATTAGGGAGGGCATCGAGGCCCGCCGCCTTCTTATTTTTTGCCCTCTTTATTTGGTCCCTGATCTCCTCCATGGATATGGGCGAGTCTAAGAGATCTCTGGCAGATTCTGTAAGAGCAGGTAAAAACGTGTCCCTTAACCACAAACTTATTGAATCCTGTGAGGGATCAATATTCTCCTTATACAAATTCGAAAAGAGGGACAAAAGGCAATTCTGCATTTCTGCGGGCTTGCTAGATTTAGTTCCAACACTATCAATAATAAGTTCATTGATTGTGTTTTTTGCCCGATCTATCCTTGCCTTCCAGGCCAATAAGGCCCCCGCTCTTTCCCCATACTCAAAATTTTCCATATTGCGAACTTGCCACTGAGCCTTACGTTTCAGATCCAAAATGATCCTTAGGTCCTGCCTAACCTCCTCGAGTCTCTTCTCTATCTGTACCAGTTTTCCTAGACTCTCCTAAGGAGTATGACTCCTTTCTTCTTCAAGAACAGAGATTCTGTCCTCCAAGGTCTGTAATTCTAAGGCTCTACTGGCTACGTAAAGCCCCTCTCAAATTTGATTTATAGGCATCCCACACAAACTCTATTGTAGTAGAACCCAAATTAAAAGAAAAAAAATTCCAAGGAAGACTTTTTAATTGCCTGAATAATTCCAGAGTCAGATAACATTATCCTGTTCAAAGTCCACCTTGACTGTGGCGAGATGTTGTTCATAGAATATGAAAACAGAAGAGGGGCATGGTCAGAAAGATGACTCGGGAGTACAGATATACTGACAACATTATCTATGATCTCTCTATTTATCAGGACATAATCAATTCTAGAGGAGTGATGATATTTTTTAGAATAAAATGTAAGACCATCTAAACTCCCCATCTTGGATCTCCATAAATCAACCAAGTTGATATTGGATAGTAAGTTTTTCATAACGCTACGAGACTGCGGGGACCCTTTAGCATGGCTCAGATTAGATCCATCCTTTACTAGGGCAAGCCGAACATTAAAATCCCCTCCTATTATTAGGGGGGGATTTGCCGTTATTAGGTTGTCCTGAAGCCTGACCAGAAAGGATGGATCATCCACAAGTCATTTCCTCGCCCTCAAAGTCTAGCTGGGTGATGATCCATCTACCTGTTTGGTCTGTCTGAACTGATTTTATCCTACAAATAATTCCTTTCTTTACCAAAATTGCCACCCCGCGAAAATGTAATAACTGCTGAGAGTGACAATAACATTGTATCCAGGGGATTTTAGAGAAAATAGTATCAGACTCCATTTTGTTTAAATGAGTTTCTTGCAACAAACATACCTGAGCTGATGACAGCTCTAAATATTTAAAAATCAATCTTTGTCTCCTTGGACATCTCAGGCCATTCAAGTTCCAGGAGACAAATTGAATATTTCGGCCCCCCTTCATTTTACTTTTCCGCAGCTTGAATACCTTGTGCCGAGGTTTTGAAGGAGTTCTCCAATTAGGCCAAGAAAAATGAGATCTGCTTTACTTAACCTATGAGATGAGGAATATGTTTTACCTATTTTGCACCCACCCTGTGCCTCACCCTGTGCTCCCCCCCACCTCCATCCCCACCCACCCTGAACCCCCATGACCCCCCAGTCCCCTACTACCCTGAGGAACCCTACCTTCCAATAGGCAAACAACTATTCGGGCCCTTCCCCCTCAAGGCTGTATGAATTACTTAAAAAACTACTGAAAACTAACGTTAGGAAACCGAGTTCTCAGGATGACCTCTACTTCCCTACCCTACAACCCTACAACCCTCCCTATTTCTCTAGCTGAATTTTTGCTATGAGTGAATCTGCTTCATTAGTCGTCCGGATCATGTGCATATGGTTGTTCCACATAACTCGCAATGTGGCAGGGAACCTTAATTGGGCCTTTGCCCCTAAGCTGTTTAGTTCTGCCAATCTTTTGCCCAGTTCCCACTGTCTCTCAGCCGTTATGTGGGAGATGTCGGATCTGATGGAAAAAGAAAAGGGGGACAGATCAGTGAAAGGAGAAGATAAGACCCCTTCTTTAAGAGCTGCGGAGAGGATCTGTTCTTTAATTGAATATGATAAAAAATTAACCAACATTTTTCGGGGTTTCTGTCTGCCGGGATTCCTTTTGAAGGGGTCTCTATGCACCCTCTGAATTTCATGATTTAAATCCACATTGGGGAGACTTTTAAGAACTGTACCTTTTAATAATGAGATCAAAAACCCCTTTATGTCCTCTCCCTCGATTGCTTCAGGGATATTTAAAAATTTCAGGTTATTTTTTCTTGAGTGGTTCTCCAATCTTTCAAGATTATCTTTGATCTCCTTATTTTGGATAGCTAATTCCTCCAGCTGAGAAGAAGTGGACTCAATTGCACTCTTCATCCTAGGAATTTCCTCTTCAATTGCCTCAGTTCTTGCCGTGACTTCTTCTAGCTTCTTAGCAAGTATCTCACATGAGGATCGAATAGCCACCTGGTTTGCCTCAGAGACTGAGAACCTGTTCACCAGCTCTGCTTGGTTTGCCTCTGAGACAGTAAATCTACTTGCCATCTCATCTTTCAGGGCCAGGAGAATGTCTGCCAGGGAATGAGAATTCGATATAAATGTGTTCTGAGTTTTCAGAGGATGGGGGGATGTATTTTTACTACACAGATCAATAGAGCCACTAAGATCTTCCATCTGCCCCTTACGCAATACTTCAACTCGCCCTGACCCGACCTTCTCTGGGTTTTCTTGACTATCCTGAGCTCTTCCCAGCTCCTCCCTCTGGTCTGGAACTAGTTTAAAATCAGGCTCCTTCTGTTGACCTAACACGGAATATCTGTTAAAAAGGGTTATGGCCGAATGCACCTCCAGCTCCGAACTGGTTGTTAAATCTGCGGGTCTTACTAGATCCGCAGAGTTCTGCAGGATGGTTTTATCCTGGAGTCCATTATGTTCAGGGTGATTAACCCCCGATGTCTTCGTGTTTGAGATCGAAAGGGTGGACGAGGGTGCTGAAGGCATCACCAAGACCATAGTGGAGATAGAGGTGGGCTCAGAGCTAGACCCGGACATGTCTTCAGAAGCCCCTTCTACTCCGGGGAGAGAAGAGAACAGAGGTGGTACTTTCGCTGAAGAAAGGGACATAACCTGATAAAAGGTTTTCAGTGACAGGGTGATTTTAGACTTAGTACAAGCCACTTTCTTATCCCGGACTTTCACCTTGCCTCTTTGGGATTTGGATTTCACTGAAGTTGTAAATGAACCAGTGCCCCCCGCCTGTTTACTCTGTTTTTCCGATATTTTAACTTCTGCCACTGAGGGAGATACTCGCTGTGGTAAAATTGGGTGAGTAATTAGATTATTAGATGCCAAATAGGCTGCCCTTGCCCGCAATGAGTATCTTGTTAATTTGGGGGGAGATAATCCCCCTTGAGGTGCAGCCCCCCTCTCCATGCAGTCCGGAAAAGCCTCACAGAGAATACCACCCTTCTCAGTATACCGTACACACTCTCTAAAGTTGGGATATGAGAGGTTACTTTCTAAATTTATAATATCCGGCAATGGTTTACCTACTGAAAAAGTACGTTCAGGCAATATAACCACTGAAACACTGCGCCGAAACCCAGCCTTCCCTACCTGCTCCAAGGAGGAATGGGGAATTTCCAGTCTATACGCTCTCGGTCCCATACAGCACAACAACAGGGGAAGGAGCTCGCTTCGTCTCCACTCACTTGCGGCGACCCCCCACCTCCAGCCTGGTTTCCGTGTGACTCATCCGCGCTCACCGATGCCAACTCGATCACAGCCTGGGGGAGCTGGAAAGACTAGCGCGTCAACCGCCACAACTGCTGCCTGGCTCTGCAAGGACCCCTCCCGCATTTCAATTGTGAAGAGCCTCAAAGAGACGCCGCGGCCAAGAAAGAAGAGGTAAGAAATCCAATTAAATCCGGATTTTGAGAAAGAATTCTTCCATCGATGGAGGGTAGTTCGGGAGGTTATCCGAGCCTCGGGATCCCACCGCCATTAGAAGCCCGAGGGGGTGCACCCGCGGCCGTTCAAACGGCGGCCGCCATGTTCCTCCGACCTCTTATTCTAAAATCTTCAACATTGTTGCATATTAGTGAGGACATTTATGTACAGCAATATTGGCCATCAGGTCACGGCCTTGGACGACGTCCAGGTTGACTTCATCCTTTTCTCTCTCTGGGCAGCCTTCAGGGAGCATGCGCAGAACCATTGTCACACGAGTTTTCAGTTCTCCAACCCCAGGCCCAATTTACGAACTAATAAAAGTCAAAGAAGAAAATATTAAAATCACAAATAAAATGTTTCACGGTATACCCACTCTTTCTACTCTATTCCCATTTAATTATAAATTCTATCCCGCATTAGTAGCATTAAAATACCACAGTTTAATTGCAACACAAGAGCAAGCTTCAGCACGTGAAAACATAAAGCAGCCATTTTAATGCACACTGCGCAGAAGCAAGAGTTTCCCACCAAGCAAAGAAAGACGTCACACCATGTGATATTGTTGAGACATGCGCAATAGGGTTCCCGCGCTTTAGCGGCCATTTTAGAATAGACAAGCGTTATTTGTTAGTTTAAACACATAGGCAAGCTTCCTTACTACTTATGTTGGTGTGTGTATTTATTAGTACAAACAATACAAGTTTAATACATTAATACTTTTAAGAAGATTGCATCCGAGCAAGTCTCATTTGTGAGTCCCTGCTCCATCACTTTGATAAATATTGGAAAATGTTTGTCTTTTTTCCTTTTTGGAATTTCCCTCTTTATAAGTATGTTATACCCCAAAGAGTACATATCTTCACTTTCCCTCTGTTTTTCTTTCTTTTTCTCTCTCTCCCTCTTTCCTTCCATTCAACACTGTCAATGATGTCAACATAGGTGAACTCTAACCTACAGCAGTGCATACACTTGAGTTTTTGATTCGAATGCCATCTATAAGTTTTCATGCAAAAATCTCATGAGTGACTGTGGCATAGAGGTTAAGGTCTCTGACTTTTACTTTGAAGGTTACAAGTTCAAATCCTGATATTTCAATGGTTGAAGTCTCTGAGTTTAAAATTTAATGGCAATTGCAATTTCTTTGATAAATATTGGAAAATGTTTTTCTTTTTTCCTTGTTTGAATCTCTCTCTTTATAAGTATGTCTTTCCCTAAAGATACATATCTTCACTCTCCATCTGTTTTTCTTTCTTTTTCTCTCTCTCCCTCTTTCCTTCCATTCAACACTGTCAATGATGTCAGCATAGATGAACTCTAACCTACAGCCGTGCATACACTGGAGTTTTAGATTCAAATGTTATCTATAGGTTTTCGTAAAAAGTACTCAGAGTCACCGTGTGTAAGAAAGTGGCTCTGTATATACTGAATCAAAGTAAGGTTCAGTGTGCACAGGGTCCACAGTCCCCAGAGGTTTGGCAGAGGCTAAAGTTAGATATAACCTTACTCTCTAAAGTGGTAGCTTGGTCGAGCAGTAAGGCAGTATCAGAGGACAGTGTAAAGCATTTGTTGTACACACTCAGTCAGCAAATGAAGCCACACACTCAAGAACTGAACTCTAGGCCAATGGTTTGTATATAAAAATATATGCTTGTTTTATTTTAGAACCAACAACAGGTATCAAAATATACTTTCTCAGAATGAGATGCTTTAGGTAGATAATTTCAATAGGCAATAGACTTTTGAATGCAATCGTTACAGTTGTTGCAATAGGCAACACAATTTTAAACACAATTATACATTGAGCTCAATAGGAATTTCTAGTTAAATGCAATAGATTACTTTTTGGATTACTTTTCTAACCACAGGACTGGATCCTAGATTCAGTCCTGGGACGTCTCCTGTAAACAGTTGAGTAAAAACGTTTTGGTTACAGGTGTGATTTTTAAGGAATATTATTGTATTTTAAAAGTTGGCACTTAGAAACTTTTTCACATAGAATCACCAATGTTATCCTATGGTAGGAAATTCACTTAGCAGGTAAGTAGTGTTGTCGTTACTTTTTCTTACTCAGTGTTGGATCCTGGATCCAGCACTGGTGCATCTCCTGGAAACAGTTGAAAGAATGTGTTTTTGTTATACAGGCGATTTTTAACGAATATTTGTAAGTTTGCAAAATCGACAGAAACTTTTTCAGCAAAAACCAGGCTATGTTATCCTATGGAAGGAAATTCAAGTTACCGGTAAGTACAGTTGTGATTACTTTTTAGGGTCAGTGCTGGGCACCAAGATCCAGCACTGGGATCTCTCCTGATAGCAGGTGAGTAAATTCGTTTTCGTAATTCGGCTGATTTTAGGTGAACATTTTTAAGTCTCAAAACTCGACACTTAGAAGAATTTCCAAGTGAAACCAGTCAATGTTACCCTATGGAAGGAAATTCAATTCGCCGGTAAGTTACTTTAACGTTACTTTTGTAATCCAGTGCTGGACTCCTAGATTCAGCACTGGGACATTTACTTAAAACAGGTAAGTAATTACGTTTTTGTAGTTTGTACAATTTTTAAAGAATATTCTTGTATTTCAAAAGTTGACACTTAGAAACTTTTTCACAAAGAACCACCAATGTTATCCTATGGAAGGAAATTCAATTCACAGGTAAGTTACTTTTTAATTACTTTTGTTACTCAGTGCTGGACACCTAGGTTCGGCACTGGGACCTTTCCTGCAAACAGTTGAGAAAATTCGGTTAGGTTATTTGTGCGATTTTTAAGGAATATTCTTAGTTTTCAAAAGTCGACACTTAGAAACTTTTTGGAAGAAAAAGTGTCCATGTTTTCCTATGAGGAAAAATGAGTTATCGGTTTTGAGGTAAGTAATCGGTCTTTTGAGTTAGGGTTCTGGGGTTAGACTCAGGGGTCTCCCAGGGTCAGTGATGCACTGTTGTTGCACCCTCAGCGGCACTAGGGCGGCCGGGTGCAGAGTGTTGAGGCCCAATGTTATCCTATGGAGGATAGGGGGACTCCGGTTGGTGGCGGCTGGCAAGCAGGCCACAGGGTTGTGGGAGCAAAGCTCCTAGGGTTAAGCTCAGGGCACGTTGGGGACCAAGTTAGCACCAAAGGGGCACCCTCAGCGGCACTAGGGCGGCCGGGTGCAGAGTTCTGTTTTGAGGTCGGGTGCCCTGTTGATTTCAATGGAGATTCTCCGGGACAAAGAAACACTGCAGGCTCGGGGACGAGGACCTTCCAGGAGCAACCACCACTTCGAGGGGTAAGTTGGGATGTAGAGGGTTGGTTGGGCACCATTGGTTTGGGCACACAAGGCCGTGGGGCGTCGGGTGCAGGGGTGCCTTGGGACGTCGGATTTTCTTACCCGCTCTGGTCACGGTAGGGGGTGTCCTCTGGATTGAGGCTGCAGGCGTCGTCAGGAGGCTTGAGGCAGGTCAGGGGTCGCCGGATCTCAGGTCAGGATCGCCGGGGGGACCTCCTCTGGGTATTTGCCCACTCGAGCTTGGGCTGGATTCGGCGGGTGCAGAGTGTGCGGGATTCGCAGTTCCTGGCTGGCACCAGAAGCTGCAGTTGAAACACGTCCGGTGTTCACGGGAGAAGCAGCTTGGAAAGTGAAGGCAGGCAGGTACTCCAGGGTTTTTTATGGTTGCTGGCCGCTGGACACGCCAGGGGGTTTACAGGAGCAGGTTCGAGGGGAGACAGGCCTGTAGGGCTGGGGCCAAGTCAGTGGGCGTCGTCCTCTTGTTAGCTCTGCACGGCTTCTCGTCCTTCTTCTTCTTCCTTTTCTTGTTGTTGCTGAATCTCAGGAAGGAAGGTTCAGGGTGCCCCTAAATACTAGATTTAGGGGCGTTACAGGTAGGTAAAGGGCAGGGACCAATGGGTCCCTGCCCTGGGGTGGGTACACCCCTATCCTGCCACTCTCCTGTGGGAGGGGGCAGGAGCCTAGTCCTGATTGGGCAGGGCTCCCCATCTTCAAGATGGCGAGAGCCCAGAGATGGGCTTCACCTCGCCTCCCCCACCTGAGGGGTGGGGTTGGCAGAGGGTGGCACACCCCCTTTCCTCACTTGGTGTTTCCCGCCAGTATTCCCACCAGGATGGGGGGAAGAACCGGTGGGGACCAGTTGCTGAGTACAGCAAGTGGTCTTGGGAAGCTCACAAAGGCGGAATGCCTTTGAAGCTTCCCCTGCCCATCCTGGGGGAGGAGGCCTAGCACCTCGCCCAGGACGTGCATTGTTGCAGGCCCGGGAGAGCGGATGGCTCTCTACCCAGGTGTCCAGCAATATGTCTGCTGTGTGGCAGCCTAGGCAGCCCCTCAGACAAGACGTGGATTGTAGGTTAGGTTCAGCGGGCAACTCTAAATTGCCCTCTGGTGTGCATTTTACAGTAAATCCCACACTGGCATCAGTGTGGGTTTACTGTGCTGAGAGGTTTGATACCAAACTTCTCAGTCTTCAGTGCAGCCACCATGGTGCTGTGGAGTTTGTGCTGACGACCTCCCAGCACCATGTACTTGAAATGGCAGCACTGCACTTACAGTGCCCAGGAATGGACCTGGGTACTGTAGGGGCACAGGGCTCATGCACCTGTACCCTCACCACTGGCATAGGGCACCCAGCTAGAGGGGTGACTGAGGTATGCCAGGGCAGTGTGTTTGTGGGCATGGCACACAGGGATGTGTGCCATGTCGACTCTCTGTTTTGTTCTGCACCAAGACACTCAGCCTGCAAGGGCAGTGTGTGTGTCAGGGTACAGGGCCTCCAAGGGTGGCACAATAAGTGCTGCAGCCCTTAGAGGCCTTCTCTGGTCACAGTGCCCTGGGTACCTAGGGTACCATTTACCAGGGGCTTACCTGTGGCCAGAGAGGCCAATTGGGTTTAGGCTGTAATGCAGTTTTAGGGAAGGAACACAGGCCCTGGGTACCTGATTGGCAGGGACCCAGGGCACACCAAGGAAAAGTGCATCAGTTATCAGGCAAAAAGTGGGGGGGTTACTGCAACAGAAACCCACTTTCCTACACTGTGGCCTAGTGGTTAAGTTCTCTGACTCTTACTCTGAAGGTTACAAGTTCAAATCATGGTGTTTCAATGGTTGTAGCCTTTCAGTTTAAAATCATAGGCAATGGCCCTTCCTTTGGAAAAAGTTTTTCCTTTTTCCTTGTTTGAATTTCTCTCTTTATAAGTATTACTTACCCCAAAGAATACATATCTTCTCTTTTCCTCTGTTTTTCTTTCTTTTTCTCTCTCTCCCTCTTTCCTTCCATTCAACACTGTCAATGATGTCAACATAGGTGAACTCTAACCTACAGCAGTGCATACACTTTAGTTTTTGATTCGAATGTCATCTATAAGTTTTCGTGCAAAGTACTCATCAGTCATTGTGGGCTAGTGTTTAAGGTCTCTTACTCTGAAGGTTATGAGTTCAAATCCAGGTGTTTCAATGGTTGTAGGCTCTGATTTTAAAATCCTAGGTAAAGTCACTTTCTTTGATAAATGTATGTCTTTTTTTCTTTTTGGAATTTCTCTCTTTATAAGTATGTCATACCCCAAATGTTACATATCTTCACTTTCCCTCTGTTTTTCTTTCTTTTTCTCTCTCTCCCTCTTTCCTTCCATTCAACACTGTCAATGATGTCAACATAGGTGAACTCTAACGTACAGCAGTGCATACACTTGAGTTTTTGATTCGAATGTCATCTATAAGTTTTCGTGCAATGAACTCATGAGTCACTTTGGCATAGTGGTTAAGGTCTCTGACTCCTACTCTGAAGATTACGAGTTCAAATCATGGTGTTTCAATGGTTGTAGTCTTTCAGTTTAAAATCATAGGCAATGGCACTTCCTTTGGCAATTTCTTTTCCTTTTTCCTTGTTTGAATTTCTCTCTTTATAAGTATTTCTTACCCCAAAGAATACATATCTTCTCTCTTCCTCTGTTTTTCTTTCTTTTTCTCTTTCTCCCTCTTTCCTTCCATTCAACACTGTCAATGATGTCAACATAGGTGAACTCTAACCTACAGCAGTGTATACACTGGAGTTTTAGATTCAAATGTCATCTATAGGTTTTCATGCAAAGTACTTATGTGTCACTGAGGCCTGGTGGTTAAGGTCACTGACTTTTACTCAGAAGGTTACGAGTTCAAATCCTGCTGTTTAAATGGTTATTGTCTCTGAGTTCAAAATAAAAGCAAATGTCTTTTAATTTTGAAAATGTTTTTCTTTTTTCTTGTTTGAATTTCTCTCTTTATAAGTATGTCTTACCCCAAAGAATACATATCTTCACTTTCTCTCTGTTTTTCTTTCTTTTTCTCTCTCTCCCTCTTTCCTTCCATTCAACACTGTCAATGATGTCATCATAGGTGAACTCTAACCTACAGCAGTGCATACACTGGAGTTTTAGATTCGAATGTAATCTATAGTTTTTCATGCAAAGTATTTATGTGTCGCTGTGGCCTAGTGGTTAAGGTCTCTGACTCTTACTCTAGAGGTTATTAGTTCAAATCCTGGTGTTTCAATGGTTGAAGTCTCTGAGCCTAAAATCATAGGCAATGGTACTTTCTTTGGAAAATGTTTTTCTTGTTTGAATTTCTCTCTTTATAAGTATTTCTTATCCCAAAGAATACATATCTTCACTTTCCCTCTGTTTTTCTTTCTTTTTCTCTCTGTCCCTCTTTCCTTCCATTCAACATTGTCAATGATGTCAACATAGGTGAACTCTAACCTACAGCCGTGCATATACTGGAGTTTTTGATTTGAATGTAATCTATAAGTTTTTGTGGTGAGTACTCATGAGTCACTGTGGCCTACTGGCTAAGGTCTCTGACTCTTACTCTGAAGGTTAAGAGTCCTTATTTCAATGGTGTAGTCTCTGAGTTTAAAATCATAGGTAATTACACTTTCTTTGGAAAATGTGTTTATTTTTCCCTTGTTTGAATTTCTCTCTTTATAAGTATGTCTTTCCCTAAAGATACATATCTTCACTCTCCATCTGTTTTTCTTTCTTTTTCTCTCTCTCCCTCTTTCCTTCCATTCAACACTGTCAATGATGTCAGCATAGATGAACTCTAACCTACAGCCGTGCATACACTGGAGTTTTTGTTTTGAATGTCATCTATAAGTTTTTGTGGAGCATGTTCATGTGTCACTGTGGCCTAGTGGTTAAGGACTCTGAAGGTTACGAGTTCTAATCTTTGTGTTTTAATGGTTGTAGTCACTGAGTTTAAAATCATAGTTAATGGCACTTTCTTTGATACATTTTGGAAAATGTTTTTCTTTTTTCCTTGTTTGAATTTCTCTCTTTATAAGTATGTCTTTCCCTAAAGATACATATCTTCACTCTCCATCTGTTTTTCTTTCTTTTTCTCTCCCTCCCTCTTTCCTTCCATTCAACACTGTCAATGATGTCAACATAGGTGAACTCTAACCTACAGCAGTGTATACACTGGAGTGTTTTATTCGAATGTCATCTATAGGTTTTCGTGCAAAGTATTCATTAGTCATGGTGGCCTAGTGGTTAAGGTCTCTGACTCTTACTCTGAAGGTTATGAGTTCAAATCCTGGTGTTTCATTGGTTGTAGTCTCTGAGTTTAAAATCATAGTTAATGGCACTTTCTTTGATAAATGTTGGATTTTTTTTTCTTTTTTCCTTGTTTGAATTTCTCTCTTTATAAGTATGTCTTACCCCAAAGAATACATATCTTCACTTTCCCTCTGTTTTTCTTTCTTTTTCACTCTCTCCCTCTTTCCGTCCATTCAACACTGTCAATGATGTCAACATAGGTGAACTCTAATCTACAGCAGTGCATACACTGGAGTTTTAGATTCAAATGTTATCTATAGGTTTTCGTAAAAAGTATTCAAGAGTTACAGTG
This sequence comes from Calotriton arnoldi, assembly GCA_963921515.1. Classification (NCBI taxonomy): domain Eukaryota; kingdom Metazoa; phylum Chordata; class Amphibia; order Caudata; family Salamandridae; genus Calotriton; species Calotriton arnoldi. The sequence goes on along the minus strand of CAWUFW010015494.1, from coordinate 292,348 downwards.
GCCTAGTGGTTAAGTTCTAAGACTCTTACTCTGAAGGTTATGAGTTCAAATCTGGGTATCTCAATGCTTGTGGTCTCTGAGTTTAAAATCATAGGCAATGGCTCTTTCCTTGGAAGATGTTTTTCTTTTTTCCTTGTTTGAATTTCTCTCTTTATAAGTATGTCTTACCCCAAAGAATACATATCTTCGCTTTCTCTCTGTTTTTCTTTCTTTTTCTCTCTCTCCCTCTTTCCTTCCATGCAACACTGTCAATGATGTCAACATAGGTGAACTCTAACCTACACCAGTGCATACACTGGAATTTTAGATTCGAATGTCATCTATAGGTTTTTGTGCATAGTACTCATGAGTCACTGTGGCCTAGTGGTTAAGGTCTCTTACTCTGAAAGTTATGAATTCGAATCCCGGTGTTTCAATGGTGGTAGTCTCTGAGTTTATAATCATAGGCAATGGCTCTTTCTTTGGAAAATGTTTTTCTTTTTTCCATGTTTGAATTTTTCTCTTTATAAGTATTTCTTACCCCAAAGAATACATATCTTCTCTCTCCCTCTGTTTTTCTTTCTTTTTCTCTCTCTCACTCTTTCCTTCCATTCAACACTGTCAATTATGTCAACATAGGTGAACTCTAACCTGCAGCAGTGCATACACTTGAGTTTTTGATTCTAATGTCATCTATACATTTTCATGAGTCACTGTGGCCAAGTGGTTAAAATCTCTTATTCTTACTCTGAAAGTTACAAGTTCTAATTCTGGTGATTCAATGGTTGTAGTCTCAGAATTTAAAAACATAGGTAATGGCGCTTTCTTTGCTAAATACTGGAAAATAAATTTCTTTTTTCCTTGTTTGAATTTCTCTATTTATAAGTATGTCTTACCCTGTTGTATTCCTCTTAGGGTCTCCATAAATGGGCTTTCCAGTATCATGTCCTTATATAGGCACAATTCGCCCTGCCCTTATATAGGCATAATATCCCAGCCCTTATTTAGGCATTAAACCGTGCACTCCAAATACAGGCATGGTCTCCGACATCCGTCCACCCTAACGTCACAACGAGTTCATGAAGAACAGACCCTTAGGCTGCGGGAGTTTCCCTAGCCCAGGACTATTGATTTTTTCAAGGACTCATATATTATGCATGAACCATTATTCCTTAGGGGTTCATTCATGACGTCTTCCGCTGTCCGACTCACGTCAATGCTAACATTATGAGGTACTTCTTAGGTATAAATATACCTTCCCTAGCCCCCTGTAAATCAGAGGAGACCTCGACTTCAGAGGAGCCCGTTTCCCGGCCTGACGCACTGAGAAGACGCTGTCATCCCTGCACGCAGAGAGTCCAGCTTCCAGTGATCTAACTTCCCTTGCGGGGTGTTGGAGTTCGAGTCTGGCAAAGAGATTCCTACCTCTCTCATTCTTCAGGTATGGAGCAGACTAGAACCTAGAGGGACTCTTGGCATTCTAGGCATACTAGGCTTAACCCCTTCCATGCTTATGACGAGCTGGACTCGTCATGGCACACAGTGCTCGTGTGCTCATGACGAGTCCAGCTCGTCATAAGACCACCCACGGGGGAAGCGCTGGCGCTCCCCCCGTGGGAATCCGATCGTCGGGGTTTTTTAGGAGGCAGGGGAAGGACTTCCCCTGCCTCCCCCCGCCCCCCCCGCCCCCATCAATGACGCCAGCGCGCGAGGCGCGCTGGACATCATTGAGGGTTTCCCTTTCTGCCCGACGCGCTGGAAGCCATTTGCTTCCAGCGCGTCGGGGAAATAAGGTGAGTTTTGGCTCGGGGAGGGGGGGTTTGATTCAAAAGAGACATCGAGGGAAAGGAAAGGGTTTTCCTTTCCCCCGATGCCTCTTTGTGCATTCCTGCTGCACGATCATGTGATCGTGCAGCAGGAATGCCCACTAGGGCGGGATTGTGAGCGTGGAGATGTGCCTTCTCTCCATTGCCACCCTGTAAAGTTAGCTGTAATCCTTGATGGAGGTCTCTGCACCCTTGATTTTCTTGAGCGCAATCCTTCTCCTCGTCTGCCGCTGCGATCCTGCAATTCTTCTGGTCCTTTACGCAGCTGTAGTGTAGGAAAGGCATTATACATTTACCCAACGAGGTAGCACTTACTGATTAGCCAGTAGAAAGTACTCCAGTTGAGTAGAGGTATTGCACAAAACGGTGGCATCTTCGTGAGGGTGGAGATGTACCTTCTCTCCATTGCCAACCTGTAAAGTTAGCTGTAATCCTTGATGGAGGTCTCTGCACCCTTGATTTTCTCGAGCGCAATCCTCGTGTAGTTCCTGTGACCAGGAGGTTCCTTCTCCTCGTCTGCCGCTGCGATCCTGCTCTGACCCTTTATAAACAAGAGGCATGTGAACGGGCCTAGAAGCCCCGCCACACATACACTAGCGGTATGCAACGTATGCCCGCCCTTTCCCTACTATGACGGACAGCTTACTCAAAGGATCCCGGCGCTTTCGGCGCGGTGGCAAAGTTACAGACACACAGGTCACTGGAGACAATCCTTGATGGAGGTCTCTGCACCCTTGATTTTCTCGAGCGCAATCCTCGTGTAGTTCCTGTGACCAGGAGGTTCCTTCTCCTCGTCTGCCGCTGCGATCCTGCTCTGACCCTTTATAAACAAGAGGCATGTGAACGGGCCTAGAAGCCCCGCTCGTTTGGCCCCGCCACACATACACTAGCGGTATGCAACGTATGCCCGCCCTTTCCCTACTATGATGGACAGCTTACTCAAAGGATCCCGGCGCTTTCGGCGCGGTGGCAAAGTTACAGACACACAGGTCACTGGAGACAATCCTTGATGGAGGTCTCTGCACCCTTGATTTTCTTGAGCGCAATCCTTCTCCTCGTCTGCCGCTGCGATCCTGCAATTCTTCTGGTCCTTTACGCAGCTGTAGTGTAGGAAAGGCATTATACATTTACCCAACGAGGTAGCACTTACTGATTAGCCAGTAGAAAGTACTCCAGTTGAGTAGAGGTATTGCACAAAACGGTGGCATCTTCGTGAGCGTGGAGATGTACCTTCTCTCCATTGCCACCCTGTAAAGTTAGCTGTAATCCTTGATGGAGGTCTCTGCACCCTTGATTTTCTCGAGCGCAATCCTCGTGTAGTTCCTGTGACCAGGAGGTTCCTTCTCCTCGTCTGCCGCTGCGATCCTGCTCTGACCCTTTATAAACAAGAGGCATGTGAACGGGCCTAGAAGCCCCGCCACACATACACTAGCGGTATGCAACGTATGCCCGCCCTTTCCCTACTATGACGGACAGCTTACTCAAAGGATCCCGGCGCTTTCGGCGCGGTGGCAAAGTTACAGACACACAGGTCACTGGAGACAATCCTTGATGGAGGTCTCTGCACCCTTGATTTTCTCGAGCGCAATCCTCGTGTAGTTCCTGTGACCAGGAGGTTCCTTCTCCTCGTCTGCCGCTGCGATCCTGCTCTGACCCTTTATAAACAAGAGGCATGTGAACGGGCCTAGAAGCCCCGCTCGTTTGGCCCCGCCACACATACACTAGCGGTATGCAACGTATGCCCGCCCTTTCCCTACTAAGATGGACAGCTTACTCAAAGGATCCCGGCGCTTTCGGCGCGGTGGCAAAGTTACAGACACACAGGTCACTGGAGACAATCCTTGATGGAGGTCTCTGCACCCTTGATTTTCTCGAGCGCAGTCCTCGTGTAGTTCCTGTGACCAGGAGGTTCCTTCTCCTCGTCTGCCGCTGCGATCCTGCTCTGACCCTTTATAAACAAGAGGCATGTGAACGGGCCTAGAAGCCCCGCTCGTTTGGCCCCGCCACACATACACTAGCGGTATGCAACGTATGCCCGCCCTTTCCCTACTATGATGGACAGCTTACTCAAAGGATCCCGGCGCTTTCGGCGCGGTGGCAAAGTTACAGACACACAGGTCACTGGAGACAATTCTTCTGGTCCTTTACGCAGCTGTAGTGTAGGAAAGGCACTATACATTTACCCAACGAGGTAGCACTTACTGATTAGCCAGTAGAAAGCACTCCAGTTGAGTAGAGGTATTGCACAAAACGGTGGCATCTTCGTGGATAAATATGCAGGGCAGATGTGCCTTCTCTCCATTTACACCCTGAAAAGTTAGCTGTAATCCTTGATGGAGGTCTTTGCATCCTTGAATTTCTCGAGCGCAATGCTCGTGTAGTTCCTGTGACCAGGAGGTTCCTTCTCCTCGTCTGCCGCTGAGATCCTGCTCTGACCCTTTATAAACAAGAGGCATGTGAACGGGCTTAGAAGCCCCGCCACACATACACTAGCGGTATGCAACGTATGCCCGCCCTTTCCCCACTATGATGGACAGCTTACTCAAAGGACCCCGGCACTTTCGGCGCGGTGGCAAAGTTACAGACACACAGGTCACTGGAGACAATTCTTCTGGTCCTTTACGCAGCTGTAGTGTAGGAAAGGCACTATACATTTACCCAACGAGGTAGCACTTACTGATTAGCCAGTAGAAAGCACTCCAGTTGAGTAGAGGTATTGCACAAAACGGTGGCATCTTCGTGGATAAATATGCAGGGCAGATGTGCCTTCTCTCCATTTACACCCTGAAAAGTTAGCTGTAATCCTTGATGGAGGTCTTTGCATCCTTGAATTTCTTGAGCGCAATGCTCGTGTAGTTCCTGTGACCAGGAGGTTCCTTCTCCTCGTCTGCCGCTGAGATCCTGCTCTGACCCTTTATCCCCTTCGGTGCTTATGACGAGCTGGACTCGTCATGGCACACAGTGCTCGTGACGAGTCCAGCTCGTCATAAGACCACCCACGGGGAAGCGCTGGCGCTCCCCCGTGAGAATCTGATCGTTAGGTTTTTTTGGGGGAGGCAGGGGAAGGGCTTCCCTGCCTCCCCTCGCCCCATCAATGACGTCAGCGCGCTGACATCATTGAGGGTTTCCTTTCTCCGACGCGCTGGAAGCCATTTGCTTCCAGCGCGTCGGGGAAATCAGGTGAGGTTTGGCTCGGGGAGGGGGGGGTTTGTATCAAAAGAGGCATCGAGGGAAAGGAAATGGTTTTCCTTTCCCCCGATGCCTCTTTAGTGCATTCCTGCTGCACGATCATGTGATTGTGCAGCAGGAATGCCCACTAGGCACCAGGGTTTTTTTTAATTTTTGTGTTGGGGAGTGGCCAAAAGGGCAAGGGTTGCTCCCCTTTTACGGGTGTGAATATTTTATTTATACTGTTAGGCCCAACTACCCCTTAGCTTGGCTGGTGGATTGTGTGTGGACTGGTGCATTATTTGCATATGTGATTGTAATGTTTTTTTCCTCCTTTTTATTCTAGTGTAAAGCTTTTGATTCCTGTTTGCGGTTTCGGCAGTTGTGGTTCTGCAGTTTTGCGTAATTGCATTTATTTGGTAAGAAAAATATTTTTGTTGTGTGTACTCCAAATGAGTATTATTGTCATGCATGAATGAATTTTTTTGTAAGTGGTGCCATAATGGCAGCATATTTGTTAGTGTTCAGAGCATGAAATTCTTTGCGATGTTTTGCATTGTCTTATGTGTAATTTTTTTTCTTCTTCTTTTTTAGTGGGATATTGTTGATCCTTACTGTGTCTGTGCAGAGTAGGTGGTGGTGAGTCTAGCTGCTTCTGTCACGTGAGTGGTATAGTGTTGGAGTATATAGGTCTTTGTGATAAATCTACATTTTGTTTATTTCTTTTTTTTTTTACAAAGGGTTTGTTGTTGTTGACTTGTTTGACAAGTAACCTTTATTAGTAAGCATTATGGCTAGCCGTAGAATTACTGCTCAGCAGGTGGTTGGTTTGCTTCTTGAATCTTCCTCTGAGCAGGATTATGAGACTGACAGTGCGTCTGAGGGAGAGGAGGGAGGGGAAGATTCAGGCAGTGAGTTTTCTCTCCACATGGAATCATCGGATGATGAAGGTACTCTCAGTGCAGATGAAGTGCCTGATTTAGAGGAGGATACTAATGTGCCGATGGTGCAAGAGGCATCTGGATTGCAGCCTGGGGCTGCTAGGCTTCCTACTGGAAGTGCTGGACTCTGGGTTGATCCAAACATGGTGCAGCCGGTGTTGCCTGCCTTTAGTGGTTATGCAGGGTGTAGAGTGGATTGTGAACATTATTTGCCTATACAGTATTTTCAGTTGTTTATGGATGATGTATTTTTGGGTGAGATTGTTGAGCAGACTAATTTGTATGCTGAACAGTTTTTGAGGGACAACAGTGCCAGACTTAGGCCCCATTCTAGAGCTACCCGGTGGAGTCCCACAAATCTGGAAGAGATGAAGAAGTTTTTGGGTTTGACTTTTTTGATGGGTTTGATAAGGAAGCCGTCCATGAGTTCATATTGGTCTACCAGTCCCTTGATGGCAACGGCCATATTTCCTGCAGTTATGACTCGTGATCGGTATTTACTTTTGCTTCGGATGCTGCATTTTGTTGATAATGGTTTGGCGTTGCCACGAGATCACCCTGAATGTGACCGTCTTTTTAAGATTCGGCCTGTTCTTGATCACTTTGTAGATCGATTTTCAGAGATCTATACTCCAGGGAAAGAAATATCTATTGATGAGTCTTTGGTGCTGTTCAAGGGCCGTTTGGTTTTTAGGCAGTACATTCCTAGCAAGAGGGCACGCTATGGAATTAAGCTGTATATGTTGTCTGAGAGTAGGACAGGATATGTTTTTAATTTGCGTGTGTACACTGGTAGGGATTCCACTATTGACCCCCTGGTTGTCCGTCCACTTTAGTAGGAGTTTCAGAGAAAATTGTGTGGGAACTTGCTAGAGGACTGTTTAACAGAGGCCACCATTTGTACATTGATAACTTCTACACTGCTGTGCAATTGTTTAAGGAATTGTTCAAAGTGGACACTTTTGCTTGTGGCACAATCCGCTCTAACCGTAAAGGTTATCCAAAAGAGCTTGTTTGCAAAAACTTCAGAGGGGACAGTGCAGTGCCTTGCGTAGTGAGGAACTGCTAGCTGTGAAATTTGTGGACAGGAGGGATGTGTACATGCTGACTACCATCCATGATGAGAGTACTTCACCTGTGGCTGTTTGGGGTCAGATTGCTGAAGTGCGCAAACCTGTGTGCATTTTAGACTACAATAAGCACATGGGTGGTGTTGATAGAGTAGATCAGAGGTTGGAACCTTACACTGCTATTCGTAAGTCTTACATTTGGTATAAGAAGTTGGCCATCCATCTCTTCAATTTAGCAACTTTCAATGCTTTTGTTGTGTTCAAGGAGTGTTCTCCTGCGTCAAAGTTGACTTTTGTTCAGTTTCAGGAGTCTGTCATAGGCAGCCTTGTTGTTGTGGAACAGGCAAGTGTTCCTAGAGTTGGAGTGGTGGAGGATGTGGCTCGATTGAAAGATCGCCACTTTCCTGATCACATTCCTCCTACATCCTCAAAAGACTTTCCCACTAGGAGATGTAGAGTCTGTTGGCGAAGAGGTACGCGGAAGGAGACTCGTATGTACTGCCCTGAGTGTCCTTCTAACCCTGGGCTGTGTGTGCCTGCTTGTTATAGAGCGTACCACAAGCAAAAGAATTATTGGGAGCAACCATGAGTGGTAAAGTGAACTGCCTGGTCTGTAATGTTTAAGAATTGTTGTTCTGTTTCAAGGTTGGCATTAGTGCAATGTTTCTGATTTTGTGTTAGTAGATTTGTATCTATTTGCAATTTGTTTGTGTTTTCTTTTTTGTATAAAAAAATCCTAAATGTGATGGTGGTGTGTGTAGGCTGGTGCTTGGTTGAGCGGTGTGCGTGGAGTGGCGCTCGGCTGGCAGTGTGTGAGTAGTGACTTGCTGCTGGTCACTACACACACTGCTAGCCGAGCGACACTCCACGCAATCCATCAGGTTGTGTTGTTGCTGTGTTAGGAATGTGGGCGTGTGAAAGTGATGGGCCCTTGAATGGCGCTGTCTGCTGGTGTGAGTGTTGTAATGTGATGGGCCCGCGGCTGGTGGTGTGAATGGTTTTGTATTTGTCACACGTATGAAAGGTGTATGAATGGCCTGTAAAGAGGTTGGTGCCTTGTCGTGGCTTTACAGCTCACGAGCTGTGAGTCAATGGTTCAGTTTCTCGTCCTTTCAATTATTAACAGTGCATTTCATTTTTGTGAAATCACTTGTTAATACAATTGTATATACTGAACCATCACTCACCCTCGTGCCAAATCCAACCAGTATGTGTGTGTGTGCTTGAGGATTAGATGGTTGTGCAGTAATATTTTTTTTTTGTCTTTCTCAAGCAGGGTGTACCTTGTCCCTTTTTGTGAATGTTGTAATGTGTTTGTTTCGTGCCTGGGGGTGTGAATGGTCTTGTGTGTATCACGTATGAAAGGTGTGTGAATGGCCTGTAAAGCGGTTGGGGCCTTGACGTGGCTTTACAGCTCACGAGCTGCGAGTCACTGGTTCCGTTTTTGTCCTTTCAATTATTGACAGTGCATTTCATTTTTGTGAAATCTCTTGTTAATAAAATTGTATATACTGAACCATCACTTGCCCTCGTGCCAAATCCAACCAGTATGTGTGTGTGTGCTTGAGGAATAGATGGCTGTGCAGTAATCTTTGTCTTTTTAGTCTGTCTGCCAAGGTGTACATTCCGTCTAAGAATAACCTACCAACTGTAGATATTGTCGTAAACGAAACACCCATGGGAGTACATGGTGATATCTCTCTTGTGGATCCCAACAAGTTATGGTACCCACAATGTCCTGCAAACCTCAAAATGTCTGTCACATTTTCCTTGCAATATTGTGCCAACATTTTCACGCTGCAGAAATAAACAACACATTATCTCATTATGACTTGGTTTTGCAAGGGGGTCACCTGGGTTTTGGCCCGGGGCTCGGCGGCCACATAGGAAACCTACAAACCCACACATTTCTGAAAAGTAGACACCTGGGGCTTCCAGGGAGGTATGGCTTGCGTGGATCCCCCAACGTCTTACCCAGAATCCTCTGCAAACCTCACTTTTAGCTGAAAAATCACTTTTTTCACACATTTCTGTGTGGGAAAGTGTGGCATCACTGGCCTCACACAAATTTCCTACCACCTAGCGTTCCCCCAGGTCTCCCGATAAAATGGTGCCTCACTTGTGTGGGAGGCCCAGGTACTCGCGACAGGCAGGGCCCACAACGTATTGAGGCGACCTCAAAATGGCTTTCACAAAACCACCTGGTTTTGCAAGGGGGTCACCTGGTTTTGGCCCATGCTCGGCGGCCATCTAGGGAAACCTACCAAACCCACACATTTCTGAAAAGTAGACACTCGGGGCTTCCAGGGAGGTATGGCTTGCGTGGATCCCCAACGTTTCCTTACCCAGAATCTCCTGCAAACCTCACTTTTAGCTGAAAAAATCACTTTTTCACACATTTGTGTGTGGAAAGTGTGGCATCACTGGCCTCACACAAATTTCCTACCACCCAGCGTTCCCCAGGTCTCCCGATAAAATGGTGCCTCACTTGTGTGGGAGGCCCAGTGCCAGCGACAGGCAGGGCCCACAACGTATTGAGGCGACCTCAAAATGGCCTTCACAAAACCACCTGGTTTTGCAAGAAGTCACCTGGTTTTGGCCCGTGCTCGGCGGCCATCTAGGAAACCTACCAAACCCACACATTTCTGAAAAGTAGACACTCGGGGCTTCCAGGGAGGTATGGCTGCGTGGATCCCCCAACGTTTCCTTACCCAGAATCCCCTGCAAACCTCACTTTTAGCTGAAAAAATCACTTTTTCACACATTTGTGTGTGGGAAAGTGTGGCATCACTGGCCTCACACAAATTTCCTACCACCCAGCGTTCCCCAGGTCTCCCGATAAAATGGTGCCTCACTTGTGTGGGAGGCCCAAGTACCGCGACAGGCAAGGGCCCACAACGTATTGAGGCGACCTCAAAATGGCCTTCACTAAACCACCTGGTTTTGCAGGGAGTCACCTGGGTTTTGGTCCCGTGCTCGGCGGCCATCTAGGGAAACCTACCAAACCCACACATTTCTGAAAAGTAGACACCGGGGCTTCAGGGAGGTATGGCTTGCGTGGATCCCCCAACGTTTCTACCCAGAATCCCCTGCAAACCTCACTTTTAGCTGAAAAATCACTTTTTCACACATTTCTGTGTGGGAAAGTGTGGCATCACTGGCCTCACACAAATTTCCTACCACCCAGCGTTCCCCAGGTCTCCCGATAAAAATGGTGCCTCACTTGTGTGGGAGGCCCAAGTACCCGCGACAGGCAAGGACACAAAACGTTTTGAGGCAACATCAACATTGCCTATCAAAAAATGTTTTGGGCCCTTGCCTGTCGCTGGTACTTGGGCCTCCCACACAAGTGAGGCACCATTTTTATCGGGAGACCTGGGGGAACGCTGGGTGGTAGGAAATTTGTGTGAGGCCAGTGATGCCACACTTTCCCACACACAAATGTGTGAAAAAAGTGATTTTTTCAGCTAAAATTGAGGTTTGCAAGGGATTCTGGGTAAGGAAACGTTGGGGGATCCACGCAAGCCATACCTCCCTGGAAGCCCCCGGGTGTCTACTTTTCAGAAATGTGTGGGTTTGGTAGGTTTCCTAGATGGCCGCCGAGCACGGGGCCAAAACCCAGGTGACTCCCCTTGCAAAACCAGGTGGTTTTGAGATAGGCAATTTTGAGGTCGCCTCACTACGTTGTGGGCCCTTGCCTGTCGCGGGTACTTGGGCCTCCCACACAAATGAGGCACCATTTTTATCGGGAGACCTGGGGAACGCTGGGTGGTAGGAAATTTGTGTGAGGCCAGTGATGCCACACTTTCCCACACACAAATGTGTGAAAAAAGTGATTTTTTCAGCTAAAATTGAGGTTTGCAAGGGATTCTGGGTAAGGAAACGTTGGGGGATCCACGCAAGCCATACCTCCCTGGAAGCCCCGGGTGTCTACTTTTCAGAAATGTGTGGGTTTGGTAGGTTTCCCTAGATGGCCGCCGAGCACGGGGCCAAAACCCAGGTGACTCCCCTTGCAAAACCAGGTGGTTTTGAGATAGGCAATTTTGAGGTCGCCTCACTACGTTGTGGGCCCTTGCCTGTCGCGGGTACTTGGGCCTCCCACACAAGTGAGGCACCATTTTTATCGGGAGACCTGGGGGAACGCTGGGTGGTAGGAAATTTGTGTGAGGCCAGTGATGCCACACTTTCCCACACACAAATGTGTGAAAAAGTGATTTTTTCAGCTAAAATTGAGGTTTGCAAGGGATTCTGGGTAAGGAAACGTTGGGGGATCCACGCAAGCCATACCTCCCTGGAAGCCCCCGGGTGTCTACTTTTCAGAAATGTGTGGGTTTGGTAGGTTTCCTAGATGGCCGCCAAGCACGGGCCAAAACCCAGGTGACTCCCCTTGCAAAACCAGGTGGTTTTGAGATAGGCAATTTTGAGGTCGCCTCACTACGTTGTGGGCCCTTGCCTGTCGCGGGTACTTGGGCCTCCCACACAAGTGAGGCACCATTTTTATCGGGAGACCTGGGGGAACGCTGGGTGGTAGGAAATTTGTGTGAGGCCAGTGATGCCACACTTTCCCACACACAAATGTGTGAAAAAAGTGATTTTTTCAGCTAAAATTGAGGTTTGCAAGGGATTCTGGGTAAGGAAACGTTGGGGGATCCACGCAAGCCATACCTCCCTGGAAGCCCCCGGGTGTCTACTTTTCAGAAATGTGTGGGTTTGGTAGGTTTCCCTAGATGGCCGCCGAGCACGGGGCCAAAACCCAGGTGACTCCCCTTGCAAAACCAGGTGGTTTTGAGATAGGCAATTTTGAGGTCGCCTCACTACGTTGTGGGCCCTTGCCTGTCGCGGGTACTTGGGCCTCCCACACAAGTGAGGCACCATTTTTATCGGGAGACCTGGGGGAACGCTGGGTGGTAGGAAATTTGTGTGAGGCCAGTGATGCCACACTTTCCCACACACAAATGTGTGAAAAAAGTGATTTTTTCCAGCTAAAAGTGAGGTTTGCAGGGGATTCTGGGTAAGGAAACGTTGGGGGATCCACGCAAGCCATACCTCCCTGGAAGCCCCCGGGTGTCTACTTTTCAGAAATGTGTGTGTTTGGTAGGTTTCCCTAGGTGCCGGCAGAGCTAGGGTTCAAAAACTACAGCTAGGCACTTTGCCAAAAAAGGGTCATTTTTCACTGCGAAATTGAGGTGTGACCACGTTGCGTTTTGCGCCGTTTCCTGTCGCAGGCACTAGGCCGACCCACACAAGTGAGGTACCATTTTTCTCGTAAGACTTTGGGGAACGCGGGGTGGGTGGAAATTTGTGGATCCACGCAGATTCCAGAACTTTCCACCACAGAAATGTGGGGAAAATGTGTTTTTTTGGACAATTTTCTATGTTTGCAAGGGATTCTGGGTAACAGAACCTGGTGGGAGGCAGTCAAGTCACCCCATCCTGGATTCCCCTGGGTGTCTAGTTTTCAAAAATGTATAGGTTTGCTAGGTTTCCCTAGGTGCCGGCAGAGGTAGGGTTCAAAAACTACAGCTAGGCACTTTGCCAAAAAAGGGTCATTTTTCACTGCAAAATTGAGATGTGACCACGTTGCGTTTTGCGCCGTTTCCTGTCGCAGGCACTAGGCCGACCCACACAAGTGAGGTACCATTTTTCTCGTAAGACTTTGGGGAACGCGGGGTGGGTGGAAATTTGTGGATCCACGCAGATTCCAGAACTTTCCACCACAGAAATGTGGGGAAAATGTGTTTTTTTGGACAATTTTTTATGTTTGCAAGGGATTCTGGGTAACAGAACCTGGTGGGAGGCAGTCAAGTCACCCCATCCTGGATTCCCCTGGGTGTCTAGTTTTCAAAAATGTATAGGTTTGCTAGGTTTCCCTAGGTGCCGGCAGAGGTAGGGTTCAAAAACTACAGCTAGGCACTTTGCCAAAAAAGGGTCATTTTTCACTGCGAAATTGAGATGTGACCACGTTGCGTTTTGCGCCGTTTCCTGTCGCAGGCACTAGGCCGACCCACACAAGTGAGGTACCATTTTTCTCGTAAGACTTTGGGGAACGCGGGGTGGGTGGAAATTTGTGGATCCACGCAGATTCCAGAACTTTCCACCACAGAAATGTGGGGAAAATGTGTTTTTTTGGACAATTTTTTATGTTTGCAAGGGATTCTGGGTAACAGAACCTGGTGGGAGGCAGTCAAGTCACCCCATCCTGGATTCCCCTGGGTGTCTAGTTTTCAAAAATGTATAGGTTTGCTAGGTTTCCCTAGGTGCCGGCAGAGGTAGGGTTCAAAAACTACAGCTAGGCACTTTGCCAAAAAAGGGTCATTTTTCACTGCGAAATTGAGGTGTGACCACGTTGCGTTTTGCGCCGTTTCCTGTCGCAGGCACTAGGCCGACCCACACAAGTGAGGTACCATTTTTCTCGTAAGACTTTGGGGAACGCGGGGTGGGTGGAAATTTGTGGATCCACGCAGATTCCAGAACTTTCCACCACAGAAATGTGGGGAAAATGTGTTTTTTTGGACAATTTTTTATGTTTGCAAGGGATTCTGGGTAACAGAACCTGGTGGGAGGCAGTCAAGTCACCCCATCCTGGATTCCCCTGGGTGTCTAGTTTTCAAAAATGTATAGGCTTGCTAGGTTTCCCTAGGTGCCGGCAGAGGTAGGGTTCAAAAACTACAGCTAGGCACTTTGCCAAAAAAGGGTCATTTTTCACTGCGAAATTGAGGTGGGACCGCATTGCGTTTTGCGCCGTTTCCTGTCGCAGGCACTAGGCCGACCAACACAAGTGAGGTACCATTTTTCTCGTAAGACTTTGGGGAACGCGGGGTGGGTGGAAATTTGTGGATCCACGCAGATTCCAGAACTTTCCACCACAGAAATGTGGGGAAAATGTGTTTTTGGGACAATTTTTTATGTTTGCAAGGGATTCTGGGTAACAGAACCTGGTGGGAGGCAGTCAAGTCACCCCATCCTGGATTCCCCTGGGTGTCTAGTTTTCAAAAATGTATAGGCTTGCTAGGTTTCCCTAGGTGCCGGCAGAGGTAGGGTTCAAAAACTACAGCTAGGCACTTTGCCAAAAAAGGGTCATTTTTCACTGCGAAATTGAGATGTGACCACGTTGCGTTTTGCGCCGTTTCCTGTCGCAGGCACTAGGCCGACCCACACAAGTGAGGTACCATTTTTCTCGTAAGACTTTGGGGAACGCGGGGTGGGTGGAAATTTGTGGATCCACGCAGATTCCAGAACTTTCCACCACAGAAATGTGGGGAAAATGTGTTTTTTTGGACAATTTTTTATGTTTGCAAGGGATTCTGGGTAACAGAACCTGGTGGGAGGCAGTCAAGTCACCCCATCCTGGATTCCCCTGGGTGTCTAGTTTTCAAAAATGTATAGGCTTGCTAGGTTTCCCTAGGTGCCGGCAGAGGTAGGGTTCAAAAACTACAGCTAGGCACTTTGCCAAAAAAGGGTCATTTTTCACTGCGAAATTGAGGTGGGACCGCATTGCGTTTTGCGCCGTTTCCTGTCGCAGGCACTAGGCCGACCCACACAAGTGAGGTACCATTTTTCTCGTAAGACTTTGGGGAACGCGGGGTGGGTGGAAATTTGTGGATCCACGCAGATTCCAGAACTTTCCACCACAGAAATGTGGGGAAAATGTGTTTTTTTGGACAATTTTTTATGTTTGCAAGGGATTCTGGGTAACAGAACCTGGTGTGAGGCAGTCAAGTCACCCCATCCTGGATTCCCCTGGGTGTCTAGTTTTCAAAAATGTATAGGTTTGCTAGGTTTCCCTAGGTGCCGGCAGAGGTAGGGTTCAAAAACTACAGCTAGGCACTTTGCCAAAAAAGGGTCATTTTTCACTGCGAAATTGAGGCGTGACCACGTTGCGTTTTGCGCCGTTTCCTGTCGCAGGCACTAGGCCGACCCACACAAGTGAGGTACCATTTTTCTCGTAAGACTTTGGGGAACGCGGGGTGGGTGGAAATTTGTGGGTCCACGCAGATTCCAGAACTTTCCACCACAGAAATGTGGGGAAAATGTGTTTTTTTGGACAATTTTTTATGTTTGCAAGGGATTCTGGGTAACAGAACCTGGTGGGAGGCAGTCAAGTCACCCCATCCTGGATTCCCCTGGGTGTCTAGTTTTCAAAAATGTATAGGCTTGCTAGGTTTCCCTAGGTGCCGGCAGAGGTAGGGTTCAAAAACTACAGCTAGGCACTTTGCCAAAAAAGGGTCATTTTTCACTGCGAAATTGAGGTGGGACCGCATTGCGTTTTGCGCCGTTTCCTGTCGCAGGCACTAGGCCGACCCACACAAGTGAGGTACCATTTTTCTCGTAAGACTTTGGGGAACGCGGGGTGGGTGGAAATTTGTGGATCCACGCAGATTCCAGAACTTTCCACCACAGAAATGTGGGGAAAATGTGTTTTTTTGGACAATTTTTTATGTTTGCAAGGGATTCTGGGTAACAGAACCTGGTGGGAGGCAGTCAAGTCACCCCATCCTGGATTCCCCTGGGTGTCTAGTTTTCAAAAATGTATAGGTTTGCTAGGTTTCCCGAGGTGCCGGCAGAGCTAGGGTTCAAAAACTACAGCTAGGCACTTTGCCAAAAAAGGGTCATTTTTCACTGCGAAATTGAGGTGTGACCACGTTGCGTTTTGCGCAGTTTCCTGTCGCAGGCACTAGGCCGACCCACACAAGTGAGGTACCATTTTTCTCGTAAGACTTTGGGGAACGCGGGGTGGGTGGAAATTCGTGGATCCACGCAGATTCCAGAACTTTCCACCACAGAAATGTGGGGAAAATGTGGTTTTTTTGACAATTGTTTATGTTTGCAAGGGATTCTGGGTAACAGAACCTGGTGGGAGGCAGTCAAGTCACCCCATCCTGGATTCCCCTGGGTGTCTAGTTTTCAAAAATGTATAGGTTTGCTAGGTTTCCCTAGGTGCCGGCAGAGCTAGGGTTCAAAAACTACAGCTAGGCACTTTGCCAAAAAAGGGTCATTTTTCACTGCGAAATTGAGGTGTGACCACGTTGCGTTTTGCGCCGTTTCCTGTCGCAGGCACTAGGCTGACCCACACAAGTGAGGTACCATTTTTCTCGTTAGACTTTGGGGAACGCGGGGTGGGTGGAAATTTGTGGATCCACGCAGATTCCAGACCTTTCCACCACAGAAATGTGGGGAAAATGTGATTTGTTTGACAATTTTTTATGTTTGCAAGGGATTCTGGGTAACAGAACCTGGTGGGAGGCAGTCAAGTCACCCCATCCTGGATTCCCCTGGGTGTCTAGTTTTCAAAAATGTATAGGTTTGCTAGGTTTCCCTAGGTGCCGGCAGAGGTAGGGTTCAAAAATTACACCTAGGCACTTTGCAAAAAAAGGGTAATTTTTCATTGTGAAAATGTGGTACGTCCACGTTGCATTTTGAGCCATTTCCTGTTGTGGGCACAAGGGCTACCCACACAAGTGAGGTACCATTTTTATCGGGAGACTTAGGGTAACACAGAATTGTAGAGCAACTGTTATTACCTATTGACTTTCGATGCATTTCTGCCTTCCAAATGAAAGACAATGTGTAAAAAATAAGTCGTTTTGAAAAATGACCTATAATTCTCATGCTAGTATGGGTACTCCCAATTTCGGAAATGTGCAAATATCTACTGTTTCTAAAATCTACATTTTGTTCCCATTTCAGAAATACATAGGTGTCTTTCATAACAATTTTTCCATGTATACATTTTCCCAAAATAATTGCTATATACCCGGTACTTAAAAAAAAATCATTGCAAGATGTTGCTCAATTATTGGCTCTGGGTTCGTCGGGTTCTTGGTGAACCTACAAGTCCTATATATCCCCACAACCAGAAAGGTCCAGCGGATATAACGGTATATTGCCTTCAAATAGCTGTCATAATTAGAAGAAGTTACAGGTGAAAACGTTGACACAAATGGCTGTTTTTTTCAACTAATTTTCAATTTTTCCTTTATTTAACTGTTAGTTTCTATAAGGAAAACTTTAAGGATCTACACAAATGACCCCTTGCTGAATTCAGAATTTTGTCTACTTTTCATAAATGTATGGCTTTCCAGGATCCATTATTGGTTTCATACCCATTTCTACCATTAACTGGAAGGAGGTTGAAAGCACAAAAAATAGCAAAAATAGGCTATGTCCCAGAAAAATGCCAAAACTGTGTAAAAAAAGTTGGTTTTCTGACAAAAGTCTGCTTGTCCCTGAAAGCTGGGAAGATGGTGATTTCATCCCCACAACCCCTTTTTTGATGCCATTTGCAGGGAAAAATCAAGACGCTTTCATCTGTAGCCCTTTTTTTGCCTTTTTCCAAAAAAAAAAAAAATTTAGCTGTATTTTGACTAATTTCTGGGTCCCCTCCAGGGGAACCCACAAACCCTGGGTACCTTTACAATCCCCATGATGTTAGAAAAAAAGGACGCAAATTTGGCATGGATACCTTATGTGGTCAAAAAGTTACAGGGGACTAAGCGCGCACTACCCCAAATAGCCAAAAAAAGGCTTAGCACAGGAGGGGAAAAGGCCTAGCAGCGAAGGGGTTAACATACTCTTAGTATACCATAGTAAGGAATACTTCACCTACTTCATACTTCTTCCTACACCTAGGTTAGGTTAGGTACATTGGGGTAGAGCTAGATTAGAAACGCATCGTATGAGTACTCGCATTTTTAGTCTGTGTTATTTATGTAAATGCATATGTACTAAAAGATAATGCTATCGCAGTATTATTTATTTCTACTGCTCACACTGTACATTATTTATCTCGCATACTGTCTTGTGATCGTAACAGCACATTTTACTTACACCAGAAACAAGACTGTTCAATAAATCTTTTATTGAAACGCCCGTCTATTCTTTCTGTGTAACTTGGAGAAAACTAAGCATGCACGACTGAGCTGAGTGAAATAGTTATCTATTGTTTCCACGACTCTGGGACACGTTCTGATTCCTAAAGGGAAACACAGTGGTCATGTTTTGCGGCTGCCAGAAACTACTCCCTTCTTGTTGTCAAGGAGTTTCTAGTGGCCTCTGAGCTAGCTGGCACAAGTAATTAAGTTTAATATACTCGATAGGGACATACTGACCTTAGTCCTATGTCAAACCTTTAGGATATATTATTCCAATGCGCAGAGCCTATTAGGGAAATAGGAGCTACACTACATGGCGCCCAACGGTTTGGTAAGGCGGTAATTCAACGTTAGATACTGAGTAACTCAGCCGTGCTTTTTCTCTCAAGAGACCCCTACCCATATACTCCAAAAGACGTTTGGAGTGGGCAGGGTTAGGTATCCACCAAGGCTACATAGGGCAGTACCCTATATATTAGCTGTTTGGTTTGCTCTACATTGAAGGATACAGTGTTCCAAAATATTGTGCACCTAATCTTTGTTTCCTTGAAACTTGTTCTACATTTTTCAAAAAACAAAATGCCTGGCTCCGACAATGAAACCGGAAACGGTGGAGCTGCGGCTGATCCAGCCCAAGTAGCAGTTTTTAACATTACAGGTTTAATTGAAACCGAGGAGGGTGTTATAGACATCGCTCCAAACTTAAGAAGAGCCATCACTCTAAAACTTATAAAACATGGCCTACCACCAAGAGGAGGTAGAGCAGTTTTCGTGATAGAGGCACACGAAACCTTTCAGACAGAGGTATTCTATTCATGGGTAATATTTCCTGAATCCAATCCAGTAACACACATGTTTCACTTCTACAAAGAAGGAGAACCACCAGAGGAATACATTCCTTTCGAGGATCTAGAAATTCCATTAACATACCAAGAGCATCAGCTCTGGTTTAAAAGTGCCCTAAAACATCACAAAAACATTACCAGGCTCGGTCCACTAGGTAGACCAGGAGCAACATGGCCGATTCTAGCCGGCCACACACCTCATCCTGAACTGGATATAATGTCAGATGAGGACTTACTTGTTCAAATACAAGAATTAATAAAAATTTACAGACAATTGGTCCAATATGTC
Organism: Calotriton arnoldi; assembly: GCA_963921515.1. NCBI lineage: Eukaryota > Metazoa > Chordata > Amphibia > Caudata > Salamandridae > Calotriton > Calotriton arnoldi. The sequence continues at coordinate 273,359 of CAWUFW010015494.1, read as the reverse complement.
ATGCGGACTTTTACAGTCCAGCAACCATTAACAATTCCAAATCAAACTCCTCACCAGGGGAATACACTAAAAATTACACCACAGACTCTATACGCAGTCATGGGTAAAATGCCCACAAAACGTGAGCAAATTCCATTCTGGATAGTTCAAAAAATTACTCAAATCGAACCAGTATTCCCAAATACTAGCCCGTATGAGAAACACAGAATACTGACAATCAGTTTACCAATGGGGATCACACCACAACTGGAAGACTGCACCACTTGGAGCTCAGTCTTTGCTGCCATCTATACTAAAACACATGGCATTCCGTCAATTGCGGTAATACCTCATGTCCTTAAACAAATTCAAAACGAATACGGGGCAGAGCCTGCTCTAAATTTAGGTATGAAATTACTGAAAAATTTCGACCAGGTCTCAACAATAATATTATCTAATATTAAAGGGGAGGCAGCAGCAGTGGCGATCCGCCAAAAATTAAGGGAATTTGATGTTACAGAACATCAGACTGAGCTACCCAGAATTATAGAACAATCTTATGCAGAATTAGGCAGAGATAGTTTGGGTGGAAGACCAGTTAAACCGAAACTTTCTGAAAGTCCTGAGAAGGACTCAATTAAACAAACTCCTACATCTTCTAAAAAGAAGTGGGAGACTAATAAACAAAATTCAAACGAGAAACGTTCTCAATCCCGAGGTAGGTCTCCTCAAAAGGAGCCCTCTGAAAGGAGGTATAACCTCAGGAATAGGGATAATTTGAGAAAACCTGATAGGTATCAAGATACTGATACACGTTCCTCTCGTCCCTTTCAGATTTCATCACAGACTTTGGAAAGAAGAGGACGATCAGAACATAGAGAAGAACGCGTGAAATCGAAAGACGACAAACACGCACCAAAAACCAAAGTAAAACCTCAATTCTCCAAAAGAAAGTAGCAGGTCTGAAGATCAGACATGCCGAGAATACTGAGAACACAACTCAAGAACGGAGAATGGGCTCAGACAATGCTGGACAGTGCAGCAGAAGTCACAATAGCTCGCCAGAACCTGAAGGAACTTCTGGAGATAGTGGACTTGAATGAGTACATTAAAGTAGAGACTGTAGACACCAGGGTTAGTACTCCACAAAAGTTATATGAAATAACACTCCGGATGGAGGGAGACAAACCTAGACAGGTGAAAGCACTTTTTGGGAAAGACTATCAAAGGGCTATGACATACTTCTAGCAGAAAAGGACTGGCCACCACAATTTGTGAGGGAGTGCCCACATGGCGAGGACATAATTATGCCTGCCTTCTCCAACCATATACCAATGCATCTAAGATATACATATGCCAGGAAATGGGCAGTGGCCCAGGCCCCAGCATTATATAAAAATCATGTAGGATGGGATGAGGACTCACCTCACCATAAAATACATCTGAAACATGAACCAACTGCACAACGGCAGTACCCAATAAAGCAAGAAGCTAAAAAACAGGTCAGGGAGATCTTAGATCAACTTGAATACCAAGGGGTGATTGAAACATGCACCTCCTCAATGAACAATCCTTTGTTTCCTGTCTCCAAAGCAGACAATACATATCGTCAAGTTTTGGATTACAGACACTTAAACACTTGTTCTAAAACTTTTGCAGTGCAAAATGCACATAGCACAGCCTTAATGAATAACATTGTGCGTAAAAAATACAAAACAACATTAGACATCTCAAATGGTTTCTTTTGTCAAAACATAGCACCTGAAAGCAGGTACTTACCAGCATTCTCCATAATGGGGACCCAGCGTCACTTTTGTCGACTCCCACAAGGGTTCAAGAACAGCCCAGGTTTATTCTCAGCGAGGGTAACGGAGTTACTACAAATTTATGACAACGAGGCATTGTCCTATGTCGATGACATCTATCTGACAGACGATGACCTGGAAAAACACTTGAACAGGGTGAGCACCATTATACTGGGTTTCGCCTCTGAGGGCTACAAGTTCAACTTTAAAAAGTCCCAAATTGCCCATCTCAATGTCCTATTTCTGGGATATGAGCTTTCAAGTGAAGGCAAGAGCTTGGCAGCTAACTTTTTAGAAAAATGTGCGCTGCTCCAACCTCCAAAACGCTAAAAAACGTACAATCCATCCTGGGTTTCCTAAACTTTGGAAGAACATACATTCTAAATTATGCAGAAAGGGTTAAACCTCTCTATGCATTAATCAAACCTGATTTTTCAATCAGAAACTGGACACAGGAACACACAGAAATCTTGCGTTCACTCCAGGCTAACATGTTAGCAACAAATCACTTACAAACACACGTAAGTCAACGCAATTTGGTGATCCGAATAATTTCGGGTCAATGCGGATTCACCTACTTAACATTCAATGAGGGTGAGAAAATACCAATCGCATACAAATCTGATTTGTACACACAAGCGGAAATGCGCTTCAGTTCAACTGAAAAAATTCTAACAGCAGTTCAAACCGCTGTAGCAAAAGAACGAGCCTTAGCCCAAGGGAAACGCATTATTGTCGTAACCCCGGTACCAGCTTTAGAAGCGGTCACAAAAGCAAGCATTCCAAATGCTAAAGCATTACATCCAAGATGGATACAATGGGTTAATTCTCTTGCTGCAACAGATGTTGAATATGTTTTTGATCCAGATTTAAAAACACAAGTATTCCTGCAATATGAACAAGAATGTCCTCTGCCTACTGAAATTCTGCCTCTCGATCAGTACGAATTCATTATTTACACTGATGGATCCGCACAGCCCGCAACAGGGAGTAAGTCAGCTTACAGTGCAGCATGTGCAATCGTTAAAGGTCGCATGCGAAATGGCATCTTCAGATCTATGGTCACAAAAACTCAATCTCTAGGAGATTGTACAGCTCAGCGAGCTGAACTACAAGCATTCAAACTGGCACTTGAAAGTACAGATCGAGAATTCCCCACACTAATAGTGTGCGATTCCTTTTACTGTGTTCAGTCGTATAATGAATATATACAAAACTGACTTGAAAATTGTTTCAAAGATGCGAAAGGTGGCACAATAAAGTACAAAATGCTTTGGGAACAAGTAGTTCAGTTGAAAAACGAACTACCAAAGGCTCACGTGATCCACACACTGAGTCATCAACGTGATGGTGTTCACGTTGCAGGGAATTCATTGGCTGACGAAGCCGCAAAGGGGGCTGTGCAGACGGCTTCCGTAGCTGCGATCACTCGTTCAAAAACAAAAATAGACGGTGAGATAATGTTGGCTGTCAATGCATCAAGCAGCGTTACCAAAAAAGTTTCCACTCAAGTACTCTTATGTAATTGATGCAAACAACGTTCCTTTTGCTCGAATCCCTGGAGTGGGGGATAGGGTAATTCCAAACAAGGAACGCAGATTAGGACTAATCCTAGCAGCACATGAAGGGATAGCTTCTGCCCATGCAGGTGTTTCAGCAACAGTATCTTTACTCAAGCAAAGATATTGGTGGCCTGGCATTCGGAAACAAACTAAAACCTATGTTTTAGAATGTGATATTTCCCAACAGATGAAAGTCTCAACAGCGAAACGTCCTGCCCAGACACCCCTGTTAATTTCAGACAAACCATTAGCTTGTGTTTACCTGGACCACTGCGGTCCCTTGCAAAGGGACGGTAACTATAAATATATCATGGTTGCAGTGGATTCTTCTCTAGGTTCCTATGGTTATGGCCTCAGCGCTCGGCTGACGCTCGAACTGTTATAAAAGATGTGCAAGTCTTTATCGGCACATACACAATAGGCACACTACATTCTGACCAGGGTCCTGCGTTTAGCTCTCGGGCTTACAAAGAAGCCATGGCCAGTCTGGGCGTTGCATTGCGGTACTCCTCTCCATTCCATACTGAGGGAAATTCGGTTGTGGAAAGGAAAAACTGGGACATAAAGCAGTCTATAACAGCTAGGGTATTAGGTTCGGGTGATGGGTGGGTCAAACACCTTAGTGGGGTCCAACGGTCATTGAATAATCTGCCAAGAAGTTCTCTAGGGGGGGTCACTCCATATGAGGTCCTATTTGGGACAAGAATGTGGGTACCAGACCTTGAACACGTAGGCACAGTGGTGGAAAATAAACCGTTTGATATCAAAGATCGTTTGGCTGTTTTACAGGAACTCAATAAATTAAGAACGAAACAAAGCAACATATTCCTACAGCCAACCACCACTGGGGAAAAACCGGCGGTCCCAGCAAGGCCTGTCTGGATTCCAAAAGTTGGGGATCTAGTCAGAGAAAAGATTGCGGACAAGAAGGAATTTGGACCTTCTTACAGACAATCAGTACCTATCCTAGCAGTTCAAGGAACAAGAACAGTACTTCTGCCGCCCCTTGCTGGAAGAAAGGAGAAAAGATTTGTGTCCATCGACCTCATCAAACCACAGTATGTGGCCAATACTAAATAGTAGGCCTCATGGACTCCGACCTAGTAGCAGACGCACTCCTCTCGCTACTATCCAAGAGGTTCAGACTGAAAGACTGATAACAATTGAGAATTCAGCTGTAACTGATGGAGGACTAAGCAACAACGCTATGAAACTCATCCCTCTTGAACACCAAATAACAGTTCGTCCAAATACACCTGTCTACACCAACATGGCAAGTGATGAACTGTATTCCAGTGATTTCTACAAATCCTGATGCAATTCCAACAATTGATAGAACATGCTTCTGGCTATTTCATTAACTTTGATACGTTCTCAGAAGTTCCGAGTGAACCTGAAACGACGCCAGCATCATTGAAATTCAAGCAGCAAGTACAAGACTTTCTTCACTTTCTGAAAAAGACTTATTTGGTTTCTCCATGGATTGTACTCTGGATTACATCTGGACTTTTTGTATTCCTGCTCTGGCTAGCTTTAGTAACAACTGTGAGCATGCTTATAAGTGGCAGATACATCCATGTGAACACTGAAGGAAAAGACATGAACGTACTTTTGAAACGTCATAAATCTTCCCATCGTGAAGCAAGAGACTTGTCATCAGTGAACATCACAGCTGTTCCTATTCAGGATGGTATAGTGTGGGACACAACAGATTATGATATCTTCGGCCCGAATGAACAATTGAACATACCACATTTGTTTAAAATTTCACTAAGTGATCTAATTACGTCCAGTACCTATTCAGATGATTGGGACTTTGAGACTGTGAATGACATAATGTTTGACCTAGAAAAATCTGCTGCATTTTCTAAAAATGAATATTTAGAGGGTTCATCAGACTATGAACAAATGTATTGTTACAACCACTATGGTCATCATTATTTGCATAAATCTGCATATCCAAGAAATGTGTTTATGTTTAACCAATGGGAACATTGTCCTACACCACCTAAAGGTAGTTCAAAAACATTTGCCAACAAGTTTCCATATTTTTCAGGTTACAATACATCTGATCCAGAAATGTTTTACTATAAAAAATGTAAACAAAACAGGACTGAAAATTATGTTAACTAATACAAAACAGATTTACTCTGCAGCATTTATTGCCCGACTGTCTACACAGGGTTTTGACTTATGGAAAGACACGGTAGACACAAAAAATGGCAAGTACAGGGTATAGAAGCTTTATTTAGAGCGTGCATTATCCCTGAACAAATACTGTTTTTGAATGAAACCGTCCAACAAACATCTTGTCTTGAATTAGCCAAGATCAAAGAGATGAACACACCTTCTGTACCAACACCTGCCAGTGATAATAGTACAAAGGCAGTGGTGACAGTTGACAATATACTACAACTCAACAGATCTAATCCTGATTGGAAAAAATGGTTGATCTGGCCCACAGACACGAATAACTGTCAGGAAAGATTCCTGAATAAAACTCAGGGCTTTACTATTCATAGGCCAGACCCAAGATACATCCAAAGACAACATCCGGGGGTAGTAACAACATACAGTGTAGGAAAATTATGCCTCGATTGGCTGCATAAGTCTACACTACAGGATGTGAAACAACACTTATCCTTACTTAAAAAGGACGCAGACCTTAGGGAATTCTTGCTTGGACCAAGAAAACAGCGTCAAAAATGTTTCATATATGCCGGCATTTATGCTGCCTATAACGAAGCATGGAAAGTATCACAGATGGAGGCTGCTGAACGAATCCGTGAACTTGATCGTATTAATTTAGAGAAAACACTCTCTGTGGTCGACAATGGGTTAACAACTTTGTCCTCCAGAATATATTAATTGGATGGCATTGTATCCTCTGCTATCGACATACTAGAACAAGATTTGGCGATGTTACAACAAGGCCAGTCTCAATTACGTTCTATTGTGTTATTAAGCTGGACACTGCAATCTTTGCGAGCGGGCTATGTGCCTTGGTGTTTCATCAACACGTCAGCTCTGTTTGCAGAATACAATCTAACTGATAAACAGATCGAACTGGCACAAAGAGGAGCAAAGTATACAGTGCTGAGCATTGAAAAACTGGAAAAGTTACCATTCACAGTGACAGAAAAACCAGCTACAGAATGGCTTATTCATGGCAAAATAATATTACCTGTGAGTACTTTTCAGTTTCAGTATTGCCTCAGACGAATGCAAGCAGGCAGATATGAAAGGTTGGGTAAGGAATACATTAAGACATCTTGAGATTTACCATATACACATAGATGTTGGAGTGGGGATCGTGAAGTGTTTTTGAGCGGTACACACTGTAAACGTGCACTGAGCGGTTCACTTATATGTCAGGACATTTCTTTACACGGGGCTTGTAATGGTTCTGTGGCAAATTTGTCTTGCCATCTGCAGGGTACACCAGCTGTTGTGATTAATCCAACATTTGGACAACTTTCTAATGGGAGTTACCTCATGTTGAATGATCAGAGTTGCTGCGGCATGCTGCCAGGCATCCCATATCTAGAAACGGTCAACTCCAGGGTCACTTGCTGTATGCAAGTATTGTTTCCCCCAATAGACACAGTCAGGGAGTCACCTCTATGGCCTTCGCTGAACGTCTCTTTTATAAGATTTGATACTTTGAGCAGAATGAAAGCTATGCTTTTACAGCAAACAGTGCCTTTGACCTCGGCCAAAGAAACCTATGATATACAAGTAGCAAGGACTTAGGCTGAGATACAGACTTTAATACGTACAAACTGCCCTTTACATTTCGTAGAAATGATAGGACGTATCTTCAATATGTCTGATACAACCGGAATTGTACATATATTTAAGAGCATCTGCTCCGGTCTGTTAGCACCTTTCCAGGCAATACTCGGAATCATCCCGAACTTTGCACATTCGGTGTTTGGTGGCATACCATTAATTCTAGCACTTGTTGCCGGAATTCTATTTCTCTTCCTGCTATTGCGCTATGGCCAGCCTATTTGCAGACATCACTCCGAGCGAAATGGAGAAAGCTCTCCTTGAACGAAAGTGCTGTGAGCGAATAGTACAGCTTTTGGGCATGACTCGTCTACGGGACCTTAATACAACTTGGTTCCTGTCATTCCAACCAATCTGGCAAGATTGCATCTTACCTGTTCTACGATGCCTGCTATGCGGTGAAGAATGCGTGTTGGACACCTGTCTAACATTTCCATCAGCCATGCCAACGGATGTCGATACTCTGCTAGTCCCGATAACGGCCCATGCTCTGTGTTGTCCCCAGAGGCTACCAATCCTGATGTCTGCATTCATTGAGATCTCACAGATGCTTCCGGCAGCTGCTGAGGTACGAGAAAGAACTACAGGCACACAGGTAACAACGGACGCGAACTTTGCTGCGGCACCCTATGCTGGAAGCGAAGCTTCACATCTCTGTGCAATTAATCTGCTACACGAGGTGTTCCAGCTGACACCAACTACAGTGGATGATGTTTTGTCTATAGAAATAGATGATCTCATGTTTACACCAGACCCATAAACTGACTCTCATTCAGCATACAGTGTTCCAGAGATGCAGTAACAATTTGGCCTTCATTTTTCAAAACATCTTGGAACTCTACCAAAATTGAACTTTTTCCCATTTTTCGAACGAAAATGGCACTTCAATCTGCTTAAAGTAGAATTAGCCTTATAACACAGACTTCAAGGTACTTCCACGGACACTTAGTCATCTTGTGTGTCTAAAACAGTTTATTAATTTCCATAACATGAAATGAATTTGATTTTTGAAAAACTTATCGATCATTTTTTTGTCACATGTAAATATTACTGCTTATTTCATTCCAATTGCATTTATTTTCGAACTTTATGCCTGAAATGAAAAGCAATGCTTCAAATGTACAGTACCTTTGCATTTTTTACTATGTTTTTTAAATGCTTTTAGGAAATATTTTTTTAAATATGCAGTACTCCATTTAATGTTTAGCATTTTAAATGTTTAGCATTTTAGTATTATCGTACACACGAAAGTGGAGTGGGTGTTGTATTCCTCTTAGGGTGTCCATAAACGGGCTTTCCAGTATCATGTCCTTATATAGGCACAATTCGCCCTGCCCTTATATAGGCATAAAATCCCAGCCCTTATTTAGGCATTAAACCGTGCACTCCAAATACAGGTATGGTCTCCGACATCCGTCCACCCTAACGTCACAACGAGTTCATGAAGAACAGACCCTTAGGCTGCGGGAGTTTCCCTAGCTCAGGACTATTGATTTCTTCAAGGACTCATATATTATGCATGTACCATTATTCCTTAGGGGTTCATTCATGACGTCTTCCGCTGTCCGACTCACGTCAATGCTAACATTATGAGGTACTTCTTAGGTATAAATATACCTTCCCTAGCCCCTGTATATCAGAGGAGACCTCGACTTCAGAGGAGCCCGTTTCCCAGCCTGACGCACTGAGAAGATGCTGTCATCCCTGCACGCAGAGAGTCCAGCTTCCAGTGATCTAACTTCCCTTGCGGGGTGTTGGAGTTTGAGTCTGGCAAAGAGATTCCTACCTCTCTCATTCTTCAGGTATGGAGCAGACTAGAACCTAGAGGGACTCTTGGCATACTAGGCATACTAGGCTTAACATACTCTTAGTATACCATAGTAAGGAATACTTCACCTACTTCATACTTCTTCCTACACCTAGGTTAGGTTAGGTACATTGGGGTAGAACTAGATTAGAAACGCATCGTATGAGTACTCGCATTTTTAGTCTGTGTTATTTATGTAAATGCATATGTACTAAAAGATATGCTATCGCAGTATTATTTATTTCTACTGCTCACACTGTACATTATTTATCTCGCATACTGTCTTGTGATCGTAACAGCACATTTTACTTACACCAGAAACAAGACTGTTCAATAAATCTTTTATTGAAACGCCCGTCTATTCTTTCTGTGTAACTTGGAGAAAACTAAGCATGCACGACTGAGCTGAGTGAAATAGTTATCTATTGTTTCCACGACTCTGGGACACGTTCTGATTCTAAAGGGAAACACAGTGGTCATGTTTTGCGGCTGCCAGAAACTACTCCTTCTTGTTGTCAAGGAGTTTCTAGTGGCCTCTGAGCTAGCTGGCACAAGTAATTAAGTTTAATATACTCGATAGGGACATACTGACCTTAGTCCTATGTCAAACCTATAGGATATATTATTCCAATGCGCAGAGCCTATTAGGGAAATAGGAGCTACACTACAACCCCAAAGAATACATACCTTCACTTTCCCTCTGTTTTTCTTTCTTTTTCTCTCTCTCCCTCTTTCCTTCCATTCAACACTGTCAATGATGTCAATATAGGTGAACTCTAACCTACAGCAGTGCATACACTTGAGTTTTTGATTTGAATGTCATCTATAAGTTTTCGTGCAATGACCTAATGAGTCATTGTGGCATAGTGGCTAAGGTCTCTGACTCTTACTCTGAAGGTTACGAGTATTACTCCTGATGTTTCAATGGTTGTAGGGTCAGTTTAAAATTATACGCAATGGCACTTTCTATGATAAATATTGGAAAATGTTTTTCTTTTTTCATTGTTTGAATTTCTCTCTTTATAAGTATGTCTTACCCCAAAGAATACATATCTTCTCTCTCCCTCTGTTTTCTTTCTTTTTCTCTCTCTCCCTCTTTCCTTCCATTCAACACTGTCAATGATGTCAATATAGATGAACTCTAACCTACAGCAGTGCATACGCTTGAGTTTTTGATTCGAATGTCATCTATAAGTTTTCGTGCAGTGAACTCATGAGTCACTGTGGCATAGTGGTTAAGGTCTCTTACTCTGACAGTTACAAGTTCAGATCCTGGTGTTTCAATGGTTGTAGTGTCTGAGTTTAAAATTATACGCAATGGCAATTTCTTTGATAAATATTGGAAAATGTTTTTCTTTTTCATTGTTTGAATTTCTCTCTTTATAAGTATGTCTTACCCCAAAGAATACATATCTTCTCTCTCCCTCTGTTTTCTTTCTTTTTCTCTCTCTCCCTCTTTCCTTCCATTCAACACTGTCAATGATATCAACTTAGGTGAACTCTAACCTACAGCAGTGCATACACTTGAGTTTTTGATTCGAATGTCGTCTATATGTTTTCAGTGAAGAGTACTCATGAGTCACTGTGGCCTAGTGATTAAGTTCTTCGACTCTTACTCTGAAGGATATGAGTTCTAATCTTGGTGTTTCAATTGTTGTAGTGTCTGAGTTTAAAATTATACGCAATGGCAATTTCTTTGATAAATATTGGAAAATGTTTTTCTTTTTTCATTGTTTGAATTTTCCTCTTTATAAGTATTTCTTACCCCAAAGAATACATATCTTCACTCTCCCTCTGTTTTTCTTTCTTTTTCTCTCTCTCCCTCTTTCCTTCCATTCAACACTGTCAATGATGTCAAAGTAGGTGAACTCTAACCTACAGCAGTGCATACACTTTAGTTTTTGATTCGAATGTCATTTATAAGTTTTTGTGCAAAGTACTCATCAGACACTGTGGCCTAGTGGTTAAAGACTCTCACTCTGAAGGTTACAAGTTCAAATCCTGGTGTTTCAATGGTTGTAGTCTTTGAGTTTAAAATCATAGGTAGTGGCACTTTCGTTGATAAACGTTTGTCTTTTTTCCTTGTCGGATTTCTCTCTTTATAAGTATGTCTTACCCCAAAGAATACATATCTTCACTTTCCCTCTGTTTTTCTTTCTTTTTCTCTCTCTCCCTCTTTCCTTCTATTCAACACTGTCAATGATGTCAACATAGGTGAACTCTAACCTACAGCAGTGCATACACTGGAGTTTTAGATTCGAATGTCATCTATAGGTTTTCGAGCAGCATACTCATGAGTCACTGTGGCCAAATGGTTAAGATCTCTGACTCTTACTCTGAAGGTTATGAGTTCAAATCCTGGTGTTTCAATGGTTGTAGTCGCTGAGTTTAAAATCATAGTTAATTCCACTTTCTTTGAAAAAAGTTTCTCTTTTTTCCTTGTTTGAATTTCTCTCATTATAAGTATTCTGTACCGCAAAGAATACATATCTTCTCTTTCCCTCTGTTTTTCTTTCTTTTTCTCTCTCTCCCTTTTTCCTTCCATTCAACACTGTCAATGATGTCAACATAGGTGAACTCTAACCTACAGCAGTGCATACACTGCAGTTTTAGATTCAAATGTCATCTATAGGTTTTCGTACAAAGTTCTCATGAGTTACTGTGGGCTACTTGTTAATGTCTCTGACTCATGCTCGGAAAGTTACAAGTTCAAATCTTGGTGTTTGAATTGTTGTAGACTCTGAGTTTAAAATGATAGGCAATGGCACTTTCTTTGATAAATATTGGAAATTGTTTTTTTTCCCTTGTTTGAATTTCTCTCTTTATAAGTATGTCCTTACCCAAAGAATACATATCTTCACTCTCCCTCTGTTTTTCTTTCTTTTTCTCTCTCTCCCTCTTTCTTACCATTCAACACTGTCAATGATGTCAGAATAGATGAACTCTAACCTACATCCGTGCATACACTGGAGGTTTTTATTTGAATATCATCTATAAGTTTTCGTGAAGAGTATTCATTAGGCACTGTGGCCTAGTGGTTAAGGTCTCTGACTCTTACTCTGAAGGTTACAAGTTCTAATCCTGTTGTTTCAATGGTTGTAGTCTAGTTAATGTCCCTTTCTTTGGAAAATGTTTTTCTTTTTTCCTTGTTTGAATTTCTCTCTTTTTGAGTATGTCTTACTAAAATGAATACATATCTTCACTTTCCCTCTGTTTTTCTTTCTTTTTCTCTCTCTCCCTTTTTCCTTCCATTCAACACTGTCAATGATGTCAACATAGGTGAACTCTAACCTACAGCAGTGCATACACTGGAGTTTTAGATTAGAATGTCATCTATAGGTTTTCGTGCAAAGAATTCACGAGCCACTGTTGCATAGTGGTTAAGGTCTCTTACTCTGAAGGTTACGAGTTCAAACCCTCATGTTTCAATGGCTGTAGTTTCTGAATTTATAATCATAGGCAATGGCACTTTCTTAGGAAAATGTATTTCTTTTTTCCTTGTTTGAATTTCTCTCTTTATAAGTATTTCTTACCCCAAAGAATACATATCTTCACTCTCCCTCTGTTTTTCTTTTTTTCTCTCTCTCCCTCTTTCCTTCCATTCAACACTGCCAATGATGTCAACATAGGTGAACTCTAACCTACAGCAGAGCATACATTTGAGTTTTTGATTCGAATGTTATCTATAAGTTTTCGTGCAAAGAGTTTCTGAGTCACTGTGGCATAGTGGTTAAGGTCTCTAACTCTGAAGGTTATGAGTTCAAATCCTGGTGTTTCAATGGTTGTAATGTCTGAGTTTAAAATTATATGAAATGGCACTTTCTTTGATAAATATTGGAAAATGTTTTTCTTTTTACCTTGTTTGAATTTCTCTCTTTATAAGTATTTCTTACCCCAAAGAATACATATCTTCACTCTCCCTCTGTTTTTCCTTCTTTTTCTCTCTCTCCCTCTTTCCTTCCATTCAACACTGTCAATGATGTCAAAGTAGGTGAACTCTAACCTACAGCAGTGCATACACTGGAGTTTTAGATTTGAATGTCATCTATAGGTTTTCGTGCAGAGTACTCATGAGTTTCAGTGGCCTAGTGGTTAAGGTCTCTGAAGGTTACGAGTTCAAATCATGCTGTTTCAATGGTTGTAGTCTCTGAGTTTAAAATCATAGGTAATGGCACTTTCCTTGGAAAATGTTTTTCTTGTTTGAATTTCTCTCTTTATAAGTATTTCTTACCCCAAAGAATACATATCTTCACTCTCCCTCTGTTTTTCTTTCTTTTTCTCTCTCTCCCTCTTTCCTTTCATTCAACACTGTCAATGATGTCAACATAGGTGAACTCTAACCTACAGCAATGCATAAACTGGAGTTTTTAGTCTGAATGTCATCTATAGGTTTACGTGCAAAGCACTTTTGAGTCACTGTGGCCTACTGGTTAATGTCTCTGACGCATGTTCTGAAGGTTACAAGTTCAAAGCTTGGTGTTCCAATGGTTGTAGTCTCTGAGTTTAAAATTATAGACAAATGCACTTTCTTTGATAAATATTGGAAAATATATTTTTTTCCTTGTTTGAATTTCTCTCTTTATAAGTATGTCCTTCCCCAAAGAATACATGTCTTCACTCTCCCTCTGTTTTTCTTTCTTTTTCTCTCTCTCCCTCTTTCTTTCCATTCAACACGGTCAATGATGTCAGCATAGATGAACTCTAACCTGCAGCAGTGCATACACTGGAGTTTTAGATTCGAATATCATCTATAAGTTTTCATGGAGGGTACGCATGAGACAATTTGGCCTTGAGGTTAAGGTCTCTGACTCTTACTTTGAAGGTAACGAGTTCAAATCATGGTTTTTCAATGTTTGAAGTCTCAGAGTTTAAAATTATAGGCAATGGCACTTTCTTTGATAAATATTGGAAAATGGTTTTCTTTTTTCCTTGTTTGAATTTCTCTCTTTATAAGTATTTCTTACCCCAAAGAATACATATCTTCTCTCTTCCTCTGTTTTTCTTTCTTTTTCTCTCTCTCCCTCTTTCCTTCCATTCAACACTGTCAATGATGTCAACATAGGTGAACTCTAACCAACAGCAGTGCATACACTTGAATTTTTGATTTGAATGTCATCTATAAGTTTTCTTTGAGGGTACTCATGAGTCAGTGTGGCATAGTGGTTAAGGTCTCTGACTCCTATTCTGAAGGTTATGAGTTCAAATCCTGGTGTTTCAATGGTTGAAGACGATGAGTTTAAAATTATAGGCAATGGCACTTTCTTTGATAAATATTTGAAAATGTTTTTTTTTTCCTTGTTTGAATTTCTCTCTTTATAAGTATGTCCTTCCCCAAAGAATACATATCTTCACTCTCCCTCTGTTTTTCTTTCTTTTTCTCTCTTTCCCTCTTTCCTTCCATTCAACACTGTCAATGATGTCAGCATAGCTGAACTCTAACCTACAGCCGTGCATACACTGGAGTTTTTGATTCGAATGTCATCTATATGTTTTCAGTTAAGGACACTCATCAGTCACTGTGGCCTAGTGGTTACGGTCTCTTACTCTGAAGGTTACAAGATCTAATCCTGGTGTTTCAATGTTTGTAGTCTCTGAGTTTAAAATCATGGGTAATGGCACTTTCTTTGGAAAAAGTTTTTCTTTTTTCCTTGTTTGAATTTATCTCTTTATAAGTATGTCTTACCCCATAGAATACATATCTTCACTTTCCCTCTGAATTTCTTTCCTTTTCTCTTTCTCCCTCTTTCCTTCCATTCAACACTGTCCATGATGTCAACATAGGTGAACTCTAACCTACAGCAGTGCATACCCTGGAGTTTTAGATTCGAATATCATCTTTAGGTTTTCGTGCAGAGTACTCATGAGTCACTGTGTCCTAGTCGTTAGGGTCTCTGGCTCTTACTCTGAAGGTTACGAATTCAAATCCTGGTGTTGCAGTGGCTGTAGTCTCTGAGTTTAAAATCATACACAATGGAACTTTCATTGGAAAATGTCTTTCTTGTTTGAATTTCTCTCTTTATAAGTATGTCTTACCTAAAGAATACATATCTTCACTCTCCCTCTGTTTTTCTTTCTTTTTATCTCTCTCCCTCTATCCTTCCATTCAAGACTGTCAATGATGTCAACATAGGTGAACTCTAACCTACAGCAGTGCATACACTGGAGCTTTAGATTCGAATGTCATGTATCGGTTTTCGTGCAAAGGACTCACGCGTCACTATGGCCTAGTGGCTAAGGACTCTTATTCTGAAGGTTACAACTTCAAATCCTGGTGTTTCAATGGTTGTAGTCTCTGAGTTTAAAATCATAGGCAATGGCACTTTCTTTGGAAAATGTTTCTCTTTTTTCCTTGTTTGAATTTCTCTCTTTATAAGTATGTCCTTCCCCAAAGAATACATATCTTCACTCTCCCTCTGTTTTTCTTTCTTTTTCTCTCTCTCCCTCTTTCTTTCCATTCAGCACTGTCAATGATGTCAGCATAAATGAACTCTAGCCTACAGCAGTGCATACACTGGAGTTTTTGATTCGAATATCATCTATAAGTTTTTGTGAAGAGTACTCTTGAGTCAGTGTGGGCTAGTGTTTAAGGTCTCCGACACTTCCTCTGAAGTTTACAGGTTCTAATCTTGGTGTTTCAATGGTTGTAGTTTCTGAGTTTAAAATCATAGTTAATGGCACTTTCATTGGAAAATGTTTTTCTTTTTTCCTTGTTTGAATTTCTCTCTTTATAAGTATTTCTTACCCCAAAGAATACATATCTTCTCTCTCCCTCTGTTTTTCTTTCTTTTTTTCTCTCTCTCTCCTTCCATTCAACACTGTCAATGATATCAACATAGGTGAACTCTAACCTACAGCAGTGTATACACTTGAGGTTTGATTCGAATCTCATCTCTAAGTATACGTGCAAAAAACTGATGAGTTTGTGCCATAGTGGTTAATGTCTCTGACTCTTACTCTGAAGGTTATGAGTTCAAATCCTGTTTTTTCAATGTTTGAAGTCTCGGAGTTTAAAATTATAGGCAATGTCACTTTCTTTGATAAATATTGTAAAATGTTTTTCTTTTTTCCTTGTTTGAATTTTTCTCTTTCTAAGTATTTCTTACCCCAAAGAATACATATCTTCACTCTCCCTCTGTTTTCCTTTCCTTTTCTCTCTCTCCCTCATTCCTTCCATTCAACACTGTCAATGATGTCACCATAGGTGAACTCTAAAGTACAGCCATGCATACACTGGAGTTTTTGATTCGAATGTCATCTATATGTTTTCGTGGTGAGTTTTTATGAGTCACTGTGACCTACTGGCTAAGGTCTCTGACTCTTACTCTGAAGGTTACGAGTTCAAATCCTGCTGTTTAAATGGTTGTAGTCTTTCAGTTTAAAATCATTGGCATTTCCTTTGGAAAATATTTTTCCTTTTTCCTTGTTTGAATTTCTCTCTTTATAAGTATTTCTTACCGCAAAGAATACATATCTTCTCTCTTCCTCTGTTTTTTTTTCTTTTTCTCTCTCTCCCTCTTTCCTTCCGTTCAACACTGTCAATGATGTCAACATAGGTGAAGTCTAACCTACAGCAGTGCATACACTTTAGTTTTTGATTCGAATGTCATCTATAAGTTTTTGTGCAAAGTACTCATCAGTCACTCTGGCCTAGTGGTTAAGGACTCTCACGCTGAAGGTTACGAGTTCAAATCATGGTGTTTCAATGGTTGTAGCCTCTGAGTTTAAAATCATAGTTAATGGCACGTTCTTTGATAAATGATTGTCTTTTTTCCTTGTTGGAATTTCTCTCTTTATAAGTATGTCTTACCCCAAAGAATACATATCTTCACTTTCCCTGTTTTTCTTTCTTTTTCTCTCTGTCCCTCTTTCCTTCCATTCAACATTATCAATGATGTCAACATAGGTGAACTCTAACCTACAGCCGTGCATACACTGGAGTTTTTGATTCGAATATAATCTATACGTTTTTCGTTTTGAGTACTCATGAGTCACTGTGGCCTACTGGCTAAGGTCTCTATCTCTTACTCTGAAGGTTAAGAGTCCTAATCCTGGAGTTTGAATGGTGTAGTCTCTGAGTTTAAAATAATAGATAATTACACTTTCTTTCTTTTTCTCTCTCTCCCTCTTTCCTTCCATTCAACACAGTCAATGATGTCAACATAGGTGAACTCTAACCTACAGCAGTGCATACACTGTAGTTTTATATATGAATGTCATCTATAGGTTTTCGTGCAAAGTACTCATGTGTAACTGTGGCCTAATGGTTAAGGTCTCTGACTCTTACTCTGAAGTTTACGATTTCAAATCTTGGTGTTTCAATGGTTGTAGTCTCTGAGTTTAAAATCATAGTCAATGGCACTCCCTTTGGAAAATGTTCTTCTATTTCCTTGTTTGAATTTCCCTCGTTATAAGTCTTACTCTAAAGATACATTTTTTTACTCTCCTTCTGTTTTTCTTTCTTTTTCTCTCTCTCCCTCTTTCTTTCCTTCCATTCAACACTGTCATTGATGTCAACATAGGTGAACTCTAACCTATAGCAGTGCATACACTGGAGATTTTGATTTGAATGTTATCTATAAGTTTTTGTGCAGTGTACTCATGAGTCACTGTGGCCTAGTGGTTCAGGTCTCTGACTTTTATACTAAAGGTTACATGTTCAAATCCAGGTGTTACAATGGTTGTGATTTAAGAATTAAAAATTATAGACAAGGGCACATTCTTTGATAAATATTGGAAAATTCTTATCCCAAAGAATACATATCTTCTCTCTCCCTCTGTTTTTCTTTCTTTTTCTCTCTCTTCCTCTTTCCTTCCATTCAAAACTGTCAATGATGTCAACATAGGTGAACTCTAACCTACAGCAGTGCATACACTGGAGTTTTAGATATAAATGTCATCTATAGGTTTTCGTGCAAAGTACTCATGAGTCACTGTGGCCTAGTGGTTTAGGACTCTTACTCTGAAGGTTACAAGTTCAAATCCTGCTGTTTCAATGGTTGTAGTCTGTGAGTTTAAACTCATAGTCAATGGCACTTTCTTTGGGAAATGGATTTCTATTTTCCATGTTTGAATTTCTCTCTTTATAGGTATGTCTTACCCGAAAGAATATATATCTTCACTCTCCCTCTGTTTTTCTTTTTTTTCTCTCTCTCCCTCTTTCCTTACATCCAACACTATCAATGATGTCAACATGGGTGAACTCTAACCTAAAGCTGTGCATACACTGGAGTTTTTGATTCAAATGTCATCTATGGGTTTCCGTGCAAAGTACTAATGAATATCTGTGGCCTAGTGGTTAAGCTCTCTGACTCTTACTTAGAAGCTTATGTGTTCTAATCCTGGAGTTTCAATTGGTGTAATCTTTGAGTTTAAAAGCATAGGTAATTACTCTTTCGTTGATAAATATTGGACAATCTTTTTCTGTTTTCCTTGTTTGAATTTCTCTCTTTATAAGTATTTCTTATCCCAAAGAATACATATCTTCTCTCTCCCTCTGTTTTTCTTTCTTTTTCTCTCTCTTCCTCTTTCCTTCCATTCAAAACTGTCAATGATGTCAACATAGGTGAACTCTAACCTACAGCAGTGCATACACTGGAGTTTTAGATATGAATGTCATCTATAGGTTTTTGTGTAAAGTAATCATGAGTCACTGTGGCCTAGTGATTAAGGTCTTTGACTCTTACTCTGAAGGTTATGAGTTCTAATCAGGGTGTTTCAATGATTGTAGTCTCTGAGTTTAAGGTCATAGATAATGGCACTTTCTTTGGAAAATGTTTTTCTTTTTTTCTTGTTTGAACTTCTCTCTTTATAAGTATTTCTTACCCCAAAGAATACATATCTTCACTCTCCCTCTGTTTTTCTTTCTTTTTCTCTCTCTCCCTCTTTCCTTCCATTCAACACTGTCAATGATGTCAACATAGGTGAACTCTACCCTACAGCAATGCATACACTGGAGTTTTTAGTTTGAATGTCATCTATAGGTTTACTTGCAATGTACTTATGAGTTACTGTGGCCTACTGGTTAATGTCTCTGACTCATCCTCTGAAGGTTCCGAGTTCAAATCTTTGTGTTTCAATGGTTGTAGTTTCTGAGTTTAAAATTTTAGACAAAGGCACTTTCTTTGATAAATATTGGAAAATGTTTTTTTTTCCTTGTTTGAATTTCTCTCTTTATAAGTATGTCCTTCCCCAAAGAATACATGTCTTCACTCTCCCTGTGTTTTTCTTTCTTTTTCTCTCTCTCCCTCTTTCTTTCCATTCAACACTGTCAATGATGTCAGCATAGATGAACTCTAAGCTACAGCAGTGCATACACTGGAGTTTTAGATTCGAATATCATCTATAAGTTTTCGTGGAGGGTACTCATGAGTCATGTGGCCTTGTGGTTAAGGCCTCTTACTCTGAAGGTTACGAGTTCAAATCATGGCTTTTCAATGTTTGAAGTCTTCGTGTTTAAAATTATAGGCAATGGCACTTTCTTTGATGAATATTGGAAAATGTTTTTCTTATTTCCTTGTTTGAATTTATCTCTTTATAAGTATTTCTTACCACAAAGAATACATATCTTCTCTCTTCCTCTGTTTTTCTTTCTTTTTCTCTCTCTCCCTCTTTCCTTCCATTCAACACTGTCAATGATGTTAACATAGGTGAACTCTAACCTACAGCAGTGCATACACTGGAGTTTTAGATTCGAATGTCATCTATAGGTTTTCGTGCAGCATATACATGAGTCATTGTGGCCAAATGGTTAAGATCTCTGACTCTTACTCTTTAGGTTACGAGTTCAAATCCTGGTGTTTCAATGGTTGTAGTCTCTGAGTTTAAAATCATAGATAATACCACTTTCTTTGGAAAATGTTTCTCTTTTTTCCTTGTTTGAATTTCTCTCTTTATAATTATGTCTTACCCCAAAGAATACATATCTTCACTTTCTCTCTGTTTTTCATTCTTTTTCTCTCTCTCTCCCTCTTTCCTTCAATTCAACACTGTCAATGATGTCAACATAGGTGAACTCTAACCTACAGCAGTGTATACACTGGAGTTTTAGATTCAAATGGCATCTATAAGTTTTCATGCACAGTACTTATGAGTTACTGTGGCCTAGTGGTTAAGGTCTCTGTCTCTTATTCTGAAGGTTACGAGTTAAAATCTTTGTGTTTCAATGGTTGTAGTCTCTGAGTTTAAAATCGTAGGCAATGGCACTTTGATAAATAATGGAGAATGTTTTTCTTTTTTCCTTGTTTGAATTTCTCTTATTATAAGTATTCCTTACCCCAAAGAATACATATCTTCTCTTTCCTTCTGTTTTTCTTTCTTTTTCTCTCTCTCCCTCTTTCCTTCCATTCAACACTGTCAATGATGTCAATATAGGTGAAATCTAACCTACAGCAGTGCATACACTGCAGTTTTAGATTCAAATGTCATCTATAGGTTTTCGTGCAAAGTAGTCATGAGTTACTGTGGGCTACTGGTTAATGTCTCTGACTCATGCTCTGAAGGTTACAAGTTCAAATCTTGGTGTTTGAATGGTTGAAGTCTCTGAGTTTAAAATTATAGGCAATGACACTTTCTTTGATAAATATTGGAAATTGTTTTTTTTTTTCCCTTGTTTGAATTTCTCTCTTTATAAGTATGTCCTTCCCCAAAGAATACATATCTTCACTCTCCCTCTGTTTTTCTTTCTTTTTCTCTCTCTCCCTCTTTCTTACCATTCAACACTGTCAATGATGTCAGCATAGATGAACTATAACCTACATCCGTGCATACATTGGAGGTTTTGATTCGAATATCATCTATAAGTTTTCATGAAGAGTACGCATGAGTCACTGTGGCCTAGTGGTTAAGGTCTCTTACTCTGAAGGTGACAAGTTCTAATCCTGATGTTTCAATGGTTGTAGCCTCTGATTTTAAAATCATAGTTAATGGCCCATGCTTTGGAAAATGTTTTTCTTTTTTCCTTGTTTGAATTTCTTTCTTTATAAGTATGTCTTTCCCCAAAGAATACATATCTTCACTTTCTCTCTTTTTCTTTCTTTTTCTCTCTCTCCCGCTTTCCTTCCATTCAACACTGTCAATGATGTCAACATAGGTGAACTCTAACCTACTGCAGTGCAAACACTGGAGTTTTAGATTCAAATGTAAGCTATAGGTTTTCGTGCAAAGTACTAATGAGTAACCCTGGGCATAATACTTTGCTACGCTCACGGAGCATGCAAAGTTTGTGTTACTACGCACTACGCAAATTGCACGTAGCAGAGTAAAAAACTCTGCTAATCGACGTAGCATAGCAGCAGTATATTAAACACATACAAATACTTTGTTAAAGCAATTTTCTATGCTAAAAGCATATAACAAATTCTCAAAAGTGAACTTTGACAATGAAAATATCAAGCAATGAGAGAGGTGATGATTTTGGGTTCCCCCTAACCTAGGGGAGGACCAAGCAGATGCGTTGAACACAAAAAGCATATCATGTGAACGATTCAGTGGTGGTCCCTTCCTCCTAGGACCACCCCAAGCACAGTTATGGGCAAAAATACAATCCCAACCAAAGGCCCTGCAAAGCATTATGGGACAGAGATTAGCAGTGGGCAGTGAATATTATAGTGCCCAATATCAAAATAATTCTACAAAGAGCTGCAGTTCAACTATTCGTTACTAGATGTCCCTCACGAGTCAAATGCAAAAGCATTGAAATTATTAATACATCAAGCTGCAGTTCCACTAGTCATTACTAGATGTCCCTCACGAGTCAAATGCAAAAGCATTGAAACCCTTTCATGAAGCTTTTGCATTTGACTCGTGAGGGACATCTAGTAACGACTAGTGGAACTGCAGCTCTTTGTAGAATTATTTTGATATTGGATACTATAATATTCACTGCCCACTGCTAATCTCGTCCCATAATGCTTTGCAGGGCCTTTGGTTGGGATTGTATTTTTGCCAATAACTGTGCTTGGGGTGGTCCTAAGAGGATGGGACCACCACTGAATCGTTCAAAAGATGTGCTTTTTGTTTTCAAGGCATCTGCTTGGTTCTCTCCTAGGTTAGGGAGGATACCAAAATCATCACCTCTCTCACTGCTTGTTAATTTATCAATTTCACTTTTGTGAAATGCTATATGCATTTTAGCATATAAAGAGAGATACTTATTTTATCTTAACTTGCACTGTGCAAGATACTTTTGGCAATTATTGTACAGTGCAGTCAAGCACACAGCTACGCACTACGCAATTTGCATAGCTACGTGTAGTTCAAATTGTACTTCACGTAGCTACGTGAAGTGCTACTACGCAAACTACGCCCAGGGTTACTAATGAGTCCCTGAGGCCTAGTAGTTAAGGTCTCTGACTCTTACTCAGAAGGTTATGAGTTTAAATCCTGGTGTTTCAATGGTTGTAGTCTCTGAGTTTAAAATAATAGGTAATGGCATTTTCTTTTGAAAATGTTTTTCTTTTTTCCTTGTTTGAATTTCTCTCTTTATAAGTATGTCTTACCCCAAAGAATACATATCTTCACTTTCCATCTGTTTTTATTTCTTTTTCTCTCTCTCCCTCTCCCTCTTTCCTTCCATTCAACACTGTCAATGATGTCAACATAGGTGAACTTTAACCTACAGCAGTGCATACACTGGAGTTTTAGATTCGAATGTCATCTATAGGTTTTCGTGCATAGTACTCATGTGTCACTGTGGCCTAGTGGTTAAGGTCTCTGACTCTTATTCTGAAGGTTACGTGTTATAATCCTGCTGTTTCAATGGTTGTAGTCTCTGAGTTTAAAATTATAGGCAATGGCACTTTCTTTGATAAAATTTGAAAATGTTTTTTTTTTCCTTGTTTGAATTTCTCTCTTTATAAGTATGTCCTTCCCCAAAGAATACATATCTTCACTCTCCCTCTGTTTTTCTTTCTTTTTCTCTCTCTCCCTCTTTCTTTCCATTCAACACTGTCAATGATGTCAGCATAGGTGAACTCTAACCTACAGCAGTGCATCCAGTGCAGTTTTTGATTCGAATATCATCTATAAGTTTTCATGGAGAGTACTTATGAGTCACTTTTGGCCTAGTGGTTAAGCTCTCTGACACTTACTCTGAAGGTTACGTGTTCTAATCCTGCTGTTTCAATGGTTGTAGTCTCTGAGTTTAAAATCATAGGCAATGGCACTTTCTTTGGAAAATATTTTTCTTTTTTCCTTGTTTGAATTTCTCTCTTTATTAGTATTTCTTACCCCAAAGAATACATATCTTCTCTCTCCCTCTGTTTTTCTTTCTTTTTCTGTCTTTCTCCCTCTTTCCTTCCATTCAACACTGTCAATGATATCAACATAGGTGAACTCTGACCTATAGCAGTGCATACACTTGAGTTTTTGATTCGACTGTCATCTATAAGATTTCATGCAAAGTACACATCAGTCAATGTAGCCTAGTGGTTAAGCTCTCTGACTCTTACTCTGAAGGTTGTGACTTCTAATTCGTTTGTTTCAATGGCTGTAGTCTCTGAGTTTAAAATCATTTTTAATGGCACCTTTTTTGATAAATATTGGAAAATGTTTTTCTTTTTTCCTTGTTTGAATTTCTCTCTTTATAAGTATGTCTTACCCCAAAGAATACATATCTTCACTTTCCCTCTGTTTTTCTTTCTTTTTCTCTCTCACCCTCTTTCCTTCCATTCAACACTGTCAATGATGTCAACATAGGTGAACTCTAACATACAGCAGTGCATACACTGGAGTTTTAGATTTGAATGTCATCTACAGGTTTTCGTAGAGAGCACACATAAGTCACTGTGGCCTAGTGGTTTAGGTCTCTGACTCTTACGCTGAAGTTTACGAGTTCAAACCTTGGTGGATCAATGGTTGTAGTCTCTGGGTTAAAAATGTATAGATAATGGCAGTATCTTTAGGAAATAATCTTCTTTTTTCCTTGTTTGAATTTCTCTCTTTATAAGTATGTCTTAACCCAAAGAATACATATCTTCACTGTCCATCTGTTTTTCTTTCTATTTCTCTCTCTCCCATTTTCCTTCCATTCAACACTGTCAATGATGTCAACATAGGTGAACTCTAACCTACAGAAGTACAAACACTGGAGTTTTAGATTCGAATGTCATCTATAAGTTTTCAGTGGAGGGAACTTGTGAGTCACTGTGGCCCAGTGGTTAAGTTCTCTGAAGGTTACGACTTCTAATCTTTGTGGTTCAATGGTTGTAGTCTCAGAGTTTAAAATCAAAGGTAATGGCACTTTCTTTGGAAAATGTTTTTCTTTTTTCTTGTTTGAATTTCTCTCTTTATAAGTATTTCTTACCCCAAAGAAAACATATCTTCTCTCTCCCTCTGTTTTTCTTTCTTTTTCTCTCTCTCCCTCTTTCCTTCCATTCAACACTGTCAATAATGTCAACATATGTGAACTCTAGCCTACAGCAGTGCATACACTTGAGTTTTTGATTCGAATGTCATCTATAAGTTTTCGTGCAAGAAACTCATGAGTCACTGTGGCATAGTTGTTAAGGTCTCTGATTCTTACTCAGAAGGTTATGAGTTCAAATCCTGGTGTTTCAATAGTTGCACAGTTTGAGTTTAAAATAATACGCAATGATACTTTCTTTAATATATATTGGAAAATGTTTTTTCTTTTTTCCTTGTTTGAATTTCTCTCTTTATAAGTATGTCTTACCCCAAAGATACATATCTTCACTCTCCATCTGTTTTTCTTTCTTTTTCTCTCTCTCCCTCTTTCCTTTCATTCAACAATGTCAATGATGTCAGCATAGATGAACACTAACCTACAGCCCTGCATACACTTGAGTTTTTTTTTGTTTTTTTGTTTTATTTATTTTTTATTGGTTTCATTCGTAGTTATGCATACATTTGTAATCAGTATTTCAGCAAGCACTTAATACAGCAGTACATTAACATGGGGAAGAAAGTCACTTTTACACATTATCTGTTGCTCGATCACTATTTCGTCTCATTTCAAGTTCCAACATTGGGGAGATACAGATAGTCCCTCGATAGACGTTCCATTTGCCCCATTTCTTGTCCCACTTCTTTGGGCATCCCCGAGTTGTAAAGACTTCCTTTTCTGCAATCATACATTTATCAACTTCCTTTAACCATGCCTGCGTAGTTGGAGAACTTACCGCCCCCCACCCCTTAGCTATTTCTCTTTTGACTCTGGTGTATCCCAGCGTGGCTAGTTGTTGTTCCACCTCTGTAAGATCTGTTGCCGCCCACACATTAAGTAGGCCTAGCCCCGGTTTAAGAGTTAGTGTTTTCCCCAGGGCCGTTTGGATATGAGTCGTGGCCCCTTCCCATATCTGTAGAAGCTGCGGGCATTCCCATAACGTATGATAAAAGGTAGCTGTGTGGCCGCAGCCTCTAAGACAGAGTGGATCAGCTCTGGCCCCTATCTTTGCCAATGTCACTCCCGTTAAATATGATCTGTGGAGGATTTTGAATTGTATCAGCCTGAAACGGAGGGTGATGGCCGCCTCCCTAGGGGACATCAGGGCAGCCTGCCAATCCTCATCGTCGAGAGATCCCAGGTCTCCCTCCCACTGCTCTTTAAGCTTATGTAGCGTATCAGGTATGTTATTACACAATTTTTTATAAGTCAACGAAATAGCTTTGGAGTGTAGTGGTCCATCCAGCAACCGATCTTCCAACGGTGACGATTCTGGTATCTCTGTGGGGTTTGGTAGAGTTGTTGTGAGGGCATGTCGGATTTGCATGTATCTAAACTGTTCCCCCTGCGCCATCTTATATTGGTCCTGAAGCTCCTTAAAACTGAGGATCGACCCTTTTTTGATCATGTCTCCGACCACGGATATCCCGATGGTGTCCCACTTATCAAAGCCAGGTTGATGGCAGAGAGAACCCAACTTCTGGGCATCCAATAGTGGCGTTGCTTTTGTGAGGACCTTCGACCATCCTAGCCGAGAATTAGCCTGATGCCAGATAGCTACAGTATGGGAGATAGGCCCAAAATATCGCCCTTGCTTCACTTTAGAGTAAAGCGCTCCCAAGTAACCAGATCGCCCGGTCTGATATCTGTCTAGCATGTATGCAGGATCGTTGGGAGAGCGGTATATCCACTGGTTGATCACCACTAGTTGCGAGGCCCAGTAGTAAAGTTTAAGGTCCGGGAGAGCTATTCCTCCATCATACCAACCTTTCGTCAGCTTTTTGGTGGCAATGCGGGGGGCCCTTCCATCCCAGAGCAGGGTCCTGACCTCACCCTCTACCGCTGAGAAATACGTGGCTGGAACTTGATATGGACAATTCTGGAGAATATATAGGAAGCAGGGAAGTGCCAGCATCTTAAACAAAGCAGCACGGCCCACCAGCGACAGGGGCAAGGATCTCCAATGTTTAACGTCTGTTTTGAGCCGGGCCAGTGGGGGGGCCAAGTTACGATCATAAAAGAGGGTAGGGTCCGATGTGGCATATATTCCCAAGTACCGAAAGCCCTCCACAGCCACCTCGATTGTACAATTTGGTGGGAGACGGGGGACCTGCCCCCGGAGCACAAACAGTACAGATTTGCTCCAGTTTATTTGGTAACCTGAGTATTTCCCAAAGTTCGTGAAGATGTTTAGAACACCGCAAATGGACTTATATGGGGAGGCTAGGTACAGCAAGATGTCATCTGCGTACAGGGATATTCGATCTTCCTGACCCTCGGCCCATTTCAGGCCCCTCACCATCACATCTTGACGGATCCAGGCAGCCAGCGGTTCTAACATCAGAGAGAATATCAGCGGGGACAGAGGACAGCCCTGCCGGGTTCCCCTTCGCAGTGTGAATATTCATGAGGTATAGTTATTAACCCTCACTTGGCCCTGTATATCTGTGTAAAGTAGTTTAATCCAGCCTAGAAATTTCGGGCCAAATCCCATCTTTGCCAAGACTTTGAAGAGGTATGGCCATTCTATGGAATCAAACGCCATGGAGGCATCTAGAGATAGCACCACAGCATCTTCCTCCAGGAATTCCCTCCGCGCCAGCACATTGTTAAGCCTGCGGATGTTTAGTGCTGTATTTCTCTCCAGCATAAACCCAGACTGATCAGGATGTACCAGTGATGAGATAACCGGAACCAATTGGGTGGCTAGAACTTTGGCTAGGATCTTAGCTTCCGCGTTGATCAGTGAAATCGGTCGGTATGAACCGCACTGATCATCTGGCTTCCCTGGCTTACGGATTACAACTATAGATGCTGATCACTAGGCAGCTTCCCTTGCTCATAGCTTTCATTGTACATGGCGCGTAGATGAGGGGCAACGTGAGAGGCTGCGACTTTTAAGAATTCAATGGGGATCCCATTGGACCCCATGGCCTTCCCAGAGTGAATTTGGCTTATGGCCTTTTGAATCTCTTCATCCGTCAAATCCCCCTCCAGAGTTTCTTTGTCCATCTCGGAGAGAGTTGACACATTGCTGTCAGAAAGGAGTTGGCGAGAATCCTCCGCAGTATATGTAGTGGAGGGAGAGTAGATCTGCTCTAAGTGACTTGCAAAAGCCTCCGCTATATCCTTAGGATGTGTAATGGTATTACCATTGGACATGCTCAGACCGGACACCCACCTCTCCCCTTGTTCTCTCCTCTCTAACCAGGCCAGTGTCTTCCCAGCCCTGTCTCAGAGTTCATATAAACGGTGTTGCATATTGAGGTGCCTGGTCAACATATGTTCCCTTGCCTTGATCTTATACTCTTCTTGTTTCATTGCGAGGCGATGCAACGTGTCGTCTGAGGGCTTATTGGTGCTGTCTAGCTCTAGTTGGCGAAGCTCGTCTTCCAGTTGGGCGAACTGGCTATGTTTTTTCTGGATGTAACCCACCTTTAGGGACAATGCTTGCCCCTTTAGGACCACTTTATAGGCCTCCCATAGAGTTTGCGCTGATGTTACCGAGCCAACATTTTCGGTGAAATAATTACAGGTGTGCTGACAGAGTTCTGTTTTTATATCCGGAATTTTCAGTAACCACAGGTTTAGAACTATAGTGGATCGTGGCTGCCTCTCCCAGTGTGTAAGTTCAATTATAACCGGAGAGTGATCTGAGATGCCTCTCGGCAGAACATGGGGGTTTTGAAAATTACCAATGGAGGCTGCGTGTGTTAGGAAGTAGTCAATACAAGATGAGCTCCTGTGTGCATTTGAATAGTACGTGTATTGGATATCATTGGGTTTCAAGGTACGCCACACATCTGTTAGACCCATGGCTGTAGTGAATTCTTTCATCTGTACATTGGGACGTGTCCCCACCCGCCGGGGGTATCTATCCATATCTTCTTCCATGGTCATGTTGTAATCCCCTCCCAAGACCAGCGTGCCCACCGGAAGGTCGGCCAATATTTTGCAGAGAGCTGTCAATGATTCCTTACCCAGCGCAGGAGGTAGGTATACTGAAATTATATTAAGTGCTCTCCCCTCCCACTGGGCCTCTAGGACAGCAAATCTACATCCGGGTCCGCCCAGGTACGCTTCACAATAATGGCTAGGTTTTTCTTAACAAGAATCCCAGTTCCCCTGGATCCCGTGGTGAAGTCAGCGTGTACCAGGAGTTTGTAACCCCATCGTGTGAGGGCTTTGCTTTTGTTCCCAGTCATGTGCGTCTCTTGCAACAGCACTATGTCCGGGGCCTGTCTTTTCAGGTATTGTTGGACGATACCCCTTTTAATTTTATCACCCAGTCCGTTTACGTTCCAAGTAAGTATAGAAATCGACGAATCCATTCTACCCCCCATCATCCGACATGGTGACAGTGCAACAATTTAACAGAAGTGTATGCTTAACAATCCCCCCTGCTGGTACAATCAAGGCGTGACCTGGTTCTTCTTCCCAACAATTGAGATCAGGTGTGAACACTGTATATGGCAGTATGCATAAATTACTTTGTAAATTAAACTTTCCTAAAGACAATAAACCTCCATCCCTCCACCCCCTCACCACCCCCCTCCCTGCCTCCCTGCCCGTGGATTTAGAACTACCCACTCCCCAACTAGGCAGAGTGCCTCTCCCTCTCTCAAAAATACCGAAAGGTGTGTGTTTGCTGTCCCCCCATCCCCTCCTGCAGCTATCAGCGGTATACCTCCATTCTCTTAGCTCCCAGCCCGACCATGTAGTAACAAAATAACACATTTCACAAGTGAGTCACTACGACAGTAACAGTGCTATATCAAGTGTCCTACAGACCAGTAAGTCACTATTATAATAGGAACGTTCTCACCAATGTCCTGGAGCGTACATGACGATAGAGTTTCCTGCAGTCCTCATCACCGACACGGCTGTACCACCAAAGTTGCAGCTAGTTGTCCTTAGCACCAGCGGAGCCTTCATCTGAGAGAGCCCCACCGTTCTCTTTGTGCATCCTTGGTCCTACGTTTCGATCTCGAAGGTGGCCACCGACTCTGCGCCATCCCTCCAGCCATTCCCATGCGTCCTCCGGCGAGGTGAATAACCACGTCTTCCCGTCTGATTCCACTCTAAGTTTCGCTGGAAACAACATGGCGTATTTTACTTCTCGGTCCCGAAGCTCCTTCTTCACTGCCTGAAAACTTTGCCGTTGGGCCTGGACCTTGGCCGTGAAATCCGGGAAGAACGTTATTTTGCTGTTCTCCACCTTGAATGGGGGCCCTGCCCGTGTCGTTTGCAGAATGATATCTCTGTCTCTATAGTTAAATACATGGGCTGTTAGTGGCCCTGGAGGGGCGCCGGTCTTTGGCCTCCCTCCCGGGACTCTATGTGCTCTTTCAATGGAGAAGTATTTGGAGAGACTTTTGGGCTGTAGATGCTTCACTATAATGTCCTCCACGAAGAGATCCGCCGCTGGCCCCTCAGCCCGTTCCGGCACACCTAAAATGCGGATGTTATTTCTGTGGGCCTGTCCTTCATAGTCATCCAGCTGTTGCGCCATCCTCGCATGTTGGCTTTGGAGCTCGGCAACCTGGGTTTGGAGTTGCGCCGTGTCATCCTGCAGTGATGATGTGACTATTTTGAGGTCTTTGACTTTATCGTCCATTTTTCGAAAGTCCGCTCGCAGTAGGGATACTTCGGTGGTAACGGAGTCGAGGGAGGACCGCACTCCGCTAATTGCTTCCAGCACATCCCGTAGGGTAGGCTCTGACTGCGGTCCCGACTCTTTTTGTGACCCCTGCTCTTCCATTCGCTGCATCTCCCGGTCTTCTCCGGCCTTATTCCATGTGAACTTTGCGAGTTTGCCCTGCACACTCGCTTTTGGTCCCCTTCCCGACGCCATGTTGGGCTCTGCTACTTATGAGGAGATAGTAGGAAGGAGGCACCGGTCAGATGTCGCCAATCACCCGGGCAACAAAGACAGCACTGCCGCAGGCCCACCGTCAATTTTATCTAGGGCTATCCTACAAGGACCCTGCTATCGCTACAGTATAGTGGTCTAGTAGGTAGGTGGCGGGTATGTGCCCACAGTGAGGCTGGGCTCTATCAGTAAGTGACCCTTCCCACAGGCCGCCCGGGCGTGGATCTCTCTGGTCTTCGGCACTCCGTAACAGGAAGGCCTACAGGTCTTTCTTGAGCACTACAGCCGCATCAGGCTGCCCTAGGGCATCAAGGAGGGGTCTGTCCTCAATGCTGGTACCGTTGGCGCAGTCCTTGACATCAATACACTTGAGTTTTTGATTCGAATGTCATCTATAAGTTTTCATGGAAAGTGCTTATGAGTCACTGTGGCCCAGTGGTTAAGGTCTCTGACTCTTACTCTGAAGGTTATGACTTCTAATCCTGGTGTTTCAATGGTTGTGGTCTCAGAGTTTAAAATCATAGGTAAGGGCATTTTCTTTGGAAAATGTTTTTCTTTTTTCCTTGTTTGAATTTCTCTCTTTATAAGTATGTCTTACCCCAAAGATACATATCTTCACTTTCCATCTGTTTTTCTTTCTTTTTCTTTTTCTCTCTCTCCCTCTTTCCTTTCATTCAACACTGTCAATGATGTCAGCATAGATGAACACTAACCTACAGCCGTGCATACTCTGGAGTTTTTGATTCGAATGTCATCTATAGGTTTTCGTGGGGAGTACTTATGAGTCACTGTGACCCAGTGGTTAAGGACTCTGAAGGATACGACTTCTATTCCTGGTGTTTCAATGGTTGTAGTCTCTGAGTTTAAAATCATAGGTAAGGGCACTTTCTTTGGAAAATGTTTTTCTTTTTTCCTTGTTTGAATTCCTCTCTTTATAAGTATGCCTTACCCCAAAGAATACATATCTTCACTTTCCCTCTGTTTTTCTTTCTTTTTCTCTCTCTCCCTCTTTCCTTCCATTGAACACTGTCAATGATGTCAACATAGGTGAACTCTAACCTACAGCAGTGCATACACTGGAGTTTTAGATTCGAATGTCATCTATAGGTTTTCGTGCAAAGTACTCATGAGTCACTGTGGCATTGTGGTTAAGGTCTTTTACTCTGAAGGTTACGAGTTCAAATCCTGGTGCTTCAATGGTTGAAGTCTCTGAGTTTAAAATTATAGGCAATGGCACTTTCTTTGATAAATATTGGAAAATGTTTTTCTTTTTTCCTTGTTTGAATTTCTTTCTTTATAAGTATGTCTTACCCCAAAGATACATATCTTCACTCTCCATCTGTTTTTCTTTCTTTTTCTCTCTCTCCCTCTTTCCTTCCATTCAACACGGTCAATGATGTCAGCATAGATGAACTCTAACCTGCAGCCGTGCATACACTGGAGTTTTTGATTCGAATGTCATCTATACGTTTTCGTGAAGATTAATTATAAGTCACTGTAGCCTAGTTGTTAAGGTCTCTAACTCTCACTCTGAAGCTTACGACTTCTAATCCTGGTGCTTCAAAGGTTGTAGTCTCTGAGTTTAAAATCATAGGTAATGCCCTTTCTTTGGAAAATGTTTTTCTTTTTTCCTTGTTTGAATTTCTCTCTTTATAAGTATGTCTTACACCAAAGAATACATATCTTCACTTTCCCTCTGTTTTTCTTTCTTTTTCTCTCTCTCCCTCTTTCCTTCCATTCAACACTGTCACTGATGTCTACATAGGTGAACTCTAACCTACAGCAGTGCATACACTGGAGTTTTTGATTCGAATGTCATCTATAAGTTTTTTGTCGAGAGGACTCATGAGTCACTGTGACCTAATGGTTAATGTCTCAGACTCTTACTCAGAGGGTTACGAGTTCTAATCCAGATATTTCAATGGTTATAGTCTCTAAGTTTAATATCATGGGTAACTGCTCTTTCTTTGATAAATATTGGAAAATGTTTTTCTTTTTTCCTTGTTTGAATTTCTCTCTTTATAAGTATTTCTTACCCCAAAGAATACATATCTTCACTCTCCCTCTGTTTTTCTTTCTTTTCTCTCTCTCTCCTCTTTCCTTCCATTCAACACTGTCAATGATGTCAACATAGGTGAACTCTAACCTACAGCCATGCATACACTGTTGTTTTTGATTCGAATGTCATTTATAAGTTTTTGATGCGCGTACTTTTGAATCATTGTGGCCTAGTGGTTAAGGTATCTTACTCTGAAGGATACGAGTTCTACTCCTGGAGTTTCAATGGTTGTAGTCTCTGAGTTTAAAATCATAGGTAATTACACTTTCTTTGGAATTTATTTTTCTTTTTCCCTTGTTTGAATTTCTCTCTTTATAAGTATTTCTTACCCCAAAGAATACATATCTTCTCTCTCCCTCTGGTTTTCTTTCTTTTTCTCTCCCTCCCTCTTTCCTTCCATTCAACACTGTCAATAATGTCAACATAGGTGAACTCTAACCTACAGCAGTGCATACACTTGAGTTTTTGATTCGAATGTCATCTATAAGTTTTCGTGCAAAAAATGCATGAGACACTGTGGCATAATGGGTAATGACTCTTACTCTGAAGATTACGAGTTCAAATCCTGGTGTTTAAGTGGTTGTAGTCTTTCAGTTTAAAATCATAGGCATTGGCACTTCCTTTGGAAAATATTTTTCCTTTTTCCTTGTTTGAATTTCTCTCTTTATAAGTATTTCTTACCCCAAAGAATACATATCTTCACTCTCCCTCTGTTTTTCTTTCTTTTTCTCTCTCTCCCTCTTTCCTTCCATTCAACACTGTCAATGATGTCAACATAGGTGAACTCTAACCTACAGCCGTGCATACACTGTTGTTTTTATTCGAATGTCATTTATAAGTTTTCGTGGCAGGTACTTTTGAATCATTGTGGCCTAGTGGTTAAGGTATCTTATTCTGAAGGATACGAGTTCTACTCCTGGAGTTTCAATGGTTGTAGTCTCTGAGTTTAAAATCATAGGTAATTACACTTTCTTTGGAATTTCTTTTTCTTTTTCCCTTGTTTGAATTTCTCTCTTTATAAGTATTTCTTACCCCAAAGAATACATATCTTCTCTCTCCCCTCTGGTT
The DNA here is from genome assembly GCA_963921515.1 of Calotriton arnoldi. Classification (NCBI taxonomy): domain Eukaryota; kingdom Metazoa; phylum Chordata; class Amphibia; order Caudata; family Salamandridae; genus Calotriton; species Calotriton arnoldi. The sequence goes on along the minus strand of CAWUFW010015494.1, from coordinate 240,015 downwards.
TTCTTTCTTTTTCTCTCCCTCCCTCTTTCCTTCCATTCAACACTGTCAATAATGTCAACATAGGTGAACTCTAACCTACAGCAGTGCATACACTTGAGTTTTTGATTCGAATTTCATCTATAAGTTTTCGTTCAATGAGCTCATGAGTCACTGTGGTTTAGGTCTCTTACTCTGAAGGTTACGAGTTCAAATCCTGGTGTTTCAATGGTTGTAGTCTGTGAGTTTAAACTCATAGGCAAGGGCACTTTCTTTGGGAAATGCTTTTCTATTTTCCATGTTTGAATTTCTCTCTTTATAAGTATGTCTTACCCGAAAGAATACATATCTTCACTCTCCCTCTGTTTTTCTTTTTTTCTCTCTCCCTCTTTCCTTAAATTCAACACTATCAATGATGTCAACATAGGTGAACTCTAACCTACAGCCGTGCATACACTGGAGTTTTTGTTTCGAATGTCATCTATAGGTTTTCGTGCAAAGTACTAACGGATCACTGTGGCCTAGTGGTTAAGGTCTCTGACTCTTTCTCCAAAGCTTATGTGTTCTAATCCTGGAGTTTCAATAGTTGTAGTCTCTGAGTTTAAAATCATAGATAATTACACTTTCTTGGGAAAATGTTTTTCTTTTTCCCTTGTTTGAATTTCACTCTTTATAAGTATGTCTTACCCCAAAGAATACATATCTTCACTTTCCCTCTATTTTTCTTTCTTTTCTCTCTCTCCCTCTTTCCTTCCATTCAACACAGTCAATGATGTTGTCATGTGGTTTGTGGCCTCCTGGTCTGCTTTGCTGCGTTGACTTAGGCCTGGCTGCCATGATGCCTTTTTTGAGCACATTACTTTGAGCCGTTGTTCTATCAGCCTCTGCTCCTGCCAAGTTATTTTAGAACTGTCTGCATTTTCTGTCTTTCACCGTTTCTCCTGTTCCCTTTGGGCTACGTCTGCACAACATGTACAAGGTCGAAAAACAACGTCCCTTGTTCTTGCTGATCTGGCCAGTCCCTCACACCTAGACATAACACTATGTACAGCTGCCATGGAGAAATTTGTGTGCTTTTAATATTGCGTTTTTCGCGCTTTGGAGACACTTGGAGAAATACCTTTCCCGGGAGAAGAGTTGTGATTGTCTGCTGATGTAGACTTTGCATCTAGACACTGAGGTATGGGGGTTCACTAGACAATGCCCAGAGGTCTTCTATTTTTATAATACATTAGCTACTAGCACGGGTAGGGTGGTAAGGTCATTTAGCCCTATATCCACTGCTTTATAAAATGCTTTCCCCGTTTGTATTCTATGGTGTTGTAACTATGCTGCTTATATTATTCTTATGCATTATGCTGATAGTATAGACACGTGTACTGTATCTGAGAGCACGTTAGTTGAAATAAACATTTTAAACTATACACTGGCTCTTCTTATGCACGTTGTGGACAGGTATGAGTGAGTGATGAAAGGGTGTTACTGCGAGTTCTGAGAGAGAGATACCGTGTTCTGGGTTGTCTAATCATTGGTAATTTTGTTGCTAATGAGACGCTAAGGCTAGTCTGGTTGGGGTTTTAGGTGCTAAGGTTTATGGTTGGATCACCACTATATTCCGAGGTCCTATCATCCTGTGCATAGCTCTGTATATGTGCAGAATCCCTACAACATGGCGCGACCAACGAGTGGGCTTATCTGCGAGACGCTTGATAGTGCTTGTGCTTGTCCACAACTCCCCTCACGGACGCTTCCGGAAGCGTGTGTGACGGTGATACCTCCTATATTGATGTTTTTATAGGTTCTTTCGAGCTTGAAGTTGTTAAAAGGTTTCTTAAATAAAATCCTATTTGTGCTACCTCCTTTTTGATTGTCGACTATTTCTAGCCTACAATGGCTGTTCAAATTGCGTGACATAGCCGTACAGCGCTCCGGGCTCACTTAACAGTGTATGGAGTGCCTGACGCGGGTGTTGATCTGATCTTTGTGGTTCAAGCCGATCCAGCTTACCATTTTGAGGTGTTCTACTCTTGGGTCACCTTTCCGGCGGTGGATGGGAACGATAATTTGTTCCATAAATATGAAGCCACCGTGGTTCCTAATTTCTATAGACCTTATAGGAATATTGAAGTACCGCTCACGGCGTGGCAACACCATGTTTGGTTTGATGGCACCCTCCCCCAACCGGTTACTTCGGTTCGTTTAGGCCCCTTATCTATTGATGGGGCCACTTGGCCTGTCTTGGCTGGGTATACCCCACATCCGCAATATATGACGGTAACAGTCGCGGAACTGCGCAACATGTATTCGGCTTTAGTGCGAGTGCATCGAGCCTTGGTGCAGTATGTTACAGGCAACATCCAGGGAGCCCCACCTGGAGTTGCGGCCCATCCAGCTGGTGCAGGAGGTGTGACCATAAGTCCTGTCATGGTGAATTCTGTGATGGGCAAGCGCCTACAAAACAAGGATGATTTTTCTTATTGGCTTGCAGAGAAATTTGACCAGCTGGAGGCAGTTTTTCCAAACACATCTCCGGTGGAAAAACACAGAATTCTTACGATTAGTTTGCCAAAGACTTAGTCCCCGAGTTGGCGGCATGCAACAACTGGGGTAGGGTATTCGCAGCAGTATATGTGAAGTGTTTCGGCACCCCCTCCAAGACGGTACTCCCCTCTGTAATTAAACGAGTGCAAGATGAGCATGGCCCTGAAGCGGCTGTGGAATTAGGGATGAGACTGGTGGGAGTGTTCGACGTAGTAGCTGAGTTGATCCTTGCGAATGTCAAAGGCGATGCAGTGAACTTTCAAGTAGCTAATGCTTTGGCTTTAGTCCCAGAACCGGACAAGCTGGCGAATTACCGAAAATTATTGCCCAGGCTTACAAAACTATTGGCAGAAATAGCCTGGGAGTTAAGCCTTTTGCCAAATCACAAACACAATCGCAACAACAACAACCAAAACCTCAATCTGAGAAAGATGAGAAACCAGTCTTTACTAAAAAGAGCTGGAGGTTGAAAAAACAGGGTAAGCAACAAAAGAGACCGGGGTCGAGAGGCGCATCCCCGGTTTCCGTCTCTTCTGAACGCACTTATGATTTGCGCGATAGGGCGAGAATTAAATCTCCGGATAGGTTTCAGATCCCTGATACGTGTTCTCCTCGTTCTTCACAGGCACAGACAACTTCGCAGGCCGGTGGAGGAGATCGCCAGGATAGAGGAAGGGGTCGAGAGGCTCCCCAGGGACGAGACCAACCTCGACAACAGGTTAGAGGGAAAGCAGAAGAATTTCAACGTTCTCGCCCGCAATTTCAGAAGAAGAAAGTTGCCGCTGTAACAGCGAGATATGCCACAGACGGTGAGAACGGGACTCCTGAATTGGACATGGGCAGTGACCCTCCTAGACAGCGCCGCGGAAGTTACCATAGTGCGGGAGACGCTACGTCCTCATGTGGAGGCGACAGCAACTGAAACATTCATTACTGTCGAGACAGCAGACACCAGAGTGGCACCCCCTGACAGACTATTTAATATTGTCATTCAAATTGAAGGTGATATACAGCGTGTAATTAAAGGGATTTTTGGGAAAATCTGACCTCTTCTTACGACATTCTGTTAGCGGAGGCGGATTGGCCGCCCCCATTCGTACTCAGCTGCGCGTAGCGGGAGGAGGTAATCCTTCCGAGCTTTTCTCGACATGTCCCAAAGGACAAAGCGGAGACTCTTGCAGCTGAGTGGGCTGTGTCCTGGCTCCAGCGTTATACCGCAATCACGTGGGCTGGGATGAGGACTCTCCCCCCCATGAAATACCTTTGCGGTCGCTGCCACAGCCACAACCCCAATATTCCATTAAACGTGAAGCCAAAGGCCCCGTTTCCGAAATTTTGACTCAGAATATCAGGGAGTGATTGAAACATGTGTATCACCAATGAATAATCCCCTTTTCGCGGTTTCTAAACCCGATGGATCGTACCGCTTGGTTTTGGATTACTGACATTTGAACTCACATTGTCGGACCTTTGCGGTGCAAAACACACATAGTTCTGCGCTTGTAGACAGTCTTGTTCGTAAAAAATATAAAACGACACTTGACCTCTCCAATGGATTCTACACGCACAACTTAGCCCCGGAGAGTAGCCAATGGAGCGCTTTACATCCGTTGGTAAATTATTCAAATTCCGGCGTTTACCTATGGGCTACAAGAACAGTCCAGGCGTATTCGCTGCCCGTGTTGTCTCTTTGTTAGACGGCATAGACCCAGATGCATGTTCGTACGTCGATGACATTTATCTGACGGACGACAAACTATTCCTGCATCTTTCCCGAGTGGACCGCATTATTCTAGAATTTGCGGTTTTAGGTTATAAGTTTAACTTTGCCAAATCACACATTGCTGAATTTACCGTTTTGTTCTTGGGCTATGAGCTCAACAATGAAGGTAAGGGCTTAGCCCCCATTTCCTAGAGAAATGTGCACTTTTGTGCCCTCCTACAACTCTGAAAAAACTTCAGTCTTTGCTGGGTTTTTTGAACTTCGAGCGTACTTACATTCCCGAATATGCCCAGTGTATCAAGCCACTGTATGCCTTGATACAACCTAACTTTTCGAAGTCATGCTGGCTTCCGGAGCATACCTCCATTCTGCAGTCTTTGCAGACAGACCTTCTTGAGTCTAAATACTTGTTGACTCGTGATAACCACACAAACCTGGTGATTAGAATAATTCCAGGGGCAGTGGGTTTCACGTACTTAACCTTCAATGAAGGTGACACAGTTCCAATCGCATACAAGTCACATCTTTACACTTCCACGGAAATGCGCTTTTCCTCTGTGGAAAAAGTTTTAACAGCAGTGCAAATGGCGAATCTTAAGGAACAAGCACTGGCACAGGGAAAACGCATTCTGGTGGTAACACCATATCCTGCTCTAGAGGCAGTGACAAAGGCAAGTGTTCCGAATTCTAAAGCTTTGCACCCCCGTTGGATTCAATAGGCAACCTCTTTGACGTCTCCGGATGTCACTTTCATCTTTGATTCTTCTCTACAGACACAGGAGTTTTTACAGTATGAATTCGTTCATCCACCTCCTCTGTCCTTGCTACCGCTTGAGGATTACGACTGTGTGATCTACACCGATGGTTCAGCACAACCGGCCACGGGTTCCAAGCATGCTTATTCAGCCGCATGTGCTATTGTTGCAGGTACCTTTGAGAACGGAAAGTTCAAATCTACTGTGGTGCACACTCAGGCACTCGGGGACAGTACTGCACAATCTGGCCGAGCTGCGTGCATTGGTGCTCGTACTTGAGTTCGCTAATCCGGATGTGACCACTTTGATTGTATGCGATTCTTATTACTGTGTTCAATCTTACAATGACAATCTGTTCTTTTGGTCGCAAAACGACTATAGAGACGCCAAAGTAGCACAATTAAGCATAAAATGCTTTGGGTACGGGTGGCAGATTTGCAACAACGTCTGCCCCTCACACAGGTGGTTCACACACTTGGCCATCAGCGGGTGGGCGCACACGCTGTTGGTAACGGTTTGGCAGAAGAAGCAGCCAGATCAGCAGTAGTCACGTGTTCAGTAGCAGCAGTTACTAGATCCATGTCTAAACTAGATACTGATATTTTAGCAGCTATTGCTGCAACAAAAGAAGGTGCTAATTACCCTAGGGGTTTTCCTTCCAAATATTCTTATCAGTTAGGTTCTGAACAGGCTCCTTATGTAACAATACCCGACGTTGGCGATCGGCTGATCCCCAACGCGGACCGCAGACTTTCCTTGATAACGGCTGCACACGAAGGCATGGCTTCGGCTCATGCTGGTGTGTCTGCGACCATTTCCATCTTGCAGCAGCGTTACTGGTGGCATGGTTTATACAAAGACACCCGTATTCTATGTGCTTTCTTGTGACGCTTTGTCAACAGATTAAGCCTTCTACGGTTACAAGACCACCACAGACCCCGCTCTGCATCTCCAACAGACCCTTTGGGTGTGTTTACCTGGATCACTGCGGTCCATTTTCTTCAGACACTGCCTATAAATATATCTTAGTGGCAGTGGACTCGTGCACACGTTTCATCTGGGTCTGGCCACAACGGAGTGCTGACGCTCGAAATGTCATCAGGGATTTGCGTGTCTTTGTGGGAATTTTCGCCTGTGGCACCTTCCATTCTGACCAAGGTCCAGCGTTTGCCTCAAAGGCTTACAAGGACGCCATGGGTTCACTGGGGGTGCGGGTGGAATTTTTGTCTCTGTATCGGCCTGAGCGCAACTCGATCGTTGAACGAATGAACCGTGATTTAAAGCAATCCTTGACAGCTAGGGTCTTGGGTACTGGCAGGAACTGGCTGGCCCACTTGTATACCGTACAACGTGCACTTAATAATCTCCCTAGAAGACCTCTGGGTGGGCGGACCCCATACGAAATGCTCTTTGGCATTCGGATGTTTGTGCCTGACCTTGATGGTCTAGACATGGCGGCGCAATCCGCCATCTTTGATGTAGATAACCATTCTACTATGTTACAGGACTTACAAGAAGCCCGGGACAAACTTGCAATCACACATTTACCTTCAGCCACAGACCCTGCCCTGCAGATTCCGGTGGCCGGCTGGCTTCCAAAGATTGGAGATCTGGTTCGAGAGAAGGTGGAGAACAAAAAAGAATTCGGCCCCTCTTATCGTGCACCGGTTCCAGTCCTGGGTTTGAAGGGAACACGTACAGTAATCCTACCACCACTTCCTGGTTGCAAGGAGAACAGATACATCTCAGTGGAAAATGTCAAGCTACAACATCTGGCCGATCCTGAATAGCGTTACACCAGCGGTCTCTTGCCCTGCCATTTACCGGACAAGTGTTCGTGGGCCCTCCTGCCCGAACGGTCACTGATGTTGCCATTGAGATGGATGATTTGCCTGAAAGCTCGATCGAACACCCAGTTTCCCCGGCAACGACGAGAATGAGTATACCCTATCCCGATAACGAGTCGGTGGCACACTTACCAACAACACCACTGCGCCCAACGAGTTATTCTTTTGATTCGGATTCCACTCTCATCTATTGTCCCGTCCAAGTTCAGTATTTTTGTATCCTGGTTCAGAGACAAGTTTTTGATTCCCCCCTGGACATACATCTGGTTGGTGCTGTTCCTAATTTTTTTGTTCATGTCCATTGGCTTTGTCACAGTGTTTTTTCTACTCATCAATGGTCACTATTTACCAGAACGCTCTGCTGTGAACAGTGTCACTGGAACTTTGGCACCACATTCCTCATCTCACATCATGAAGCGTGACCACACATTTGTGAACATTTCAGCTTTTCCAGTTGCTGATGGCATCGTATGTGATGCGGTAAATTTTCAGATACATGGACCGACAGAAATTATTAATGCACCAAATGTCCTTCGAGTTTCGATGGGTGATGTCGTAAAAAGTAATATTCATTCTGACGATTGGGATGTGCGTGCCGCTTCCTTTAATGCTGATGATTTGTACATGAATTCTGCAAATTATTCTGATTTGTATTGCTTCCAGCATTGGGGCAACCACTTTGTCCATAAACCAAATGCACTGCGTGGTCCTTTTAACTACACCCAGTGGGAGCATTGTCCAACACCTTTACCTGGTAGCTCCCAGACTCTTAGAAATAAATTTGCTTATTTTTCAAATTTTTATAGATTGAACCCTGGGTCCTATTATTTTAAATTAAACGCACCATCCACTCAGAAAATCATGTTGACCCACACCAAATTGCTATATTCGGGTTCCTTTTGAGCGCCTTAGCTGTGGGTGGTTATGAGTACTGGAAGGACACTGTGGATTTGAAATCAATATGGGGCTCAAAACCATGGCAGGTGCAAGGCACTGAAGCCTTGCACCGTGCTTGCCTTATCCCGGACCAAATGGTGTTTCTGAATACTTCCATCTATCAGACTACGTGTTGGGGTTAGGCTACAACTAAACAATTAAACGCGCCTTCCATTCCATCGTTGTCTTCCACTCCCAACGTAAGCTTGCCCTTTAATATGTCCCTTGCCACTTTGCAAGCTTTGTTTCAGAACAATTCGTTTAATGTTTCTACGCTTGTTCAGTCACCCTGGTTGGCTTGGCCCATATCATCTAATGCGTGCCAATTGCGTGTTCACGACTCAGTCCCTGGATACAAACAGGATAGACCAGATCCTAGGTTTTCTAACTCCTGTACTGTAACAACATATTCTGTTGGTAAATTATGTAAACAGTGGTTGCAGCACTATTCCTAGAATCTGTTAAACAACATTTAACCCTCCTATCAGGCAACATTGATCTGTCCGACTTTATTCTGGGACCCCGTGGTCCACGACCCAAGAGATTCATTTATGAAGCTTATAATGAACTCTGGAAGCTGTCGCAAATGGAAGCTGCTTCCGTCTACGGGAAATAGACCAAGCAAATTTGGAAAAGGTGCTTGCTGTTTTTGACAATAGTATTAATACCTCTGTCTTCCCGCATTTACACGTTAGAGAATATTGTGTCCTCTTTGTTGATATTGTACAAGATGATGTTTCTGTGTTGTACCATGGTCAGAATCAATCACGCTCAGTTATGCAGTTTGCGTGGACTTTGCAAACACTTAAGTTGGGTAAAGTTCCTTGGCATTTTTTGAACACCACAGCCTTATTTCTGCCTTTTAATTTAACTGACAAACAGCAGTTCATGTCCATGAAGGATGCAGCATACACTCTGTTACATATCGAGAAAGTGGAGCCCTTACCATTCTCTGTGGCGGAATTGGATTCTGCTGTGTGGCTAGTTCATGGAGTTATCGCCTTGCCTTTTTCTTTATTTGAATTTAGTTCGTGCATGAAGCATTATCCTGTGGGTCGTTTCCAGCCCTTGGGAAGGGCCTTCCTGCATGAACTTTGGTCCCTGCCTTTCATGTATAAATGCCTTAGAGACGAAAAGGAAGTTTTTCTCACGGGGAGTCTTGCGATTCCACTGTGGGTCATTCCCTTATTTGCAAACACATTAAATTGCACGGGGCTTGTAACGCTTCGGCTCCGAATCTTGCTTGTGTGTTAAAGGGTATTCCTGCTCCGGCTATTTCTCCTACTTTCACTGTGCTTTCGAATGGTAGCTATCTGCTTTTGAATAACCAAAACTGCTGTGGCATGCTGGCCGGCATACCATATATTGTTACAGTTTCCCACAGGGTTGTCTGCTGAAAAAATGTGCTTTTTCCTCCCTCGCACGACATCATAGATAGTTCCGTTTGGCCTTCCATTCCTACTCTGAAGGCGGATTTCAATAAATTGAGCAGAATAAAGGCGCTATTATTGAATCAGGAGGTTATGCTCACGTCCGCCCGGGAGACATTCATTCTCAAAGGATCACTGACATAATATCGACTACAAAAATATCGTATTTACACAATATCGGCGTCATAATATCGACTACAATAATATCGACTACCAATACTTATTTATAAAAATACAAAAATATTGAGTACACAATATCGTATATTAAAAACATCGTACACCACAATATCGAAATACAAAACATCGTTACATTAAATATCGTTTAAATTTAATTAACATACAAAATAACAAAAATATCGAATACCAAAATATAGACATCAATATTATCGACTTTTTGAAAATATCGACTATAGAAAAACTGCTCAATCAAATATATCTTTAGCACCAAATATAAATTCACATTATAAAACAATATAAAACACTTAAACAACATAAAAAAATAATTTGCAAACACCAATATATAAAAATTATTTTTTTCTCTAAACAAACAATTACAGTAATGAAATAAAATCTGTAAAATATATAATGCTTGCATCATTTCACATTCAAAACAATGTTTAAAATATTTTAAAAAGCAAAACGAAAAATAATTACTTTCTACTAACAGTTTTCTAATTAGCGCTTTCCCTTATATGGAAACATACAGCCAAAACAATAAAAACAATTAACTTCAACGAATCAAATACTCACATTTTAAAATACACCAATAACATAAAGCAACCAATTAAATAAACACTATATAAACATCAAATATTTACATCTCTTTTACACTTCTAACCTACAATAAAGAAGAAGGTGAAACTCTGCCCAACTGTTTCCTAAAAGAAAACTTTCATTACTGAAGAAATCTTTAAAACTGCACTAAGTAAGTAAAACTGTATTTAAAATATAACAATACTACTACCCTTCAACAATAATTATTTCTGAGACCTAATTTACTATTCTTTCATTCCTTACATTTATATCAGCTCCACAGATATCTTACAAAGCCAGAAAAATATTTTCAAAATTCTCACCAATAAAAGAACAATAAATGTAAGTATATTATATTTTTGCCAAAGCTACCTAAAATTATTTTTCTAACGTTATTCACTAATATATATTTTCTTTTTTATCTATCTCCTCTGCAGCCAAAGCAAAAGCATCCAAGATAATTCTACAACCACTAACCAACTAAATACAATTAAAAAGTAAGGGGTATATTAGCAAGAAGAGGCAATAATCATCGCTAACCCTGCTTAGCGTGATTTTTGTGATCGTCGGCTATCGCTGGAATCATATCGCCACGCTAACGCTGTATTAGCAACGATTAGCACTATGGCGATGAATATTCCAGCGATAGCGGGAAATGAGCCAACATCGCTGAAAAACCAGCGCATGTTGCATGGAGAAGGGAGAACACCTTGCTGATACGACCCGTGGTCGTATCAGCATAATCCACCCCTCATGTTAGAGTATGGCTAACACCTGCTACTTGCAGGTGTTAAATAAATGGCGATGACCTCGGTTAGCGCGACTTTTCACGTCGCTAACTGGGGCGCATAGCCACCTTGCTAATAGGCGATAGGCCTGTTAGCGGGTGTTTCCCAGGTTTGTTCGTCGGGAACGCCCACTTGCATGTCATTAGTGATAAATATCGCTGACATGCAAAGCGGCATAAAACGTGGCGCTAATGCCGCGCAAACTGTCGCTAACTGCTGTTAGAGACAGCTTTGCTGATAGGCTGACATGAATATCGCCGCTTTAGCGGCAAAGTGCCGCTAAAGCGGCGATAGTGCCCTTGCTAATATGCCCCTAAGTATATAATTTTCAATTATTAAACACCCTTAAATACCCACCCAAATAACCCTTTTCCCCTAAAATCCCTATCATCTACAAACAATATAATCAAATTATTAAAATGTTTGTTTTCTCTTCCCAACAGAAATTACATCAAGAAAATAGAAAATAAAGCTTGAAATCATTTCCTGGACAATTTTATTTACATCAAACTAAACATTGTAAGTATATTCACTGAAATGTAACTGTATTGAATAAATATGTGGTATTTATTATATTAAAACATTTTGTTTTTTAATTTTCCCTAGCATAAAACAAAACAACATGACTGAAGGTGCAGAATTTGTAATGTCACAAAAAAATAAAATGTTATTATGTTATATGGGGTATGTCTATACACAGGAGAAACAAACTGGCCTTAAAGTGTTTTGGAAGTGTAGCAAATACTACTCTGACAAATGCTATGGAAGAGCTACTACTCATGAAACTACTGTTCTTTCTGTAAAAGAACATAATCACCCCCAAACATAACAGAGATTGAGGTTAGAGATGCTCTTGAAAGTATAAAAGAAGCAAGCACTAGTACTGATAAACCAACTACCCAAATACTAAAAGAGCAACTATTAAAAGTACCTCAACATGCATCAGGACAATTACCGTCCATAGCTTCTTTAAAAAGAACTATTGCCAGACAAAAAAAGCAACTACAAGTACCATACCTGCCCCTAAAACGTTTGCAGAAGTAGTTATTCCACCAGAATTAAGCATTACTCACACTAAAGAACCATTTATATTTTTTGATAACAAATGCCCAGATAAAAGAATAATTATGTTTGCTACTGCAAACAATTTAGTTAAATTACAGCAATGTGACACCTGGATGATGGATGGAACTTTCAAAGTCTGTCCAAAACCATTTTACCAGCTGTACACAGTGCATGGATTGTACCAACATTCAAATATTCCATTCTGTCTATGCCCTATTACCAAATAAACAGCAAACTACCTACATAGATATACTCACTAAAATAAAGAAGAAAGCAATAATTATTTTCCTTCAAAAGTAATTATTGATTTTGAAATAGCCATGATAAATGCTATACTGAAAAATTATCCACACACAGCAATTCAGGGTTGCTATTATCATTTTAACCAGAGTCTCTGGAGACATCTACAAAAATCAACCCTAAGGGGTCGAATCCGATTCGGGCCGGAAAAAATACCGACCGACTCAATACGGGAATTTAGTCCGACCGACTCGGACCGGCACCGTACGACCCGGGTAGTACGATGAAATGCATGTGAAATCCAACCGACTCAGACAGAATACAAATGACCGACCGAGCCGGACGGAAACAAGCCATCCGGCCGGAAATCACGCGAAACGAACCGGACCGACACGCACCCGGCTTGAACCCGAACGAAACGTACCCGCGAACTCCGACCCGCGTAGTACGATGCTGTGCATGCAAAACACGACCGACTCGCCCGGGAGCACAAGCCGTACGACCGACACGCATACAAAATCCAGCCGAAGCAACCCAATACTCGCGACCGACTCGTACGCCGCATATGAAACCTAGCTAACACACAGCGGGAACGAGTCGGACAAGATCGCACCAGACAACTGCAGCGTCCTACTCGGACACAAGAACAACTCCTACATGCACCAAAAACACCAAGGAAAAAAAAAAAAAAAAAGAGCCAAACAAGCAACCACAAAGCCAATAAATTCAGGGAGGAAAAAAAAATGGAACAAGGACACACCTCCAACTCCACCTACATAAATGCCACAAATCCCTACCATGATACTTTGCAAATTCCACTGACCTGGCAAGACAGAACACCATCACACAGCAACCACAGCTCATACATCACACAAGCCATACACCATTACCACACCTACAAATAGCACCCTCACACACACCCAGCTAAACCTACACTCACACCCCCCCACTTGCACACACACACACATCAATCACCACCACCACCCATCACCATGCCCCCAAAGAAGAACCATAAGTTCCTAGATTGTGAATTGGAAGTCCTGGTAGACGAGATCCTGAGGGTAGAGCCACAGTTGTTTGGTACATTGGTCACAACAGACCCCATGTCGCAGAAAACCAAGATGTGGGCGAGGATTGTCGACAGGGTGAACGCACAATCACCATGTTTGCGCACAAAGGAAGACATCCAGAACAGGTGGTATGATGTGCGCAGGAGGGTCCGGGACCTACTCAAAAAGGACTACCTCCTCAGCCAGCACACCGGCAGTGGCCCTCCTGCAAAACCAGTATACCTCAGGCCCTGGGAGGAGAAGGTGCGGGCCATCCTTCCACCAGTGAGCGTATACGGACTAACAGACATCCCAGAACCTGGTGAGTACACAACTAATATACACAATATGGTGTGACAACACACACACATCACAGTCAAGGGGATAGGCAAACCATGCACCCTTAGCAAATACACAGCAACCAAAAGATATTCATCCCAAGATGTGAATGCTAGTCAGACAAACACAATACCTGCCATCTCATAGTGATATGTAACTGTGTCATGACATGTACAAACCTAACAACAAATACAGCAAGGCAGTGGCACAAATAGAACCAACAAACACTCCCAGATATTTACCCACCACTAGAACACCACCTCACAGGGAAGCTCACTGAAAGGAAGGAATTCTGTGTATGCTGGTGAAGTCAGTGTAGCCAATCAGCATGATGGGGAGTGGTAGTCACAGATATTGGTCACACCCACAATTGGTCCATCAACACCACTCTGAACCATGCTCACATCACAGGGAGTGGAAAACAACTGACAAGATGGCTGACACTGGCTACTGCTGTGGGGAGCACAAGGCCCTGATGGGAACTGGGCACCAACAAACAACAGGACCACACTGTCAGCCATCTTGCCATTGCTGTCACACTCACACACAGTGAAGTCCACTCAAAAGGAAGGAAGTATGGGCATGCTGGGAAGGGGGTGTAGGCAATAGCATGATGGGAGTTGTAGGCACAGATATTGGTCACCCTCACAATTGGCCCATCAACACCACACTGAACCATGCTCACATCACAGGGAGTGGAAAACAACTGACAAGATGGCTGACACTGGGTACTGCTGGGGGGAGCACAAGGCCCTGCTGGGAACTGTGCAACAACCAACTGCAGGATACCACTGACTGACAGCCTGAAAGACAACTTGCACTCCCCGCAATGGAAGCACGTTCCATGGTGTGTTATCTGGCTGGGTGGGAAGGAGGACTCACAGCACTGACCATAGTTACAAGCACCTCCCTCACACACCCCTCTCAACACTAACTCCACATAACCCACCTGGGAGAATGCAATGCCTCACATCCTAACTGAAGATCCCACAAAGAACCACCACCCTGGGTTATGCTGTGTGAAGCACAGGGACACTCTTGGGACTTGTAGCCAAACAACTGCCAGGACAACACTCCCAGCCATCCTGTCAGCACAGGCACCCCTACCCCACAGGAAGCAGAGTCAAAAGGAAGGAAGGATGGGCATGCTGGGAAGGGGTGGAAGCAATAGCAGAATGGGAGTGGTAGTCACAGATATTGGTCAGCCTCACAATTGGCCCATCAACACCACCCTGAACCATGCTCACATCACAGGGAGTGGAAAGGACTCACAAGATGGCTGACACTGGGTGACTGCTGGGGGAGCACAAGGCCCTGCTGCGAACTGGGCACCAACAAACAACAGGACCACACTGTCAGACATCTTGCCATTGCTGTCACACTCACACACACTGAAGTCCACTCAAAAGGAAGGAAGGATGGGCATGCTGGGAAGGGGGTGTAGGCAATAGCATGATGGGAGTGGTAGTCACAGATCAACATCTCACACCCACATGGCCCAGCAAGTTAGCACTGAAGCATGCACACCTCACAAGGAGTCAGAAGCCACTTCAAAGATGTCTGACACTGGCCACAGCTGTGGGGAGCACAAGACCCTGCTGGGAACTGGGCACCAACAAACAACAGGACCACACTGTCAGCCATCTTGCCATTGCTGTCACACTCACACACAGTGAAGTCCACTCAAAAGGAAGGAAGTATGGGCATGCTAGGAAAGGGGGTGTAGGCAATAGCAGGATGGGAGTTGTAGGCACAGATATTGGTCACCCTCACAATTGGCCCATCAACACCACTCTGAACCATGCTCACATCACAGGGAGTGGAAAAGGACTCACAAGATGGCTGACACTGGGTACTGCTGGGGGGAGCACAAGGCCCTGCTGGGAACTGTGCAACAACCAACAGCAGGATACCACTGACTGACATCCTGAAAGACAACTTGCACTCCCTGCAATGGAAGCACGTTCCATGGTGGGATATCTGGCTGGGTGGGAGATCTGGCTGGGTGGGAAGGAGGGCTCACAGCACTGACCATAGTTACAAGCACCTCCCCACACACACCCCCTTAACACTAACTCCACATAACCCACCTGGGAGAATGCAATGCCTCACATCCTAACTGAAGATCCCACAAAGAACCACCACCCTGGGTTATGCTGTGTGAAGCACAGGGACACTCTTGGGACTTGTAGCCAAACAACTGCCAGGACAACACTCCCAGCCATCCTGTCAGCACAGGCACCCCCACCCCACAGGGAAGCAGAGTGAAAAGGAAGGAAGGATGGGCATGCTGGGAAGGGGGTGGAGGCAATAGCATGATGGGAGTTGTAGGCACAGATATTGGTCAGCCTCACAATTGGCCCATCAACACCACTCTGAACCATGCTCACATCACAGGGAGTGGAAAGGACTCACAAGATGGCTGACACTGGGTACTGCTGGGGGAGCACAAGTCCCTGCTGGGAACTGTGCAACAACCAACAGCAGGACACCACTGACTGACATCCTGAAAGACAACTTGCACTCCCTGCAATGGAAGCACTGCTCCATAGTGGGATATCTGGCTGGGTGGGACAGAGGACTCACAGCACTGACCATAGTTACAAGCACCTCCCCTCACACACCCCTCAACACTAACTCCACATAACCCACCTGGGAGAATGCAATGCCTCACATCCTAACTGAAGATCCCACAAAGAACCACCACCCTGGGTTATGCTGTGTGAAGCACAGGGACACTCTTGGGACTTGTATCCAAACAACTGCCAGGACAACACTCCCAACCATCCTGTCAGCACAGGCACCCCTACCCCACAGGAAGCAGAGTCAAAAGGAAGGAAGGATGGAAGGATGGGCATGCTGGGAAGGGGGGTGGAGGCAATATCATGATGGGAGTTGTAGGCACAGATATTGGTCAGCCTCACAATTGGCCCATCAACACCACTCGAACCATGCCTCACATCACAGGGAGTGGAAAAGGACTCACAAGATGGCTGACACTGGGTACTGCTGGGGGAGCACAAGGCCCTGCTGGGAACTGTGCAACAACCAACAGCAGGACACCACTGACTGACATCCTGAAAGACAACTTGCACTCCCTGCAATGGAAGCACGTTCCATGGTGGGATATCTGGCTGTGTGGGAAGGAGGACTCACAGCACTGACCATAGTTACAAGCACCTCCTCAACACTAACTCTACATAACCCACCTGGGAGAATGCAATGCCTCACATCCTAACTGAAGATCCCACAAAGAACCACCACCCTGGGTTATGCTGTGTGAAGCACAGGGACACTCTTGGGACTTGTAGCCAAACAACTGCCAGGACAACACTCCCAGCCATTCTGTCAGCACAGGCACCCCACCCCACAGGGAAGCAGAGTCAAAAGGAAGGAAGGATGGGCATGCTGGGAAGGTGGGTGGAGGCAATAGCATGATGGGAGTAGTAGGCACAGATATTGGTCAGCCTCACAATTGGCCCATCAACACCACTCTGAACCATGCTCACATCACAGGGAGTGGAAAAGGACTCACAAGATGGCTGACACTGGGTACTGCTGGGGGAGCACAAGGCCCTGCTGGGAACTGTGCAACAACCAACAGCAGGACACCACTGACTGACATCCTGAAAGACAACTTGCACTCCCTGCAATGGAAGCACTCTTCATGGTGGGATAACTGGACTGGGGGAGAAGGAGTCCTGGATGGCAACCAAATACCACCAATGCTGTCATGCACACACCTCAACATTCACATTGACCTGCCACAGGTTGGCAGGACAATGTGCTACACCAATATCACTCTCTGACTGTCACAATGTAGGAGAATGCAATGTCCTGGCCCACATCCAGAGGTACAGTCACAACTGTCAGGTGTTTGAACAATTGATGCCAGTAGAAACATAACATACAATCTGTGTCTCTCCCCAAAACAGGTGATGATGGGGACACAGCAGCAGATGAGGAGGAGTCCCTCTCCCAGGCTCCGGGGAACACTGAGCTCACTGGTCTGAATCAGCCTCTGCACTCCTCGGATGGCGAAGAACAAGCTGGACCCTCCGGTGTGAGTCATCATGCAGCACCAGCAGGACCAACATCTGCACCCCCTGCACCCACCCCTCCAGCAACTGCCAACACACAGGCCACCCCTGCGCAGGGACCCAGGCCCAAACTGGAGCTGGTGACAACGAGCCCAGGAACAACACCCAAGTGGGCCCACGGTTACCTGTGCGTGCCACCGCAGGTCCTGCACGTGTCGCCAGGGGTGGTGGGAGGGGTGGTAGACATAGGTCGCTCTTTTGCAGAGGGGTCTGGACTGGCATGATGACCCACAACTGGCACGCATCGCGGATGCGTACCAGACTCAGCACCGGAGAGGTCAGCCAGGTAGTGGGGATCCTCAAGGGACATACAACAGCAGCAGGCTGCCCATCATGCCCGCTTGGACTCCCACATGTCCCGTGTCGAGACACACATGTCACGTGTCTAGAACACACATGTTCTGGGCATGGAGTCCAAGTGAGACACATTGGAACAACTGACAGCGGTGCATAGAGGACATACTGACATGCCTCCACCAGATCAGCACCCACCATGGCCTCACCTCCCTGTGTGCCCACAACATCTGCTGCTGAAACAACTGCAAATGCCACAGGGAGGGAGGAGGACTCTGGCAGAGAGTCCCCTGCACCACCGCAGCCTGCACCTGAGGGTCCCCCCCAAGAAGAGGGGCCGTCCGAGGAGGCCAAACTGAGAGGCCGATGGCCATCTACATCCCCCAGGAAGCCAACACCTGTTCTGGAACTTTTCCTCTGTGTGCAAACTGCACGCCCTGTCAAAGCCAACCCAACTCTCCCACATGACATGGGGAGCTCTAGTTGACCAAATTTATCAGATGACTGTGGACCTTACTCTGGACATTTCAGCTACCAAGACTTCCAAATCACATGGGAACTTTGGATTCCAATTTCTATGTACAGCACCCACCATCCTGTGCACCATCCTCACACCTGTATGTAAATAAACTCACCAATACACCATATCTGCCTCTGTTGTGATTCCAACGTGTTTCTGTCATGGAGATGGTGATCAGAAAAATGACACTGTGCATGCTAACTGCTACAGCAAGTCCAACACCGTCATGTCAGTCATGGCGACGTGACACATATGAGGGAGACACACCACTAGGGCCACACAACACATACACGCCTAGGGCCATCAGACTCATCACCTATACTGATGTTGCAACGAAATACAGTGGAATGCACAGACACGCCACCTATTCACAGTCAGTGTCAACTAGACTACAGGTGCAGTAAGCAAATGTCAGTCAGATGTGTGACTACAGACAACGCACATCCCAAAGTGAAGCACAGGTTTATTACACATTTGCAACATGTTGTTTCCACTACAAATGCAAGCTAATCCAACCTGGCTGTGGCCACAAAGTCAAAAAGTGCAGAAGATAGAAAGTCCAGGGGTGTGTGGCACATCACCTGTAGGGAAACGACTGCTTCCACCTTGGAAGTTGAATCATGGATTCGGGGATCCAAGTTGATCAAACAACTCCAGCAGCACTCCTGTGAAGGACAGACATGACACACAGTCAAAACCACTGAAGAACAGCACAGAACGGCAATACTCATGTCTAATACATGTCACAAGATAACTACACAAAACCAAGTTAGCATGTCAACACTGTTGGGCAGTACAGACCACCTGCAAGGACACATTGCTGCACGCATCCAGTCAAGTAGCACATGGCCACACTCAAACAGCACCAGAGCACCACACACACATATCATGCAAACTCAAATCATTGACATTACAACCCTCTCGAGACTCACATTCAGCTGAAGAAGTTGGTGATGAGCTGTGTGCGGACATCACCATCATCATCATCATCATCATCTTCACTGGCATCGTGACCCAGGCCAGGATCTTCACAGGTGGCGGATGTTGGTCATCGTCATCCAGGATGAGAGGCAACTCCTTCCGCACTGCCAGGTTGTGTAGCATGCAGCAGACGATGACAATCTTGCACACCTTTGCTGGGGCATATGGGAGGGCCCCTCCTATCTTGTCCAGGCAGCGGAAGCAGCTCTTCAGGAGGCCAAAGGTCCACTCAATGACCCTCCTCGTCCGACCATGTGCCTCATTGTAGCGCATCTGGGCTGGTGTCACAGAGTTCCTGAGGGGTGTCAGCAGTAACCCTGGGCATAGTTTGCGTAGTAGTACTTCACGTAGCTACGCAAAGTACATTTTGAACTATACGTAGCTTGCAAATTGCATAGTATAGCTGTGTGCTTGACTGCACTGTACAATAATTGCCAAAGGCATTTTGCACAGTGCAAGTTAAGATAAAATAACTATCTCTGTCTTTATATGCTAAAAATGCATATAGTTATTTCACAAAAGTGAAAACAATAAATTAACACGCAGTGAGAGGTGATGATTTTGGGATCCTCCCTAACCTAGGAGAAAACCAAGCAGATGCCTTGAAAACAAAAAGCACATCTTTTGAATCATTGGGTGGTGGTCCCATCCTCTTAGGACCACCATGCACAATTATTGGCAAAATACAATCCCAACAGAGGCCCTGCAAAGCATTATGGGATTGAGATTTGCAGTAGGCAGTGAATATTATAGTAATCAATATCAAATAATTCTACAAAGAGCTGCAGTTCCACTAGTCGTTACTAGATGTCCCTCACGAGTCAAATGCAAAAGCTTCATGAAAGGGTTTCAGTGCTTTTGCATTTGACTCGTGAGGGACATCTAGTAACGACTAGTTGAACTGCAGCTCTTTGTAGAATTATTTTGATATTGGACACTATAATATTCATTGCCCACTGCTAATCTTGTCCCATAATGCTTGCAGGGCCTTTGGCTGGGATTGTATTTTGCCCATAACTGTGCTTGGGGTGGTCCTAGGAGGAAGGGACCACCACTGAATAGTTCACATGATATGCATTTTGTGTTCAAGGCATCTGCGTGGTCCTCCCCCTAGGTTAGGGGGGGACACCAAATTCATCACCTCTCTCATTGCTTGATATTTTATTGTCAAAGTTCACTTTTGTGAATTGGTTATATGCTATTTAGTATAGAAAATTGCTTTATCAAAGCATTTGAAGGTGTTTATTTTACTGCTGCTACGTTAATTAGCACAGTTTTTCACTCTGCTACGTGCAATTTGCGAAGTAGCACAAACTTTGCATACTCTGTGAGCGTAGCGAAGTGTTATGCCCAGGGTTAGTCAGCAGCCACGGCATGTTGGGGTATCCCGAGTCACCTACAGACAGACAATTGCACATTAGCCGATTTAAAAATGTTTGCGGAAAACAACATAGCAGAACACACACAATGGTACAAAGTCCAGTACACACCAACAAGCCAGGCACGCTGGTTCGGCATCTGTGACATCATCCTCGGGATGCGACTACTCCTCATCACGTAGGCATCGTGTGCTGAACCGGGAAACGGGCACACACATGTGTGATGGTCATATCTGCAAGACATACCACCAGAGCATTGATCGAATGGTAATGTTTACGGTTCCGGTATGCCTGTTCATGTGCCTGTGGTGGTATCAAAGCCACATGTGTCCCATCAATGGAGCCAATTACATGTGGCATCCTCCCCAGGGCATAGAAGTCACTCTTGACGTCAGTGAGTCGTTGACGTGTTGGGAAATAGATGTACTGGTTCAGGTATCTCAACATTGCCCCCAAAACATCGCGTAGCTACACGGCTGAACATAGTCTGTGACATCCCAGCAGTAGTTGCCACAGTGTGTTGAAAGGTACCGGTGGCAAAGAAGTGTAGGGCTGCCATCACCTTCACCTTGGGGGTCAGCGCTGTAGGATACGGCCGGCCAGGCTGCAAATGTGGGTCCAACCGCACTGCCAAATGCTCAATCAGCTGCCTGGTGAAGCGGTACCGCCGGATGCTGTCACGTTCCACCATCGTTGCCAGGTCTGGGAATGGTCGATGGACAGCAGGAGCCCTGCAGTGCATAGGTGAAGAAAGCAAGATTGTCAGTCACCCCACCTATGTGCCGTTCACCATACTCAATTTCACATGATACATCATTAACAAACACAAGTACTTGATGTGTGTGCATTCTGTTTGGACATATATGGCACCTACATGGACATCATCTAACATCTCTGTTCAACAAGTGTTGACAACAGGTTCCAGGGTGTGCTATGGGAAACCATTAGGCTGTGTCACAGTACCCATTTACTGCTCTCACGTTCCACACACATACCACAGTGACATGTCTGGACAGATGCTCCACAGGCATCACAGCTCATTGACAGGTAGATTCCCAGGGACCCTGTCTTGCCACATGGACACTGGCATGACATGGCGTATCATGTACGTGTCAGAAAAACAAACATGACACCCACAGGTAGTGGCCCCTGTAGCCTCTGCAGGACAGACATGGACGTCTGTGACACACACACACACAACATCAAAGTTCATGCACAAACCACGTGGATGTGGAGACTGTCTCCCATTGTGCACATGGAGTCAGAGACATGTGAAACACAACATGCACACAGACTGCGGAGGGACATCACTATTGTGGCAATGGGCCACCCTGTGACGTACATGCCTTCCCACATGTGAGCCTGGGGGTATGTGACATGTCATACACATACACAACCTGGAAATGTGACCATGACACATGCTCAGAAATGAAAAGTTGCACACCACAGTGGTCAGGTGCACAACACACAAAGGACCCTGTCCCCATGAACACGTGCACGGCCTGGGTATGTCTACCCCCAAGTGCCACCCCAAACACCACATGTTCACCCCCATACACAGATAAGGTTATGCTGCCACACATGCCTTAGATACAGTGTGGACTGGGTGTGGTGTTGTAGGTGTGCCCCTGAGTCCCTGGAAAGTAAATGTGGCTGGCATAGGTTCACCAGTGACCAGCATGGTGACATATGCATGTGACCTGTCCAGGGACACGTTGTAGAGAAATGGACCGATCGGTGTGCCCGTACGGCCCATTGCATTGTATGTGAGCGGGTACGCGTTGTATCCCAGGTACGCGTTGCAGAGCAATGGACAGATCGGTGTGCCCGCACGGCCCATTGCATTGGATGAGAGCAGTTACGCGTTGTATCCCGGGTATGCGTTGTAGAGCAATGGACCGATCGGTGTGCCCGCACGGCCCATTGCATTGGATGAGAGCGGGTATGCGTTGTATCCCGGGTACGCATTGTAGAGCAATGGACCGATCGGTGTGCCCGCACGGCCCATTGCATAGGATGTGAGCGGGTATGCGTTGTATCCCGGGTACGCGTTGTACAGCAATGGACCGATCAGTGTGCCCGCACGGCCCATTGCATTGGATGTGAGCGGGTATGCGTTGTAGAGCAATGGACCGATCGGTGTGCCCGCACGGCCCATTGCATTGGATGAGAGCAGGTACGCGTTGTATCCTGTGTACGCGTTGTACAACAATGGACCGATCGGTGTGCCCGCACGGCCCATTGCATTGGATGTGAGCGGGTACGCGTTGTATCCCGGGTACGCGTTGTACAGCAATGGACCGATCAGTGTGCCCGCACGGCCCATTGCATTGGATGTGAGCGGTGTACGCGTTGTAGAGCAATGGACCGATCGGTGTGCCCGCACGGCCCATTGCATTGGATGTGGCGGGTACGCGTTGTATCCCGGGTACGCGTTGTACATCAATGGACCGATCGGTGCACACGCATTGGCTGGGGCCTGGCATGACAACGGACGTGTTTCGAGCTTCAACGAGTCTGATGCAGTGAATTCAGTTGGCCAGCCACAACAATGTTGCAAAATCATGGGTGTCATGAAGTTGAAGATTTGAAGGATGCTGTGGGCGTGTATTAGTGCTGCTATTCCATGGATTGGTCAGATTCAGAAGATGCAAATGACTTGGACCTATCACTTTGGACACATGGGACAGTATCTGCCTCTGCAGCACACATATAATGCTGGCTGTTCCCCTGAGAGCTCACTTGCCTGCACTACATGCTCCAGGACGACATCTGCCACCAACACTGCTGCTGTTTATGCATCCTCTGGCTCCTGCAATGGCACGTACTGTGGAGAGAGCCCCAGCCTTCAGCCTTGAGGAGAACCAGGCCCTGCTGGACAGCCTCCTTCCACAGTACAGCAAGCTGTATGGGACACCAGGGGAGCAGGTGAGTGTGCTGTCCACTGCCTCACTAATTGTGCATGTTGTCTGACTAGCAGGACTTTCAGTGTGCACACCACTGGCTAGCATGCCCACTGAGTAGTTGTCACACCCCAAAGTGTGTAGTTACATGCACTGAACTGGTACAGTGCAGTAACAGTGCATTCCAACTAGGTTTACTTCCCATGCAATGATACCATGTAGTGACTGCTGACAAACTGTTCATAGCCATTGTTGCACTGCCTGTGTACATCATATGCCCCTGTGATTGAGACATGTATATCC
Source organism: Calotriton arnoldi (assembly GCA_963921515.1). NCBI lineage: Eukaryota > Metazoa > Chordata > Amphibia > Caudata > Salamandridae > Calotriton > Calotriton arnoldi. The sequence goes on along the minus strand of CAWUFW010015494.1, from coordinate 216,093 downwards.
AACTGTGTGATGCACGTATATGTTGCATGTGTAGTAATGGCCTTTTCACTTTGTCATCCTCACAGGTTGATGCCCACCAGAAGCAGGAAATCTGGCTGACCATCGCCCGGAAAGTAAGATCCATGGGGGTCTACAGGCGCAGGATCCGCAACTGCCAGAAGAGGTGGCAGGACCTTCGTGGCTGGACCCGGAGGATCACAAGGGTCCAGCTGAAGCTGTCGCCTCCTCGCAGGAGGGACGGACACCGGACCCTGACCCCCACATGCTCCGGATCCTGGCGGTGGTCTTCCCTGACCTGGATGGGCAGCTGAAGGACAGACAGCAGCAAGGAGGGGGTGAGTCCATGACTGCACTGTGCACTTTGTCTGACATGCTATGTGCCCTCCTCTGGCCTGGTTAAACTTCCACAGTACATCAGTCATGTGGTCCAGGACCCATGTCCCTCATTTGTGACATGCCCACTTCTCCTCTGATACGCATATGTGTGGCCCTTATAGTCAGGAAATTGTGTCATTTGGGGACTGTGTCATTGCATTTAGCTTTGCTCAAGGTGGGGGACAGCATTTGTTCCCGTGACTAAGTTGTGCGATTCATGGGTGGGTCAATTGCTTACACAATGCCTAAGTTCTGACATGTAATCTGGGTGTAACTTTGATATGTGGTCCACTTGCTGCTCTGACTCACCACATGTCCCTGGAGAATTTGGCACACACCCATGCTGCTGGTGGGAACAATGTTTGGGCCTCAGGAGTATGTGTATCCAGTGTGTCACACATGCTTAGCCACCTGCCTACTGTCCAGGACTCATCCCTCTTACAGGTGGAGCAGGACAGTCATGCCTACTCCAGGGCATACAATACACTCTGTACTCCCACTCCCGTGTATCATCTGGCATGTTGTGATCAGTGAAATGTACCCTCAGGTGTCTGCCTCTGTCTCATTGTGCTGTGTCTTCGTTGTCAGGACTACTGGTATGTTTATCGGTTAGGGATCAGCATGCTATCTGAGATGTGACCATGATAGACGATACTTCTGTGACTTATAGGTGTATGATCACTTGACTGTGCACACAGGTGTTTGCGACTGTGACTTTCATGCAGCTGTATTTTCATTCACAGCACACTGTGAGGTACTCATGTTCAGAGAGTTGTGTTTCATGTCCCCCATATGTCCAGTTGGTATGACGTGGACAAATAGTAGTACAGATGATGTGGTATTTGGGGGATGGACATGTGCACTTGTCAGTCACATAACTTGCATTCCCCATGCCCTCGGATTGTGACACAGTGCAGACTGTTGTTGGCTGGCTGCCATGGCCATGTGACTTGAGACAGTAATGTATGACTTTGCACGCATTCCTGTGTCATGGCATTAAACTTCCTGAGACTGATCCTGCAGGGAGTGACATGTGCAACATGCACACCATTGTGGCATTGACTATCCGGACATGGGTGCATCATGGTGTCTGGTGCTGGTATGCATCAAATGCATTTCTATTTAGACTCTGGCCATCCCTTTATCCGGACACCTGCACTGACTCAGTGGCAAGAGATGTGATGTGTGCATGTTCACATACTTCACCATGTTCCCTGCAATGTCCAACAACTGTGTAGGTGGTGCATGTGTCCACACTGGGGTCTTACCATCAGACAGGCACCAGACAGATGGGTGCAAGGGCAGGAGGGGTGTGAGTCCCATGGTTGACCATCAGACTGACAATTGGCTTCCCGAATCTGTGTGAGGACTTTAGGCAATGTTCAACTAAGGATGCCAGGGCTTGCTCTGTAATGTGCTGTACTTACTGTGGTGTGTGCGGTCAGTGCAGGTGACTGATGTTTGTCTGTTTCCCTAATTGTTTTCAGCTACATCCACGGCCACAGGAGGGGACAGCTCCACGGACCAGGAGGAGCAGCGGAGCCAGACTGGGTCAGCATCGGACGAGTGGTCAGAGGGACCCAGTGGCACGGAGGGCGAGGGGAGCCACACCGAGGAGTCCTCAGCACCATCCACCTCAGCTGAGGACCACAGCAGCTCAGAGGATGACTCCCTTGTGGAGGCGGGTCTCAGCAGCCACCAAAGGCCAGCTAGTCTGTCTGGCCCCGCCACCACCACCACCACCACCGCCCTCCCATTGGCTCCCATTCCTGAGGTCCGTGGAGGCTCCCATACTCGGGAGCGTGTCTCCTTCGTGCCAGGCACCACACCCCCTGCCCCAGTGTCCCCTGCTGCCCTGAGTGAGGAGTCTGTGTACCTCCTTCGGCAGCTCCATGTAGGGCAGATAGCAATGCTGAGTGTCCTCATGCACACACCACTCTGTTGACACAGCTGGTGTCGTTCATGGAGGGCATCTCGACGGGTATGTCTGCCCTACAGAGGAGCAATAGGTCCATGGAGTCATCCCTGATGGCAGAAGTGTCCCTCCTCCAACAGTCCCTCGCCCCTCCTACCTCTGACCCATCCACACTTCCTGGCACCCTACCTGTCCCAAGCACATGCACACCTGCACAAACACCCAGACACACAGACACGAGCAGCACAGACACACCCAAAACCAAGGCAAGACATGCACACAAGCATCCTCAGGGGACTGATACCACACACACAGGGGATGGGGAACTGACACACACACAGGCAACCACAGTCACTCCGCAATCCTCAAGATCCTCTCCCTCCAAGACCCCTTCCCTTGCCTCACCTGCAACCCCACCTGATAAGCAGCTCTTCCTCTGTGACCTCGGCCTCTTCCCTCCAATCCCGCTGATCCAGCATACCGGGGGAAGAGGAAGTCCACCCACACAGAGGGAGTACCCTCGCCCCGGACACCCTCCCCCAGGTGCAGGCAGAGTGAGCCCCCACCCGCAAGTCCCCCGGTCCCGGAAGAGCAAGACCCCGCCACCGCCCTGCAAGTCAACCACCCAGTCTCTCACCTCCATCCCCCAGGCCACCACTCCACAGGTTCCACTGCCACACCCTGCCCCAGGTTCCCCCACATACTGATACCGCATCCCCAAAATGCTTAGGCCCTCACCCCCTGCCACTTGCTCTTCCACCCCCAAACCAGACGCTCTGCCTGTTTGTGCCACTGGTGTGGAGACCGTGTCCCCCCCTCTGTCCTGCCCAGCTCTTCTGCCCCCCCCTCCACTACCTTGGAGTCATGCACTGTGGTGGAGTCCACAACCACCCCGTCTGACTCAGGCACTGCATTGGGGACCCAGTCCACTCCATCTGACCAGCCCACTGCAGTGGTTGCAGCACCAACACCATCTGACTTGAGCCCTGCGGTGGTGCCAGCCCCCTGAGTCAGACACCTCCACTGCAGTTGCCGGTGACACTCCTGCACCCACCTCCCCTTCACTGCCTCCTTCTGGCATCCCCTGATCCTGTCCCTGCGGTGCCTGGCCTGCCCCTCGTATGCCCCTCCAAGGGGATGTCCCCTGTCCGTATCTGTGCAGGCAAGCAATTGTTGACAAGTTGTCACACATCACCCTGTTGGGACTGTATATTTGGACTGGCCCTTGGCCTTAGTTTATTTTGGACTTTTGATTTGAGTTGCTCACTTGCTGAATAAAGCCTCTTTTTGTTTACTTGTGGTTAATCTTTGGAGGTACATGATGTAGATGTGTAGAATCATGCATTTGCTGTTGTAATAGTGTTCAGATCAGGTAAATGAAGTTTTGCTGTGATGGGCTCCATCTGGTCCATGGGATATGTGTCCTAATCTAGTCTGGATCTATAGCATCCTTTGCTGCAGTCTGAGGGTGTAATGTTCAGCATTTGACACAGGGATGTACGTTTAGCATTTGTAGATTACCATTTTTGTCCTACACTGATGCACATCTGGTGGGCTTACCACTGTCCAATGTTCCTAGTACCCTGACTGTGTGCCCGTCTCCAATGGACATGCAGTTTAGCACATCAAATTTGGAGGACTCATCTGTGGATACAGTGCAAGTTGCTTGACACGTGTCTTGGGTGTATGCAGATGACTGATGTGACACTCCCGTGCCCAGGCTGATATGAGCAGAGCCTTCAGTGTGTTGTAGTTGTTGACTCACTGACCGAGTGTTCTGCTGACATGTTTGAGTCGTGCACAGACAAGGTTTGGCACAGCAGACCTTCCACAGGAGTGGAGTGCCCTCATGGCAGTGCGTGATTCCGTGATATAGGCTGTGCCCGTGTTGTGTGTTGTGTAGGCATGTCTGTGCGTGTTCCCTTCTCCTTTTCCTACACAGGCTGTGTCCCTACGGATGTTCCTGTTTGTGATGCTTGCTGAGTTGTTCTGTGTTCATCCAGCATCTTGGACCTGGTTTCTCCGGGATGTGGGTGCGTGGCAAACTAATGTTCATGAGGTTGTCATCCCTAGTTGTCTTTGTTGTCAGGGCTGGGGATGTGGGCAAACGCAGATGGGACACAGTCAGGATTCCTCTTGGCACTTGTTGGTTACACTAGTAATGTGATTTTCTGTTTGTGTATGCTTTCAGTGATTGTGACACGTTGTGTGTGTGACTGCTGCCACTCCTCAGGGTCAGAGCTGCAATGTTGGAAGTTGTCTATGTGTGTCCTTTGTGGGTCAGATTGGCTTCTTCATTGGTGTGTGACTATGGCCAGGATCCCATTGTTTGGGGTGGATTTCACGTCATGCCCATGTACGGCATACTGTGCAGTGTGTCAGGCATTCACAAGTATTGTTGACTGGCCATGTGTGATGGGTTTCTGCACCGTATTTCCCCCCACCACCCCTGGGATTGTCATGGGTGCATGTGCAATGTCAGCAGTCCATGTGAGCTTCACTGCTGCACATTGGTGGAGTTCAAGGTGTGTGGCGTTGAGTGTGTGCAAATGTGAGTTGTTGCATGGCTGGGGCACTACCTCCATATTGTCCTTGGCTGGCAGGCCATGCTGAGTGCTTTGTGCTTGTATAGGTGTGATGGTAGTTTGTTGCTCAGGTCACATGGCTGTGGTTCACAGTGTGGATGACATCTACCTTTGTCATCACAGTGTGATTGTCATGCAGGCTAGTGTCACCACAATGTTGGGTCCCTGGGGGAGTGCTGTGGTGGTTCTGTCTCTTGCTGTGTTTGTTGCTGTTCCTACAAGCTTGTGTGACATGTGTAATTTGGGCTCCCTCTCATCTCACAATGCCTGTTTGCCCACATAGGGGAATCCAATCCATGAGTTACTTTTGTATGTGACTGTGTTGACATCTGTGTATTAGTGAATCTGGCCTCCTCATGTGTTGTGTGTTTGCCTGGGGACACTGGCACACAACCCCCTCACCTGTTGTGTATGATATGCAGTGTGAGTCTGCCTGTTTGTGTTTGTGCATTTGCACCACTGCATTGGCATATCTTTAGTTTGCCATTGGCTGTATGTTGTTTGTTGGCTTTCCCCTGCTGGCCCTGGGACTGCTAGGTCATCAGTCAGCACATTGATCATGGTTAGTATGTCCCATTGCTGCCATGGTATGGTATTTGTTCACCTGACATCTACAGTCTCCACAGGATATCTACATTTGTGTGTCCATTGGTGCAGATATGTGGGCCTGCATTATGATGCTCACTTCTGTCATTGTGTTATTTGTGAATGTAGACAATGTGGGCCCCCATGGCTGATGTTTGTGTGCACATGGCCAGAACGATGTGTCATTGGCACTGCACTGCTTGCCTCACACAATCTATGTTGCTATGGGACACAAGCACTACAATGCCACTGTAGTGTTTGGTGTTGTGTGGCCAGGAATAATCCCTGCAGTTTTGTTTTTGCAGCTTTTACCAGGACTACACTTACCTTTTGGGCACTGTGGTGATGGGGCTTTGGGCCCCATTGCCACACTGTTCAAAATGTGCTTCAGCTATGGAGCACACACTTACCTTTTGGGCACTGTGGTGATGGGGCTTTGGGCCCCATTGCCACACTGTTCAAAATGTGCTTCAGCTATGGTGCACACACTTACCTTTTGGGCACTGTGGTGATGGGGCTTTGGGCCCCATTGCCACACTGTTCAAAATGTGCTTCAGCTATGGAGCACACACTTACCTTTTGGGCACTGTGGTGATGGGGCTTTGGGCCCCATTGCCACACTGTTCAAAATGTGCTTCAGCTATGGACCCCACACTTACCTTTTGAGCACTGTGGTGATGGGACTTTGGGCCCCATTGCCACACTGTTCAAAATGTGCTTCAGCTATGGACCCCACACTTACCTTTTGGGCACTCTGGTGATGGGGCTTTGGGCCACATTGCCACACTGTTCAAAATGTGCTTCAGCTATGGTGCACACACTTACCTTTTGGGCACTGTGGTGATGGGGCTTTGGGCCCCATTGCCACACGTTTCAAAATGTGCTTCAGCTATGGAGCACACACTTACCTTTTGGGCACTGTGGTGATGGGGCTTTGGGCCCCATTGCCACAATGTTCAAAATGTGCTTCAGCTATGGAGCACACACTTACCTTTTGGGCACTGTGGTGATGGGGCTTTGGGCCCCATTGCCACACTGTTCAAAATGTGCTTCAGCTATGGTGCACACACTTACCTTTTGGGCACTGTGGTGATGGGGCTTTGGGCCATATTGCCACACTGTTCAAAATGTGCTTCAGCTATGGAGCACACACTTACCTTTTGGGCACTGTGGTGATGGGGCTTTGGGCCACATTGCCACACTGTTCAAAATGTGCTTCAGCTATGGACCCCACACTTACCTTTTGGGCACTGTGGTGATGGGGCTTTGGGCCACATTGCCACAGTGGTCATGGTCTGCTTGCATTGTGTAGGCCACACACACAATTATGTGTGACACATGTGTTAGGGGTCACATTGTATGTTCAATGTCATGTTCAGTGTTGTATGCATTTGACACAGACCACATACGCTTGTCATGGTGTTGGGGTTGGGATGTAATTTACAGACAGTCCTTATGTGGGAGTATGCTACTTGTGTCATGCATTACCCACCCTATGAGTAGGGGTGGTTGTAGTGACAGGCATCCAGCCCCCTATGGGTGGGGATGGCAGTGGTGGTAGGCATCCAGCCCCCCATTAGTGGGGATGGTAGTAGTGGTAGGCATCCAGCCCCCCACGAGTGGGGATGGTAGTAGTGACAGCCATCCAGCCCCCCATGAGTGGGGATGGTAGTAGTGGCAGCCATCCAGCCCCCTATGGGTGGGGATGGCAGTAGTGACAGGCATCCAGCCCACCCTGAGTGGGGATGGTAGTAGTGACAGCCATCCAGCCCCCTGTGGGTGGGGATAGCAGTAGTGGCAGGCATCCAGCCCCCATGAGTGGGGATGGTAGTAGTGGTTGGCATCCAGCCCCCCATGAGTGGGGATGGTAGTAGTGGCAGCCATCCAGCCCCCCATGAGTGGGGATGGCATTAGGGCAGGCATCCAGCCCCCCATGAGTGGGGATGGTAGTAGTAGCAGCCATCCAGCCCCCATGAGTGGGGATGGTAGTAGTGGTAGGCATCCAGCCCCCCATGAGTGGGGATGGCAGTAGTGACAGGCATCCAGCCCCCATGAGTGGGGATGGTAGTAGTGGTAGCCATCCAGCCCCCCATGAGTGGGGATGGTAGTAGTGGTAGCCATCCAGCCCCCCATGAGTGGGGATGGTAGTAGTGGCAGCCATCCAGCACCCCATGAGTGGGGATGGTAGTAGTGGTAGGCATCCAGCCCACCCTGAGTGGGGGTGGTGTTAGTGGTAGGCATCCATCCCCCTATGGGTGGGAATGGCAGTAGTGACAGGCATCCAGCCCCCCATGAGTGGGGATGGTAGTAGTGGCAGCCATCCAGCCCCCATGAGTGGGGATGGCAGTAGTGACAGGCATCCAGCCCCCATGAGTGGGGATGGTAGTAGTGGCAGCCATCCAGCCCCCCATGAGTGGGGGTGGTGGTGGTGGCAGGCATCCAGCCCCCTATGGGTGGGGATGGCAGTAGTGACAGGCATCCAGCCCACCCTGAGTGGGGATGGTAGTAGTGACAGCCATCCAGCCCCCATGGGTGGGGATGGCAGTAGTGGCAGGCATCCAGCCCCCATGACTGGGGATGGTAGTAGTGGTAGGCATCCAGCCCCCATGAGTGGGGATGGTAGTAGTGGCAGGCATCCAGCCCCCCATGAGTGGGGATGGCAGTAGTGACAGGCATCCAGCCCCCCATGAGTGGGGATGGTAGTAGTGGCAGCCATCCAGCCCCCCATGAGTGGGGATGGCAGTAGTGACAGGCATCCAGCCCCCTATGAGTGGGGAAGCTAGTAGTGGCAGCCATCCAGCCCCTCATGAGTGGGGGTGGTGGTGGTGGCAGGCATCCAGCCCCCTACGGGTGGGGATGGCAGTAGTGACAGGCATCCAGCCCACCCTGAGGGGGGATGGTAGTAGTGACAGCCATCCAGCCCCCTATGGGTGGGGATGGTAGTAGTGACAGGCATCCAGCCCACCTTGAGTGGGGATGGTAGTAGTGGTAGGCATCCAGCCCCCATGAGTGGGGATGGTAGTAGTGGCAGGCATCCAGCCCCCATGAGTGGGGATGGCAGTAGTGACAGGCATCCAGCCCCCCATGATTGGGGATGGTAGTAGTGGCAGCCATCCAGCCCCCCATGAGTGGGGATGGTAGTAGTGACAGGCATCCAGCCCCCATGAGTGGGGATGGTAGTAGTGGCAGCCATCCAGCCCCCATGAGTGGGGATGGTAGTAGTGACAGGCATCCAGCCCCCCATGGGTGGGGATGGCAGTAGTGGCAGGCATCCAGCCCCCCATGAGTGGGGATGGTAGTAGTGGTAGGCATCCAGCCCCCCATGAGTGGGGATGGTAGTAGTGGCAGCCATCCAGCCCCCCATGAGTGGGGATGGTAGTAGTGGTAGGCATCCAGACCCCCATGAGTGGGGATGGTAGTAGTGGCAGCCATCCAGCCCCCCATGAGTGGGGATGGTAGTAGTGGTAGGCATCCAGCCCACCCTGAGTGGGGGTGGTAGTAGTGACAGCCATCCAGCCCCCTATGGGTGGGGATGGCAGTAGTGACAGGCATCTAGCCACCCATGAGTAGGGGTGGTTGTAGGGTGGTGTTGGTGGTAGGCATCCATCCCCCTATGGGTGTGTATGGCATTGGTGTTGGCCATCCCACCCCTATGGTTCTGCTGTTGCTTGTGTACATCATTTGTGCATCCCTATGTGTGTGTGACATATTTCGGGTACGTGTCGTTTGTTTGTGTTGTGGGTGTTTGACTTACCGTCTGTGCCGTACGCGTCCGTACCGGTCCCGGTAATAGATGTAGAGTATTGGTAGGACCTGCGCGATGGGATACATGGTTGGGTCATCTCGTTCGGGTTTCTCGTGGCTTCGACTCGTACTCGTCGCTGGCTTGTTTGTCTCGTCGCCGTGGATCATCTTGTGGCGCGAATCGGAGCTTATGTGCAGCTCTCCCGGATGCTCAAACGTGCCGGACGTAGCGACGAGTTCGGCGCGTACGGAAGACGCATCGTACTAGTGCGGCCTGAAGGTGCTGTGTATTTGGTTCCGTGCGACTCGATTCGGCGTTTACGGATCCGGCTCGGTCGGGGAACAGGAGCTGGAATGGGTAAGTACGGCTCGCTCGGAATCTGGGCTGTTATGCGCATCGTACTTGTTCGTTCGGTTGAGTGTTCGAGTCGGTCGGAAAACACGCGTTCGGCTGGTATTTTTTCCGGACGAATACTGTTAGGTGCGCTTCCGGCCGACATCGGAATCGACCCCTAAGTGTACAATATGCTACAGACAGTACTTTCGCCTACCAAATTAAAAAGCTAATAGCACTAGCATATGTACCTGTAACTGATGTAGCAGAGCACTACAATATTCTAATAGAGAGCCCCTATTACAAAAGGAACGAAGACAAAATAAGCCCACTACTAGACTACTTTGAGGACACCTGGGTGGGAAGACTGCATAGATCAGGGCATAGAAGGCAACCTAAGTTCCACATTCCTTGGTGGAACGTGTACCTAAGTACCTTAAACAAAGAAGCCAAAACAAATAATAGTGTTGAAGGATGGCATAATGCCTTCCAAGCAACAACAAGCAGAGGTAAACCTACCCTACAAAAACTACTACAATCTAAAAAGAACAAAGCTATCAAGAATTACGGATGGAACAATCTGTAACTCAAATATGTCCCAAATTAACTAAACAAACTAAAAAATGTTTGAGCTACTGCAAAGTCAGGTTACCCTATACCCATCAACAAGAGGCCTAGATTACCTATCCCTAATAGCCAAAAGCATATTATAAACTACAATTCCACAGCTATTATACGTTTTTTCGTTCACAAAACAAACACTTTACACACATATATTAATATTATATTTTCACAATTATTACTTATTTGTGATATATATTTTTTAATTAAAAAAAATATATTTACAAATAAAATATTTATCAAAATATACTATATATCACAATTAATTTTAACAACATTTCCCACCCAATTAATTTAAAAAAAAATAGACTTACAGTTTATGTAGCTGTAGAAGATGTATTCCAACAAGAAATAATCCTTACATCTGTCTGTTAATCCATGTTAAAGTTTAAAAAAGCCCCCCAAAAAAATGCAAAAATCCAACAGGTACTATATAAATCCATCCTTTCGAAATCCAAATAACGGAAACCCTCAAAAACCCGAAAAAGATATAAAAATATAAAAATCGCTCCAGGAAATTCCGAAAAATAAAAGAAACTGTGATAATAATATTAGTTTAACAAACTAATACACAGTTCTTTTTTTTAAAAAAACGCGTCTGTCTCTCCAACGTAAAGTCGATTAAAAGTAACCTGCAAAAAGATTGAAAGCATACCCACCCACACAAATACACCAAAATACATTCATTAAATACAATAGCATTAATTTATATCAACAAAACAACACATATTTAGTCATATTATCGTCTGTCTACACTACGCCTCAAACACTAACTCACGACATCTCACTAAAATATAACTAACAAGTACAGCACACCAAAAACGCAACGACCTAACTATAAATACAATATATATATCCTAACTAGACTAAAACATAAGTATTAACTTAGAAAAAGAATTAAAATTTCCCTTACCTTGCTCGACGCGATGCAGCTTCCAACCGCGAGCTTCTCCGGTCCTCAATGACCCAAAATAACAGTACGCAGTTACAAAATAGTCCCTGTGAACTAAAAATGGCTGCTTAAATAAATGTTTAAAAAAGGAATAATGTTAAAAAAATGCATTATATCAAAGTATAAATGTCAGATATATTTTTCTTATGTTGTACAATTTTTTCTCTATATTTAAAAATTATTATATATTTTATTATACTTTGTAAAGTTATAATAATAATTAATATAAAAATATATTTATTATTATTATAATTATATATGTATTTTTTATAATGATATTAATTATAAAAAACATATTAATTATATAGAAATGTTAAATACAACTTACCTGTTTAAAAAAATTATTTCATGCAATACAACAATGTAATAATTAATATTATTAATATTTTATATACTAATAATATTAATTAAAAATGTATTAACATGTAATAAAGTGATAATTATTTGAAAATGATAAACAATATTCACTACAGCATTATAATGTTACAATATTAAATAATAATTAACCATACAATGCTTTATTTTGTGTATATATATGCCAAAAATTGTTATATTATTTGTATAAATATATTACAATGTTACAACTCTTGTAAAATAATAACAAAATATTGTTTGTATATCAAAATAAGAATACTTTTGTTATAAAATACAATTATATCATAAAATGTTTTTTTCCTTAAAAAATTCAATTAACTAATAAATGAATGTAAAATAATTTATGTTCCTTAAATAAAAATAGACTTATTTTGTGTATTTTTATTAATTTCTATTCCATACTATAAATAAAATATATTTTTTTCTCTTTCTACCTACTTATAAGAAAATAAAAGTTGTTTAAAAATAAAAAATGGGGGGGGCGTGGCCGGGCAAGATGGCTGGACGGACGTAGCTCGTCTCGGCTCCCGGTCCGCGCTGTAGTCTCGTGCCTCGATCGCAACCTATGCCACCTGAAAATCGACCCTGACGGCACAGGTGGCCACCGGAAAGCAGAGGGCACATAATGCTACCTTGAGGCGGAGGCACACCTCATGTGGCGCCTGGTTGCGGGGCTCAACACGAATGAGGCCGGAGAGCAACAAAATGGCAGCCCTCGTTCCAGAGGGGGCGGCGGATCTCCATTAACGGCAGCTCTGGAGATAGACGTGCGATGGCCAGTGCACGAAGATGAACACTACGGAGCCTGGTGACGACTGCGATGTAAATACACCGGAGATGTGGTGTGGTGCCGGCGCTGGTGGCTGCGGTGACGTGTAAGGCTCCGATGGGCTGGGAGACAAAGCGTTATGCAGCAGGTACATGGCGGACACGGTCCGTCGAGCGGAGCTACCCCCGACCATCCCTGACGCAGCTGTGGCTCCCGGAGGTGTGATGTTGGGCACCGCTGACTGATGTTGGGCACCGCGGACTGCTGACTCCCTTCTAGCGCCGAGGCCCCTGCTCTGCCTGACCCTAAGATGGCGGCCCTGGGCGAGCGCCGATAACTGAGAGGGACTTTCCCCCATCACTGCTGCTCCCACCTCGCTTCAGGGACCTGAGGCGGGCGCTCCCGCAACCCCACCGAGAGCCACGAGGGCAGCGCGGGCCGTTTCCTGCGTGGAGAGGGGTGGCACAGGTCCCCACACGCCCTGAGGGAGAGCGCCGCATTTTGGGCCTGGACTACAAGGGTCACCATCCACCCACTACTGGTGGGACGCATCAACAGACGGGCAATCCAGCCACATACCCTCCTAGGGGGGGACATCACGAGTCGCCTGGTACGCCACCCCTTTACCACGGCTGCCACAGAACGTGGGACCGGCCCCTATGCCACCAAAGAAGCCGTCGTGCAAGGCCACGAACAGGGTGTCAGATTTCTTCCCACCAGCAGACAAGAGCCAGCCCTCGAGTAGTGACGGGGTGCGAGCACCATGGCTCTCACTAAAGAGGATCTCTTGGCAACTTTGCGGGAATTCAAGACGGAATTGAGGGCTGAATTGGGGCAGGACCTCAAGGCATCAATAGACCAACTAAAAGCTGACCTCACCGGCAGGCTCGCTTCTCTGCAGCAAGATGTTGACTCTGTCGGCACTAGGGTCCTAGACCTGGAAACCCAAACCCAGGATATTGATAAGCACACAGCTGCCATGCGGGAAGACATTCATACCCTCCAAGAGCAATGGCACCAAGCGCAATTAAAGGCGGAGGATTTAGAAAATAGGGCCCGGAGAGAGAACCTTCGACTCCGTGACCTGGAGGAGGGAGCGGAGGGGACAGATCTGGAGGCATTTCTGGAGGGGTTGTTTGCCGAGGTTCTGAGTCCAACCACCCTAAAGATAAAGCTCGACAGGGTTCACCGCGTTGGAGGCCAGCCGACTGGAGACAAGAAAAGACCGAGAGACGTGCTGGCGAAATTTCATTCCTATAAAGTTAAGGAAGCAGTACTACTCGCAGCCAGGAAAAAAGGTACGGTCTCTTTCCAAGACCACTCATGCACCATCTTTCAGGACCTAGCACCGGCCACGTTGGCCAGGAGACAGGCGTTTAGGCCCATCACGCTGAAATTGAGGGCGGATCAGGTTCGCTATCGCTGGACATATCCATTTGGACTGGCGTTCGAATATAAAAACAAGCCACGGCACATTTCAGACCTGCGGGAAGGACTGGATCTTCTGGGCCTCCCCTCCGAAGATACTGATGAGGCAGGACACAAAGCACGGGATCCGACGGGGGCCAGCCCTCAGACGAGCTCATGGACCGCAGGCCGGAGGAGAAATCATAGGTGAGGTCTGGTGGCCTGCAATTTCCTATTTAGGAGGGGTCTCGCTCCAGGAACGGACCCCCCAGAACAAATCGAACACCACGGGCCATAACGGGGACGAGAACTAAGGTCCTATGGAGGGGAGGCCACTCCTACTGAACCCTGCCACGTTGATCACATGGACCCTCCCTAACAATAATGCCAAGACACTGTGGAGGCCGGGAGCAGCGGCAAGCGCCACCCTCTGTCGCTGGAGCGAGTGGGGTGGGGTACGAGGACAGGCCTCGATGTGACTCGAGCCGGGACCTGAAGCCAGACCCCAAGGACAATCTGTACTATAACCGAGTCCAGAACAGGCGGACCTCGGGATACCTGGGGGACCGGCGACTACGGTAGGCCGCCCAAGGACGAAATGACCAGGGCCGAACTTGATACGTAAATGCCATGGTATAGGCACATAACATTGTTTCTGGATAAGTACGGGGCAGGAACGGATGGGGACCTCGGTCCCTCAGCTCCCCCCAACATGTTTAATGGGGTGCTTCACCCCAATGTCAGAGATCTGTCATCAATCCGACGTCTGTTCATGAGGGTAACGTTGTTTCTTTTGTTTGTTGGGAAGGGGGGACGGGTGGGAGGGAGGGAGGGAGGGAGACTGGTGGTGGTTTTTTTAATGCAACTACACACGCAGATAGGTGCCACGGGTTCGTCTCTATACAGGGTAGCTACCTCAGGTCCAGGCGCGGCAAGAGCTGTGGTGCAGGGGACATGAAGGATATCCAACGGTTTTCTAGAGGGCGGAGGGGGGATGCAAGGAACCGATGGTAATTACAATAGGATCCTGGAATGTAAAGGGCCTTAATTCACCACAGAAACGCCAGAAGGTCTGAAAATACATCACTGATCATCATTTAGATATTGTGGCACTGCAGGAGACACATCTTTCACGCGCAGAGGAGACTCGCTTTCGCCACCCTCAATACCCCCTGATCTATAGAGCCTCTGCGCTTACTAAACACCGGGGGACGGCGCTTCTTTTCCATTCCTCTACGACATTTCAACCTACTGCCACTAAATCAGACAAAGAGGGCTGCTGGGTAATGGTCAAAGGCATACTGAAGGGAAAACTTTGCACTTTCATTTCGGCCTACGCACCGAACACGGGTCAAACACCCTTCCTGCAGCTACTTTTGGGGAAAATACAGGGATTTGCGGAGGGGCGACACTTCTCCTAGGCGATTTCAACTTAACCTGGCAAGCAGATCTTGACAGCACACACCCCCACAGACACGAATCCAGCGGCTTTACCAGGGAGGTTAGACAACAAATTCACGATATGGGCCTTAGGGACACATGGAGGACTCTTTATCCCCAGTCGAGGGATTACACCTTCTACTCGCACGTGCACCGCACGTACTCTAGACTCGATTACATATTCATCAGCCAACATTTAGTGGGGTCTCTGCGGGAGGCGAAGATCTTTCCGCTTTCAATATCGGACCATAGCCTGGTCTCGATATGTCTCTCCTGGAGCCCGCAGGCGGCTACAACCCCCAAATGGTATTTCCCGGCTTCTCTTACGAGAGAAAAGGGGCTGTGCACGGAACTCAGAGACACGATCAAGGATTTTTTTGCCGAGAACGCGATCTCAGACACCTCAGAGTTCAATACTTGGGATGCCTTTAAGGCAGTCTTTCGAGGGCGCTGCATCGCGCTTAACTCCGCGCTGAACAAAAGAAGGACTCAAGAAAGGATAGAATTAGAGGCGGCACTCTCACTGGCAGAAGCTTCCCATAAAACACAACCCACTAGGGACTCCCTACGCACACTCACCACACTGCGAGGAAAACTTAGGGCCATTTATAACAATAGGGCAGAACACACCCTTCTGAAGCTTCGCCAGATATTTTACTCCCAGGGGAACAAGATTGGTAGACATCTGGCCCGCCAACTGAAAGAAAAGAGAGAAAGGGAATACATAGGAGGCATACTGCTGGAGGGAGGAGGGCTGACCAATAGAGACACTGATAAAGCAGACACCTTTGGTGCCTTCTACCGAACCCTGTATACAGGGGAACGGCGCGATATAGAAGTGCAAAATGAATACTTGCGAGCCCTGACACTCCCCAAAGTTACATCGGAATGGAATGACACGCTCACGGCCCCCATAACCTCGGAGGAGGTGGCCCTCGCCATTAAAGCTCTCAAACCGCACAAAGCCCCAGGCCCGGATGGCTATACAGCTGAATTCTATAAAACTTTTGCTCCCGACATTTTGCCTCACCTGACCCATCTATTTAACACCATGGCCGAGACGGGGACGGTCCCACCCACGATGGCGGAGGCAGTGATAACAGTCATTCCGAAACAGGGGAAACACCCGCAGAAATGCGCCTCATATCGCCCTATAGCTCTCCTCAACCTGGATGCCAAATTATACTCATCCATTCTCGCGGCAAGGCTGAATGACTTGATGCCGGACCTCATTCATCCAGACCAGTCTGGGTTCATCAAAGGACGCCAAACTCATGATAACACCAGACGTATCATCCACCTAATCGAAAAAGCTAATAAGAAACAGATCCCGGCGGTACTGGTAGGCCTTGATGCCGAGAAGGCGTTCGATAGGGTGGACTGGGCCTTCCTTTTCGCTGCCCTTACTCATTTTGGGTTCGACGACAAATTTATCACCATGGTCCGGGCCAACTATACTCAACCCCGCTCGAGAGTTCAGGTGAATGGGGTGCTGTCGCCTTCCTTCTCTCTCACTAGAGGCACCCGTCAGAGGTGTCCTCTCTCGCCACTACTGTTTGCCCTTAGTATCGAGCACCTGGCTGTGACGGTCCGGGCATCACCGGAAATACGAGGTATCCCCTTCAGTGGAGAATCACACAAGATATCGCTATTTGCGGACGATGTGCTCCTGTCCCTTGCAGAGCCAGCCACTTCTCTCCCTGCACTCCAAGTAGAGCTCAGGTGCTTCGAAACAGTTGCGGGGTTTAAAATTAATATGGAGAAATCCTCTATACTTAACCTCACGATCCCAGCGGCTGAGGTGGAGATGCTCCGACCATACACCTCATTACAATGGACGACCCGCCCCTTCAATATCTGGGGGTCCAGTTAACATCACGAGTGGAAGAGCTGTACAAAGCCAATTACCCATCCGCCCTCCTGCGACTCCAGACCGATCTTGCATGCTGGAAACCGCTTTTCATATCCTGGCTTGGCCGCATACACGCGATTAAAATGACGGTGCTCCCTAAGCTTCTCTTCCTATTTCAGGCGCTTCCCATTGAGTTAGACACAGACCTTCTCCCCAAAATAAAATCAATGGTGTTGAAGTTTATCTGGCAAGGGGGCGAGCGTGGTTTTCCTATGCAATCCTGAGGCGGCCGAGGAAAGAGGGGGGGTGGGCCTCCCAGATTTCGGATTATACTATAAAGCAGCCCAACTGCGGGTGGTCACCGAATGGGCCAAAAGGGAATCAGAGAAGCATTTGGTTCATATGGACAGGGCTGTCGCTGGTCGGTCGATTTGGGATTTCATCTGGCGCCACAAGACCGATAGACCAAAAAACACCTACCTTAGCACCCCCACCCGGACCACCCTGAAGGCATGGAACTCTGTTTCACACAACACCCAGTGGACCACATTTCCGTCCCCTTACACGCCAATCCACTACAACCCGGCATTTCCCCCGGCCATGCGGGAAGGGCTCTTTGATCAATGGCGGGAGGGAGGGTGCAGGGCACTGACTCACCTATTTCACAACTATGACATCCTCACCTTTGACAACTGCAAGAGGGACTACGGGGTGGAACACATTGAACACTTCCACTACCTTCAATTGAAGCACTGGGCGCTTACGCCTTCCGTCTACGAGGCCGCCACTAGACCACTTACGAAATTTGAAAGCTATGTACAAAAAGTAGATTCTATGAAGGGGTGATTTCCTATTTGTATTCCTATCTTCTAACCTCTCTGCACACTCCACCCCCCCGCTATATGAGCATGTGGGAGGGTATTTCGCAGCGCAACATTTCCGATAACGAATGGGAGGGCCTATGGTCTGACATTGCGAAATTTAATCATTCCACGGAATTACGCGAGGCCCATCTCAAAACCATGATGGACTGGTACCTTTACCCTGCCAAGCTTAAAAAGATATTCCCTGACTCGTCAGACAGGTGCTGGAGGGGGTGTGGGCTACTAGGAGACTTCCAGCACATTTGGTGGGACTGCCCTGGGATAAGACCCTTCTGGGAAGAAATTCTTGCACAAATCAAAGATATACTAGGTTATCCCATACCGACCACTATGGCAGAAGTCCTCCTGGGTTTGCGTGATCCATCACTTAAGCACCAAACCAAGGCTGATAAGGCCATCATGTGGACATGTATTGGGGCCGCGAAAGTGGCGATCGCGGCCGCCTGGAAGAAAAAAGAGGCACCTGCAATTTCACTGTGGCACTCCAGACTATGGAAACTCCTAAGTTTAGAACGGATGGCTGACATCTTTAGAGATGATTACAAAAACTTTGAATACAGATGGGGGCCCCTGGTTGCTTTCCTCACGAAGGGGTTACCGTCGGCGGTATGTCCTCCCTCCCTTAGAGCAATGCACTTATTTCAAGCATAACAAGACCTGAGAATGACATGTCGGCTGAGACACACTAACTAGGCAGCCACCACCAGTAAGGGGATGGGTGGGGGGAGGGAAGGGGGGGGGCTGTTTTTGTTTATGTTTTAGTTAATTCAGTAATCCCCTTGGGGATCTTGAACTCTTGGTAGAGACTACCTCCCCCGTTGAGAGGTTTGACAGCTGTCACAAAAGAAAGACAGAGGAGTGAAGGCCTTACTAGGACGCAATATGAGTTTGCTAGCCATGTCATGAGAAAACTGTATCTTCTTATTAGGTTCTTATGTGATTGGTGCTAGGCACCGGTAGAATTGGTGTCTCTCACTCTTCTGTCTTCTGCATGAGCACGATACAAACCTCTTCATGCTGTACCATTATTGACTGACGTTGTAACAAAATGATTAAATGCTAATAAAAAACACGTTTGAAAAAAAAATGTCTAAATTTTTTTATATGTATATCTTATTATTGAATATTTTACTTAAATATATTAATTTCATAAATGTACCATTTTAATTTACTATAAATAATCATATTGGTTTTTTTACTAGTAAATTATAAACTATACATCAATTACACAATAAAAATGTATTATCACTGCACATAATAAAACACATTTATATTTCTTCACATATAAAAACACATACTGTAATTTTCCTACAACTCTTTATATAAAATTAATAAATACACAGCAAAAAACATATATGTAATCTAAAAATTTTAGATAAATTATAAATAATTTAAAAAATATATTTGTATATAAACATATATCACTCACTATTCCCAATACAATTAAACAATATTCATTGAAGGTGGTAAACATAAACAATATATAATTTGCTCTTCCCACTACACTTAGAATTAAGTAACAAAAAATGCTAAACATTAACCATATATAATTTACTATTCCCAATACAGTATGCATTAAATAATAAAAACTGCTGTACATTAAACAAATTTAAATTACTATTCCCACTCCAGTCAATATTAAGTCAGGGAAGGTGCTGAACACTAAACATATAACAATTACTATTCTCACTCCAGTGAATATTAAATCAGGGAAGGTGCTGGACATTAAACATATATAAATTACTATTCCCACTCCAGTCATTATTAAGTCAGGGAAGGTGCTGGACATTAAACATATATAAATTACTATTCCCACTCCAGTCATTATTAAGTCAGGGAAGGTGCTGGATATTAAACATATATAAATTACTATTCCCACTCCAGTCAGTATTAAGTCTGGGAAGGTGCTGCACATTAAACACATAAAAATTACTATTCCCACTCCAGTCAGTATTAAGTCAGGGAAGATGCTGGACACTAAGGGGCCGATTCCGATTCGGGCCGGAATGGTCTCTCCGACCGAGCCGGACCCGGAGAGATTTCCGACCGAGTACGATGCGCACGCATGCACCCGGACTCGATTCGGTCAGACTCCCATTAAAGTCAATGGGAGCCGGTCGTACAACATGTACGCGGGCTCCCATTGACTCAATGGGTGCGAGGCAAACAGGGGCGCCCCCTACAGTGGGTACGCGTCGATGCGCATCGCGCCGTACATGCACAGGTAGGGGAGACCCATGGGTCCCCCCTGTGTGCGACTCGCGCGGTCACGCGTACAGGGGGGTCCGACGCGGACCCCTAAAGTCCGGCTCCGACAGCTCTTTCAAGCCGGACGGCGCGAGTCGGTCGGACTGCTCGCTGCGCGCATCGTACTTGCCCGGCCGGGGAACGACTCCATCGCGCGGTGCGAGTTGTGTCCGTGTGATTCGGTCGGAGCATGTTGAAGCCGCGTACGAGTCGGTCGGCGATTTCGCGGGCGCTTGCATCGTACTCGCTCGGCCGGACCCGCGTACGAATCGGTCGGGAAACAGGGCTCTGAATCGGATCCGGTAAAGCCAAATCCGATTCGGAGCCCTACCGGCCGAGATCGGAATCGGCCCCTTTACATATAAAAATACTATTCCCACTCCAGTCAAAATTAAGTCAGTGAAGGTGCTGCACATTAAACATATATAAATTACTATTCCCACTCCAGTCAGTATTAAGTTTAGGAAGGTGCTGGACACTAAACATATAAAATTACTATTCCCACTCCAGTCAAAATTGAGGGGCCGATTCCGATCTCGGCCGGTAGGGCACCGAATCGGATTCGGCTTAACCGGATCCGATTCGGAGCCCTCTTTCCTGACCGATTCGTACGTGCATCCAGCCGAGCGAGTACGATGCAAGCGCACGCGAAATCGCCGACCGACTCGTTCCCGGGTCCGAACCGCTCTGACCGACTCGCACGGACACGACTCGCACCGCGCAATGGAGACGTTCCCCGGCCGGGTAAGTACGATGCGCGCCTCGAGCAGTCCGACCGACTCGCGCCCGTCTGGCTCGAAAGAGCAGTCGGAGCCGGACTTTGGGGGTCCGTGTCGGACCCCCTGTCGCAGTAGCTGCACGAGTCGCACACAGGGGGACCCATGGGTCCCCCTACCTGTGCATGTACGCCGCGAGTCGCATCGAGGCATACCCACTGTAGGGCGCCCTTGATTCGCCTCGCACCCATTGAGTCAATGGGAGCCCGCGTACGCATTGTACGTCCAGCTCCCATTGACTTCAATGGGAGTCCGACCGACTTCGAGTCCGATTGCATGCGTGCGCATCGTACTCGTTCGGTCGGACTGCCAGAGTCCGATTCGGTCAGAAATCTCTCCGGGTCCAGCTCGGTCGGAGTGATTTCCGGCCTGAATCGGAATCGGCCCCTAAGTCAGGGAAGGTGCTGCACATTAAACATATATAAATTACTATTCCCACTCCAGTCAGTATTAATTCAGGGAAGTTGCTGGACATTAAACATATATAAATTACTATTCCCACTCCAGTCAGTATTAAGTCTAGGAAGATGCTGGACATTAAACACATAAAAATTACTATTCCCACTCCAGTCAGTATTAAATCATGGAAGATGCTGGACACTAAACATATAAAATTACTATTCCCACTCCAGTCAAAATTAAGTCAGGGAAGGTGCTGGACATTAAACATATATAAATCACTATTCCCACTCCAGTCAGTATTAAGTCTGGGAAGGTGCTGGACATTAAACACATAAAAATTACTATTCCCACTCCAGTCAGTATGAAGTCAGGGAAGGTGCTGGACATTAAACATATATAAATCACTATTCCCACTCCAGTCAGTATTAAGTCTGGGAAGGTGCTAGAAATTAAACACATAAAAATGACTATTCCCACTCCAGTCAGTATTAAGTCAGGGAAGATGCTGGACACTAAGGGGCCGATTCCGATCTTGGCCGGTAGGGCACCGAATCGGATTCGGCTTAACCGGATCCGATTCGGAGCCCTCTTTCCCGACCGATTCGTACGTGTGTCCGGCCGAGCAAGTACGATGCGAGCGCACGCGAAATCGCCGACCGACTTGTTCGCGGGTCCGAAGCACTCCAACCGACTCGCACGGACACGACTCGCACCGCGCGGTGGAGACGTTCCCCGGCCGGGCAAGTACGATGCGCGCCGCGAGCAGTCCGACCAACTCGCGCCGTCCGGCTTGAAAGAGCAGTCGGAGCCGCACTTTGGAGGTCCGTGTCAGACCCCCCTGTATGCGTAGCCGCGTGAGTCGCACACAGGGGGGACCCATGGGTCCCCCCTGCCTGTGCATGTACGCCGCAAGTCGCTTCGAGGCGTACCCGCTGTAGGGGGCACCCTTGTTCGCCTCGCACCCATTGGGTCAATGGGAGCCCGCGTACGTGTTGTACGTCCGGCTCCCATTGACTTCAATGGGAGTCCGACCGAATCGAGTCCGATAGCATACGTACGCATCGTACTCATTCGGTCGGGCTGCTAGAGTCCGATTCGGTCGGAAATCTCTCCGGGTCCGGCTCGGTCGGAGAGATTTCCTGCCCGAATCGGAATTGGCCCCTAAACATATAAAATTACTATTCCCACTCCAGTCAGTATTAAGTCAGGGAAGATGCTGGACACTAAACATATAAAATTACTATTCCCACTACAGTAATTATTAAATCAGGGAAACTTCAGGACACTAAGGGGCCAATTCCGATTCGGGCCGGAAACCTCTCCGACCGAGCCGGACCCGGAGAGATTTCCGACCGAATCGGACTCTGGCAGTCCGACCAAACGAGTACGATGCGCACGCATGCACCCGGACTCGATTCTGTCGGACTCCCATTAAAGTCAATGGGAGCCGGTCGTACAATGCATACGCGGGCTCCCATTGACTCAATGGGTGCGAGGCAAACAGGGGCGCCCCCTATAGCGGGTACGCGTCGATGCGCATTGCGCCGTACATACACAGGTAGGGGGGACCCATGGGTCCCCCCTGTGTGCGACTCGCGCGGTCACGCGTACGGGGGGGTCCGACGCGAACCCCCAAAGTCCGGCTCCGACAGTTCTTTCGAGCCAGACGGTCACGAGTCGGTCGGACTGCTCGCGGCGCGCATCGTACTTGCCCGGCCGGGGAACGACTCCATCACGCGGTGCGAGTTGTGTCCGTGCGAGTCAGTCGGAGTGTGTTGAAGCCGCGTACGAGTCGGTCGGCGATTTCGCGGGCGCTTGCATTGTACTCGCTCGGCCGGACCCGCGTACGAATCGGTCGGGAAACAGGGCTCCGAATCGGATCCGGTAAAGCCGAATCCGATTCGGAGCCCTACCGGCCGAGATCGGAATCGGCCCCTTAATATATATATTTTACTATTTGAACAACCTCACCATTTTCCCCTAGTAACCCAACATCCCAGTACTAAAAAAAACCTATAATTTCTATTTTTAATTAACTTTATTTCTTCAAATTAATTCCAAATTTTTAATTTTTAATTTAATAATTAATTTTAGAATAATATTTAAATAACACTCCCCACCCTTATCCCCTAATAACACAACATCACACTTCTAAAAAAATATATATATTTCCTTTTTATAATTTACTATTTAAACTTTTTGATTTAAATATATCAATTCATATAACTAATTTTAAAACACTCCCCAACCTTCTCCCCTAATAACACAATATCCCACTCTAAAAACAATTTTTTTTTCCGATTTTTTAATTTAAATTTCATATTTTAAATTATTTCCAAAATTTGAAATTTTAATTTCATATATAAATTTTATACTAATATTTTAAATACACTACCCACCCTTATCCCCTATTAACCCAACATCCCACTCCTAAAAGAAAACATATTTTTAATATTTTTATACTAAATTTCGTTTTTGTAAATAATTTCTAATTTTCAATACATTTAATTAATATGTACATTTTATCCTAGTATTTTTAAAACACTACCCACCCTTATCCCCTAATAACCCAACATCCCGCTCCTAAAACAAAACATATAATTTATATTTTTAATATAAATTTCGTTCTTGAAATTAATTTCTAATTTAAATTTTTTTTTTATTAATATCTAAATTTAAACTAATATTTTTAAAATACTCCCCACCCTAATCCCCTAATAACCCAACATCCCGCTCCTAAAAAAACCATATATTTTATATTTTTAATATAAATTTCATTTTTAAATTAATTTCTAATGTAAATTTACACTAATATTTTTAAAATACTTCCCACCCTTATCCCCTAATAACCAAACATCCCGCTCCAAAAACATGTTACAACATTTTTTTTATACAATTTCAAACAAATATTCAAACAATTAAAATAATACAAAATTAATAACAATACAGAATATTTAAATAATAACAAAAAATGATATTTTACACTATCTATATTTTTTGTCGATATTTTTACAACACTAACTATTCGATATTATCTATTGACGATATTACTTGTTCGATATTTTATACTTCGATATTTTTAAATTAAAAAAACGATATTTTTGACTACGATATTCATTAATACGATATTATGAGACATTCGATATTACAACTTCGATATTACTGCAATTCGATATTTAGGATTCGATATTATGTCTATTCACCATTCTCCAGGTGGCAAGTACCCACAGTGAAATACAGGCCCTTTTGAACACTAACCTCCCACAACATTTCGGTGAACTGATTCACCGTGTTTTTAATACATCTCGCACTGAGGGTCTGGTACACTTTTTTAAGGTTGTGGGTTACTGCCTTGTGACCTCTTTTCAAACTATTTTTGGTGTGATACCGGATTTTATTCATTCTATTTTTTCCAGCGTTTTTGGTGGCTTCCCATTAATCCTCACTTTGGTGGCTGGTGTACTGCTGTTGGTCTGTTTCCTGCGCAATGGCTGCTCCCCGATGGGCCCTTCTCGACCCAGGTCTGCTCCCAGCTGCTCCGTGAGTGCATCCTCGCTGGCTTCGGCGTCCTGCCGTTGGCAACGCTGAGTGTGTCCTATACACTTTCTTTTCGCTTTGCGTATTTCACTTGCGTGCAACCGGTGCTGTCTTGCATCCGCTGTCCTTTCTCCTGGACCATGGATTATTGCCCCTCCAATACGTCGTTGTCTGTTCTGGATTTTGTTCGGTTGGTGGGTCCCTTAGAGGCCCATGAACGGGACTGTTCGGCTGCAGGCTGCATGATGCGTGCAGCTGCACTGGGGATTTTGGCACAATGAGATATCTGGGCGGCTGCTCAGAATCTCCTACAACAGAGTTATATTGAGTACCACGCAAGTTGTCCCGCATTGCTCTTTGATGCTCCCTCCTGTGAGGAGCATACCTGCAGTTTTGATTTGTTGGACTGGATGGCGTCAATGTTTTCTGACGATTCCAATGATGTCCTCTTGGAGGGTGTGGTGTTTTTCTGCACTCACACTGTGATGGATTGACATGGCCATTGCTCTCTGTGACCAGCCTCGCTGACTGTATTTTTTCATTTCGAACTTTTTTTCCCTTCTCCCATTCGTTGTCCTTCATGGGGTCTGCATCCACTGTGGACGTTTCAGTTCTGCTCGGTCGGTTTGAACTCTGCCTTCGTCTTTGGTATTGGCCGATGGACTGCCCAGGGGAGGGTGTCATGTGGTTTGTGGCCTCCTGGTCTGCTTTGCTGCGTTGACTTAGGCCTGGCTGCCATGATGCCTTTTTTGCGCACGTTACTTTGAGCCGTTGTTCTATCAGCCTCTGCTCTTGCCAAGTTATTTTAGAACTGTCTGCATTTTCTGTCTTTCACCGTTTCTCCTGTTCCCTTTGGGCTACGTCTGCACAACATGTACAAGGTCGAAAAACAACGTCCCTTGTTCTTGCTGATCTGGCCAGTCCCTCACACCAAGACATAACACTATGTACAGCTGCCATGGAGAAATTTGTGTGCTTTTAATATTGCGTTTTTCGCGCTTTGGAGACACTTGGAGAAATACCTTTCCCGAGAGAAGAGCTGTGATTGTCTGCTGATGTAGACTTTGCATCTAGACACTGAGGTATGGGGGTTCACTAGACAATGCCCAGAGGTCTTCTATTTTTATAATACATTAGCTACTAGCACGGGGAGGGTGGTAAGGTCATTTAGCCCTATATCCACTGCTTTATGAAATGCTTTCCCGTTTGTATTCTATGGTGTTGTAACTATGCTGCTTATATTATTCTTATGCATTATGCTGATAGTACTGACACGTGTACTGTATCTGAGAGCACGTTAGTTGAAATAAACATTTTAAACTATACAGTGTCTCTTCTTACGCACGTTGTGGACAGGTATGAGTGAGTGATGAAAGGGTGTTCTTGCTACTGCGAGTCCTGAGACAGAGATACCGTGTTCTGGGTTGTCTAATCATTGGTAATTTTGTTGCTAATGAGACGCTAAGGCTAGTCGGGTTGGGGTTTTAGGTGCTAAGTTTTATCGTTGGATCACCACTATATTCCGAGGTCCAATCATCCTGTGCATAGCTCTGTATATGTGCAGAATCCCTACAACAATGTCAACATAGGTGAACACTAACCTACAGCAGTGCATACACTGGAGTTTTAGATATGAATGTCATCTATAGGTTTTCGTGCAGAGTACTCATGAGTCACTGTGGCATAGTGGTTAAGGTCTCTGACTCTTACTCTGAATTTTACGAATTCAAATCCTGGTGTTTCAATGGTTGTAGTCTCTGAGTTTAAAATCATAGGCAATGGCGCTTTCTTTGGAAAATGTTTTTCTATTTTCCATGTTTGAATTTCTCTCTTTATAAGTATATCTTACCCAAAAGAATACATATCTTCACTCTCCCTCTAATTTTCTTTTTTTCTCTCTCCCTCTTTCCTTAAATTCAACACTATCAATGATGTCAACATAGGTGAACTCTAACCTACAGCCGTGCATACACTGGAGTTTTTGATTCGAATGTCATCTATAGGTTTTCGTGCAAAGTACTAATGAGTCACTGTGGCCTAGTGGTTAAGGTCTTTGACTCTTACTCCGAAGCTTGTGTGTTCTAATCCTGGAATTTCAATGGTTGTAGTCTCTTAGTTTAAAATCATAGGAAATTACACATTCTTTGGAAAATGTTTTTCTTTTTCCCTTGTTTGAATTTCTCTCTTTATAAGTATGTCTTACCCCAAAGAATACATCTCTTCACTTTCCCTCTGTTTTTCTTTCTTTTCTCTCTCTCCCTCTTTCCTTCCATTCAACACAGTCAATGATGTCAACATAGGTGAACACTAACCTACAGCAGTGCATACACTGGAGTTTTAGATATGAATGTCATCTATAGGTATTCGTGGAGAGTACTCATGAGTCACTGTTGCCTAGTGGTTAAGGTCTCTTACACTGAAGGTTTTGAATTCAAATCCTGGTGTTTCAATGGTTGTAGTCTCTGAGTTTAAAATCATAGGCAATGGCACTTTCTTTGGAAAATGTTTTTCTTTTTTTCCTTGTTTGAATTTCTCTCTTTATAGGTAATTCTTACCCGAAGAATACATATCTTGTCTCTCCCTCTTTTTTTCTTTCTTTTTCTCTCTCTCCCTCTTTCCTTCCATTCAACACTGTCAATGATGTCATCATAGGTGTACTCTAACCTATAGCAGTGCATACACTGGAGATTTTGATTTGAATGTTATCTATAGGTTTTTGTGCGCTGTATTCATGAGTCACTGTGGCCAAGTGGTTAAGGTCTCTGACTTTTATACTAAAGGTTATGTATTCAAATCCAGTTGTTTCAATGATTGTAGTTACTTAGTTCTACATTATAGGCAAAGGCACCTTCTTTGATAAATATTGGAAAATGTTTTTCTGTTTTGCTTGTTTGAATTTCTCTCTTTATAAGTATTGCTTATCCCAAAGAATACATAACTCCTCTCTCCCTGTTTTTTTCTTCTTTTCTCTCTCTCCCTATTTCCTTCAATTCAACACTGTCAGTGATGTCAACATAGGTGAACTCTAACCTACAGCAGTGCATACACCGGAGTTTTAGATTTGAATGTCATCCATACGTTTTCTTGCAACATAATCTCGAGTCACTGTGGCATAGTGTTTAAGGTCTCTGACTTTTACTCTGAAGGTTATGAGTTCAAATCCTGGTGTTTCAAAGGTTGAAGTCTCTGAGTTTAAAATTATAGGCAATGGCACTTTCTTTGATAAATAATGGAAAATGTTATTCTTTTTTCCTTGTTTGAATTTCTCTCTTTATAAGTATGTCTTACCCCAAATAATACATATCTTCACTTTCCCTCTGTTTTTCTTTCTTTTTCTCTCTCTCCCTCTTTCCTTCCATTCAACACAGTCAATGATTTCAACATAGGTGAACTCTAACCTACAGCAGTGCATACACTGGAGTTTTAGATATGAATGTCATCTATAAGTTTTCATGTAGAGTACTCAGGAATCACTGTGGCCTAGTGGTTAAGGTCTCTGACTCTTACTCTGAAAGTTATGAGTTCCAATCCTGATGTTTTAATGGTTGTAGTCTCTGAGTTTAAAATCATAGGTAACTACACTTTCTTTGATAAATATTGGACAATGTTTTTCTTTTTCCCTTGTTTAAATTTCTCTCTTTATAAGTATGTCTTACCCCAAATAATACATATCTTCACTTTCCCTCTGTTTTTCTTTCTTTTTCTCTCCTCCCTCTTTCCTTCCATTCAACACAGTCAATGATGTCAACATAGGTGAACTCTAACCTACAGCAGTGCATACACTGGAGTTTTAGATATGAATGTCATCTATAGGTTTTAGTGCAGAATACTCATGAATCACTGGGCCTAGTGGTTAAGGTCTCTGACTCTTACTCTGAAGTTTACGAGTTCAAATCCTGGTATTTCAATGGTTGTAGTCTCTGAGTTTAAAATCATAGGCAATGGATCACTCTTTGGAAAATGTTCTTCTATTTCCTTGTTTGAATTTCTCTCATTATAAGTATGTCTTACCCTAAAGATACATATCTTTACTCTCCTTCTGTTTTTCTTTCTTTTTCTCTCTCCCCCTCTTTCCTTCCATTCAACACTGTCATTGATGTCAACATAGGTGAACTCTAACCTATAGCAGTGCATACACTCGAGATTTTGATTTGAATGTTATCTATAAGTTTTTGTGGTGTGTATTCATGAGTAACTGTGGCCTAGTGGTTAAGGTCTCTGACTTTTATACTTAAGGTTATGTATTCAAATCCAGGTGTTACAATGGTTGTGATTTATGAGTTAAAAATTATAGGCAAGGGCACATTCTTTGATAAATATTGGAAAATGTTTTTCTGTTTTCCTTGTTTGAATTTCTCTTTTTATATGTATATCTTATCCCAAAGAATACATATCTTCTCTCTCCCTCTGTTTTTCTTTCTTTTTCTCTCTCTTCCTCTTTCCTTCCATTCAAAACTGTCAATGATGTCAACATAGGTGAACTCTAACCTACAGCAGTGCATACACTGGAGTTTTAGATATGAATGTCATCTATAGGTTTTCGTGCAGAGTGTTCATGAGTCACTGTGGCCTAGTGGTTTAGGACTCTGAAGGTTATGAGTTCTAATCCTGCTGTTTCAATGCTTGTAGTCTCTGAGTTTAAACTCATAGTTAAAGCCACATTCTTTTGAAAATGTTTTTCTTTTTTCCTTGTTTGAATTTCTCTCTTTATAAGTATGTCTTACCCCAAAGAATACATATCTTCACTTTCCCTCAGTTTTTCTTTCTTTTTCTCTCTCTCCCTCTTTCCTTCCATTCAACATTGTCAATGATGTCAACATAGATGAACTCTAACCTACAGCAGTGCATACACTGGAGTTTTAGATTTTAATGTCATCTATAGGTTTACATGGAAAGTTTAAATGATTCACTGTGGCCTAGTGGTTAAGGTCTCTTACTCTGAAGGTTAGAAGTTCAAATTATTCTGTTTCAATGGTTGTTGTCTCTGAGTTTAAAATCATGGGAATGGTACTTTCTTTGGAAAATGTTTTTCTTTTTTCCTTGTTTGAATTTCTCTCTTCATAAGTATTCCTTACACCAAAGAATACATATCTTCTCTTTCACTTTGTTTTTCTTTCTTTTTATCCCTCTCCCTCTTTCCTTCCATTCAACACTGTCAATGATGTCAATATAGGTGAACTCTAACCTACAGCAGTGCATACACTGCAGTTTTAGATACGAATGTCATCTATAGGTTTTCATGCCAAGCACTCCCGAGTTAATGTGGCCTACTGGTTAATGTCTCTCACTCATTCTCTGAAGGTTACGAGTTCAAATCTTGGTGTTTCAATGGTTGTAGTCTCTAAGTTAAAAATTATGGGCAATGGCACTTTCTTTGATAAATATTGGAAAAAAATTGTTTTTCCTTGTTTGAATTTCTCTCTTTATAAGTATGTCCTTTTCCAAAGAATACATATCTTCACTCTCCCTCTGTTTTTCTTTCTTTTTCTCTCTCTTCCTCTTTCTTTCCATTCAACACTGTCAATGATGTCAGCATAGATGAACTCTAACCTACAGCAGTGCATACACTGGAGTTTTAGAATCGAATATCATCTATAATTTTTCGTGGAGAGTACTCATGAGTCACTGTGATCTAGTGGTTAAGGTCTCTGAAGGTTACAAGTTCTAATCCTGGTGTTTAAATGGTTGTAGTCTCTGAGTTTAAAATCATAGCTAATTGCACTTTCTTTGGAAAATGTTTTTCTTTTTTCCTTGTTTGAATTTCTCTCTTTATAAGTATGTCTTACCCCAAAGAATACATATCTTCACTCTTCCTCTGTTTTTCTTTCTTTTTCTCTCTCTCCCTATTTCCTTCCATTCAACACTGTTAATGATGTCAACATAGGTGAACTCTAACCTACAGCAGTGCATACACTGGAGGTTTTGATTCGAATGTCATCCACAGGTTTTCGTGCAGGATGTTCATGTGTTACTGTGGCCTACTGGTTAATGTCTATGACTCATGCTCTGAAGGTTATGAGTTTAAATCTTGGTGTTTCAATGGTTGTAGTCTTTGAGTTAAAAAATTATTGATAATGGCACTTTCTTTGATAAATATTGGAAAATGTTTTTATTTTTTCCTTGTTTGAATTTCTCTCTTTATAAGTATTTCTTACCCCAAAGAATACATATCTTCTCTCTCCCTCTGTTTTTCTTTTTTCTCTCTCTCTCCCTCTTTCCTTCCATTCAACACTGTTAATGATATCGACATAGGTGAACTCTAACCTACAGCAGTGCATACCCTGGAGTTTTAGATTCTAATGTCATCTATAGGTTTTCGTGCATAGTACTCATGAGTCACTCTGACCTAGTGGTTAAGGCCTCTGGCTTTTTCTTTGAAGGTTATGAGTTCAAATCCTGGTGTTTTATTGGTTGTAGTCTCTGAGTTTATAAGCATGTGCACTTTCTTTGGAAAATATTTTTCTTTTTTCCTTGTTTAAACTTCTCTCTTTATAAGTATGTCTTACCCCAAAGATACATATCTTCAGTCTCCATCTGTTTTTCTTTCTTTTTCTCTCTCTCCCTCTGTCCTTCAATTCAGCACTGTCAATGATGTCAATATAGGTGAACTCTAACCTACAGCAGTGCATACACTTGAGTTTTAGATTTGAATGTCATCTATAGGTTTTTTGTGAAAAATG
The DNA here is from genome assembly GCA_963921515.1 of Calotriton arnoldi. Lineage (NCBI taxonomy): Eukaryota > Metazoa > Chordata > Amphibia > Caudata > Salamandridae > Calotriton > Calotriton arnoldi. The sequence continues at coordinate 184,613 of CAWUFW010015494.1, read as the reverse complement.
CTCATGAGTCACTGTTGCCTAGTGGTTAAGGTCTCTGACTCTTACTCAGAAGGTTACGAACTCAAATCCAGGTGTTTCAATGGTTGTAGACTCTGAATTTAAAATTATAGGCAATGGCACTTTCTTCGATAAATATTGGAAAATGTTTTTCTTTTTTCCTTGTTTGAATTTCTCTCTTTATAAGTATGTCTTACCCCAAAGAATACATATCTTCAGTCTCCATCTGTATTTCTTTCTTTTTCTCTCTCTCCCTCTTTCCTTCAATTCAACACTGTCAATGATGTCAATATAGGTGAACTCTAACCTACAGAAGTGCATACACTTGAGTTTTTGTTTCAAATGTCATCTATAGGTTTTCGTGCAATGAACTCATGAGTCACTGTGGTCTAGTGATCAAGGTCTCTGACTCTTACTCTAAGGGTTATGAGTTCAAATCCTGGTGTTTCAATGGTTGTAGTGTCTGAGTTTAAAATTATACGCAATGGCAATTTCTTTGATAAATATTTTCTCTCTTTATAAGTATGTCTTGCCCCAAAGATACATATCTTCATTCTCCATCTGTTTTTCTTTCTTTTTCTCTCTCTCCCTGTTTCCTTCCATTCAACACTGTCAATGATGTCAGCATAGATGAACTCTAACCAACAGCCCTGCATACACTGGAGTTTTTGATTTGAATGTCATTCTTTGTTTGAATTTCTCTCTTTATAAGTATTCCTTACCCCAAATAATACATATCTTCTCTTTCCCTCTGTTTTTCTTTCTTTTTCTTTTCTCTCTCCCTCTTTCCTTCCATTCAACACTGTCAATGATGTCAATATAGGTCAACTCTAACCTACAGCAGTGCATACACTGCAGTTTTAGATTCGAATGTCATCTATAAGTTTTCGTGCATAGTACTCATGAGTCACTGTTGCCTAGTGGTTAAGGTCTCTTACTCTGAAGGTCATGAATTTAAATCCTGGTGTTTCAATGGTTGTAGTCTCTGATTTTAAAATCATAGGCAATGGCACTTTCTTTGGAAAATGTTTTTCTTTTTTCCTTGTTTGAATTTCTCTCTTTATTGGTAATTCTTACCCCGAAGAATCCATTTCTTCTCTGTCCCTCTTTTTTTCTTTCTTTTTCTCTCTCTCCCTCTTTCCTTCCATTCAACACTGTCAATGATGTCAACATAGGTGAACTCTAACCTATAGCAGTGCATACACTGGAGATTTTGATTTGAATGTTATCTATAGGTTTTTGTACACAGTACTTATGAGTCACTGTGGCCAAGTGGTTAAGGTCTCTTCCTTTTATACTAAAGGTTATGTATTCAAATCCAGGTGTTTCAATGGCTGTAGTTTCTGAGTTCAACATTATAGGCAAGGGCATCTTCTTTGATAAATATTGGAAAATGTTTTTCTGTTTTGCTTGTTTGAATTTCTCTCTTTATAAGTATTGCTTATCCCAAAGAATACATACCTTCTCTCTCCCTCTGTTTTTTTCTTTTTCTCTCTCTCCCTCTTTTCTCAATTCAACACTGTCAGCAATGTCAAAATAGGTGAACTCTAATCTACAGCTGTGCATACACCGGAGTTTAAGATTTGAATGTCATCCATAGGTTTTCTTACAACATACTCATGAGTCTCTGTGGCCTAGTCTTTAAGGTCTCAGACTTTTACTCTGAAGGTTATGCGTTCAAATCCTGGTGTTTCAAAGGTTGACGTTTCTGAGTTTAAAATTATAGGCAATGGCACTTTCTTTCATAAATAATGGAAAATGTTTTTCTTTTTTCCTTGTTTGAATTTCTCTCTTTATAAGTATGTCTTACCCCAAATAATACACATCTTCACTTTCCCTCTGTTTTTCTTTCTTTTTCTCTCTCTCCCTCTTTCCTTCCATTCAACACAGTCAATGATGTCAACATAGGTGAACTCTAACCTACAGCAGTGCATACACTGGAGTTTTAGATATGAATGTCATCTATAAGTTTTCATGTAGAGTACTCAGGAGTCACTGTGGCCTAGTGGTTAAGGTCTCTTACTCTGAAAGTTATGAGTTCCAATCCTACTGTTTCAATGGTTGTAGTCTCTGAGTTTCAAATCAGAGGTAACTACACTTTCTTTGATAAATATTGGAAAATGTTTTTCTTTTTCCCTTGTTTGAATTTCTCTCTTTATAAGAATTTCTTACCCCAAAGAATACATATTTCTCTCTCCCTTTGTTTTTCTTTCTTTTTTTCTCTCTCTCTCCTTCCATTCAACACTGTCAATGATGTCAACATAGGTGAACTCTAACATAGAGCAATGCATGCACTTTATTTTTTGATTCGAATGTCATCTATAATTTTTTGAACAAAGTACTCATCAGTCACTATGGCCTTGTGGTTAAGGACTCTCTCTCTGAAGGTTACGAGTTCAAATCCTGGTGTTTCAATGGTTGTAGTCTCTGAGTTTAAAATCATAGGTAATGGCACTTTCTTTGATAAATGTATGACTTTTTTCCTTGTTGGAATTTCTCTCTTTATAAGTATGTCTTACCCCAAAGAATACATATCTTCACTTTCCCTCTGTTTTTCATATCTTTTCTCTCTCTCCCTCTTTCCTTCCATTCAACACTGTCAATGATGTCAACATAGTTGAACTCTAACCTACAGCAGTGCATACACTGGAGTTTTAGATTCAAATGCCATCTATAGGTTTTCGTGCAGAGTACTCATGAGTTACTGTGGGACACTGGTTAATGTCTCTGACTCATGCTCTGAAGGTTACAAGTTCAAATCTAGGTGTTTGAATGGTTGTAGTCTATGAGTTTAAAATTATAGGCAATGGAACTTTCTTTGATAAATATTGGAATTTGTTTTTTCCCCCTTATTTGAATTTCTCTCTTTATAAGTATGTCCTTCCCCAAAGAATACATATCTTCACTCTCCCTCTGTTTTTCTTTCTTTTTCTCTCTCTTTCTTTCCATTCAACACTGTCAATGATGTCAACATAGGTGAACTCTAACCTAGAGCAGTGCATGCACTTTAGTTTTTGATTCGAATATCATCTATAAGTTTTCATGGAAAGCACTCATGAGTGACTGTGGCCTAGTGGCTAAGGTCTCTGACCCTTAAACTGAAGGTTACAAGTTCTAATCCTGATGTTTCAGTGCTTGTAGTCTCTGAGATTAAAATCATAGTTAATGGCACTTTCTTTGGAAAATGTTTTTCTTTTTCCTTGTTTGAATTTCTCTCTTTATAAGTATGTCTTACCCCAAAGAATACATATTCTCTCTGTTTTTCTTTCTTTTTCTCTCTCTCCCGCTTTCCTTCCATTCAACACTGTCAATCATGTCAACATAGGTGAACTCTAACCTACAGCCGTGCATACACTGGAGTTTTTTATTCGAATGTCATCTATATGTTTTCGTGATGAGTGTACATTAGGCACTGTGGCCTACTGGCTAAGGTCTCTGACTCTTACTCTGAAGGTTACAAGTTCAAATCTGTTGTTTCAATGGCTGTATTCTTTCAGCTTAAAATCATAGGCAATGGTCCTTCCTTTGGAAAATGTTTTTCCTTTTTCCTTGTTTGAATTTCTCTCTTTATAAGTATTTCTTACCACAAAGAATACATATCTTCTCTCGTCCTCTGTTTTTCTTTCTTTTCTCTCTCTCCCTCTTTCCTTCCATTCAACACTGTCAATGATGTCAACATAGGTGAACTCTAACCTACAGCAGTGCATATATTTTAGTTTTTGATTCGAATGTCATCTATATGTTTTCAGTAGAGTATACTCATAAGTCACTGTGGCCTAGTGATTAAGGTCTTTGATTCTTATTCTGAAGGTTATAAGTTCTAATCATGGAGGTAGTCTCGAGTTTATAATTATAGGCAATGGCACTTTCTTTGGAAAATGTTTCCTTTTTTCCTTGTTTGAATTTCTCTCTTCATAAGTATTCCTTACCCCAAAGAAAACATATCTTCTCTTTCCTCTGTTTTTCTTTCTTTTCTCTCTCTCCCTCTTTCCTTCAACACGGTCAATGATGTCAATATAGGTGAACTCTAACCAACAGCAGTGCATACACTGCAGTTTTAGATTCGAATGTCATCTATAGGTTTTGGTGTAAAGGAATCATGAGTTACTGTGGCCTACTAGTTAATGTCTCTGACTCTTGCTCTGAAGGTTACAAGTTCATAACTTGGTGTTTCAATGATTGTAGGCTCTGAGTTTCGAGTTATAGGCAATGGCACTTTGTTTGGAAAGTGTTTTTCTTTTTTCCTTGTTTGAATTTCTCTCTTTATAAGTATTTCTTATCCCAAAGAATACATATTTTCTCTCTCCTTCTGTTTTTCTTTCTTTTTCTCTCTCTCTCCCTCTTTCCTTCCATTCAACACTGTCAATGATATCAACATAGGTGAACTCTAACCTACAGCAGTGCATACACTTGAGTTTTTAATTCGAATGTCATCCATATGTTTTCAGATAACAGTGCTCATGAGTCACTGTGGCCTAGTGATTAAGGTCTCTTACTCTGAAGGTTATGAGTTCTAATCCTGGTGTTTCAATGGTTGTAGTCTCTGAGTTTAAAATCATAGGTAATGGCACTTTCTTTGGAAAATGTTTTTCTTTTTCCTTGTTTGAATTTCTCTCTTTATAAGTATTCCTTACCCCAAAGAATACATATCTTCTCTTTCCCTCTGTTTTTCTTTCTTTTTCTCTCTCTCCCTCTTTCCTTCCATTCAACACTGTCAATGAGGTCAACATAGGTGAACTCTAACCTACAGCCATGCAATCACTGGAGTTTTAGATTCAAATGTCATCTATAGGTTTTCGTGCAAAGTGCTCATGAGTTACTGTGGGCTACTGGTTAATGTCTGACTTATGCTCTGAAGGTTACAAGTTCAAATCTAGATGTTTGAATGGTTGTAGTCTCTGAGTTTAAAATTATAGGGAATGGAACTTTCTTTGATAAATATTGGAAATTGTTTTTTTCCCCTTATTTGAATTTCTATCTTTATAAGTATGTCCTTCCCCAAAGAATACATATCTCCACTCTCCCTCTGTTTTTCTTTCTTTTTCTCTCTCTCCCTCTTTCTTTCCATTCAACACTGTCAATGATGTCAGCTTAGATGAACTCTAACCTACATCCGTGCATACACTGGAGGTTTTGATTCGAATATCATCTATAAGTTTTCATCAAAAGTCCTCATGAGGCACTGTGGCCTAGTGGCTAAGGACTCTTACTCTGAAGGCTACAAGTTCTAATCCAGATGTTTCAACGGTTGTAGTCTCTGAGATCAAAATCATAGTTAATGGCACTTTCTTTGGAAAATGTTTTTCTTTTTTCCTTGTTTGAATTTCTCTCTTTATAAGTATGTCTTACCCCAAAGAATACATATCTTCACTTTCTCTGTTTTTCTTTCTTTTTCTCTTTCTCCCACTTTCCTTCCATTCAACACTGTCAATGATGTCAGCATAGATGAACTCTAACCTACAGCCGTGCATACACTGGAGTTTTTGATTCGAATGACATCTATAAGTTTTCATGGAGAGTATTCCTGAGTCTCTGAGTTTGAAATTATAGGCAATGGCACTTTCTTTGATAAATATTGGAAAAAGTTTTTTTTTCCTTGTTTGAATTTCTCTCTTTATAAGTATGTCCTTTCCCAAAGAATACATATCTTCCCTTTCTCTCTATTTTTCTTTCTTTTTCTCTCTCTCCCTCTTTCCTTCCATTCAACAGTGTCAATGATGTCAGCATAGATGAACTCTAACCTACAGCAGTGCATACACTGGAGTTTTAGATTTGGATATCATCTATAAGTTTTCATGGAGAGTACTCATGAGGCCCTATGGCCTAGTGGTTAAGGTCTCTGACTCTTACTCTGAAGGTTACAAGTTCTAATCCTGTTTTTTAAATGATTGTCTTTCTCTGAGTTTAAAATCATAGTTAATGGCACTTTCTTTGATAAATATTAGAAAATGTTTTTCTTTTTTCCTTGTTTGAATTTATTTCTTTATAAGTTTGTCTTACCCCAAAGAATACATATCTTCACTCTTCCTCTGTTTTACTTTCTTTTTCTCTCTCTCCCTCTTTCCTTCCATTCAACACTGTCAATGATGTCAACATAGGTGAACTCTAACCTACAGCAGTGCATACACTGGAGGTTTTGATTCGAATGTCATCCACAGTTTTTTATGCAGAGTACTCATGTGTTACTGTGTCCTACTGGTTAATATCTCTGACTCATGCTCTGAAGGTTACGAGTTCAAATCTTGTTGTGTCAATGGTTGTAGTCTTTGAGTTAAAAAATTATAGGTAATGGCACTTTCTTTGATAAATATTGGAAAATGTTTTTATTTTTTCCTTGTTTGAATTTCTCTCTTTATAAGTATTTCTTACCCCAAAGAATACATATCTTCTCTCTCCCTCTGTTTTTCTTTTTTCTCTCTCTCTCCCTCTTTCCTTCCATTCAACACTGTTAATGATATCGACATAGGTGAACTCTAACCTACAGCAGTGCATACCCTGGAGTTTTAGATTCTAATGTCATCTATAGGTTTTCGTGCATAGTACTCATGAGTCACTCTGACCTAGTGGTTAAGGCCTCTGGCTTTTTCTTTGAAGGTTATGAGTTCAAATCCTGGTGTTTCATTGGTTGTAGTCTCTGAGTTTATAAGCATGTGCACTTTCTTTGGAAAATATTTTTCTTTTTTCCTTGTTTAAACTTCTCTCTTTATAAGTATGTCTTACCCCAAAGATACATATCTTCAGTCTCCATCTGTTTTTCTTTCTTTTTCTCTCTCTCCCTCTGTCCTTCAATTCAGCACTGTCAATGATGTCAATATAGGTGAACTCTAACCTACAGCAGTGCATACACTTGAGTTTTAGATTTGAATGTCATCTATAGGTTTTTTGTGAAAAATGCTCATGAGTCACTGTTGCCTAGTGGTTAAGGTCTCTGACTCTTACTCAGAAGGTTACGAACTCAAATCCAGGTGTTTCAATGGTTGTAGACTCTGAATTTAAAATTATAGGCAATGGCACTTTCTTCGATAAATATTGGAAAATGTTTTTCTTTTTTCCTTGTTTGAATTTCTCTCTTTATAAGTATGTCTTACCCCAAAGAATACATATCTTCAGTCTCCATCTGTTTTTCTTTCTTTTTCTCTCTCTCCCTCTTTCCTTCAATTCAACACTGTCAATGATGTCAATATAGGTGAACTCTAACCTACAGAAGTGCATACACTTGAGTTTTTGTTTCAAATGTCATCTATAGGTTTTCGTGCAATGAACTCATGAGTCACTGTGGTCTAGTGATCAAGTTCTCTGACTCATACTCTAAGGGTTATGAGTTCAAATCCTGGTGTTTCAATGGTTGTAGTGTCTGAGTTTAAAATTATACGCAATGGCAATTTCTTTGATAAATATTTTCTCTCTTTATAAGTATGTCTTGCCCCAAAGATACATATCTTCACTCTCCATCTGTTTTTCTTTCTTTTTCTCTCTCTCCCTGTTTCCTTCCATTCAACACTGTCAATGATGTCAGCATAGATGAACTCTAACCAACAGCCCTGCATACACTGGAGTTTTTGATTTGAATGTCATTCTTTGTTTGAATTTCTCTCTTTATAAGTATTCCTTACCCCAAATAATACATATCTTCTCTTTCCCTCTGTTTTTCTTTCTTTTTCTTTTTCTCTCTCCCTCTTTCCTTCCATTCAACACTGTCAATGATGTCAATATAGGTCAACTCTAACCTACAGCAGTGCATACACTGCAGTTTTAGATTCGAATGTCATCTATAAGTTTTCGTGCATAGTACTCATGAGTCACTGTTGCCTAGTGGTTAAGGTCTCTTACTCTGAAGGTCATGAATTTAAATCCTGGTGTTTCAATGGTTGTAGTCTCTGATTTTAAAATCATAGGCAATGGCACTTTCTTTGGAAAATGTTTTTCTTTTTTCCTTGTTTGAATTTCTCTCTTTATTGGTAATTCTTACCCCGAAGAATCCATTTCTTCTCTGTCCCTCTTTTTCCTTTCTTTTTCTCTCTCTCCCTCTTTCCTTCCATTCAACACTGTCAATGATGTCAACATAGGTGAACTCTAACCTATAGCAGTGCATACACTGGAGATTTTGATTTGAATGTTATCTATAGGTTTTTGTGCACAGTACTTATGAGTCACTGTGGCCAAGTGGTTAAGGTCTCTTCCTTTTATACTAAAGGTTATGTATTCAAATCCAGGTGTTTCAATGGCTGTAGTTTCTGAGTTCAACATTATAGGCAAGGGCATCTTCTTTGATAAATATTGGAATTTTTTTTTCTGTTTTGCTTGTTTGAATTTCTCTCTTTATAAGTATTGCTTATCCCAAAGAATACATACCTTCTCTCTCCCTCTGTTTTTTTTTCTTTTCTCTCTCTCCCTCTTTTCTCAATTCAACACTGTCAGCAATGTCAAAATAGGTGAACTCTAATTTACAGCTGTGCATACACCGGAGTTTAAGATTTGAATGTCATCCATAGGTTTTCTTACAACATACTCATGAGTCTCTGTGGCCTAGTCTTTAAGGTCTCAGACTTTTACTCTGAAGGTTATGCGTTCAAATCCTGGTGTTTCAAAGGTTGACGTTTCTGAGTTTAAAATTATAGGCAATGGCACTTTCTTTCATAAATAATGGAAAATGTTTTTCTTTTTTCCTTGTTTGAATTTCTCTCTTTATAAGTATGTCTTACCCCAAATAATACACATCTTCACTTTCCCTCTGTTTTTCTTTCTTTTTCTCTCTCTCCCTCTTTCCTTCCATTCAACACTGTCAATGATGTCAACATAGGTGAACTCTAACCTATAGCAGTGCATACACTGGAGATTTTGATTTGAATGTTATCTATAGGTTTTTGTACACAGTACTTATGAGTCACTGTGGCCAAGTGGTTAAGGTCTCTTCCTTTTATACTAAAGGTTATGTATTCAAATCCAGGTGTTTCAATGGCTGTAGTTTCTGAGTTCAACATTATAGGCAAGGGCATCTTCTTTGATAAATATTGGAAAATGTTTTTCTGTTTTGCTTGTTTGAATTTCTCTCTTTATAAGTATTGCTTATCCCAAAGAATACATACCTTCTCTCTCCCTCTGTTTTTTTTCTTTTTCTCTCTCTCCCTCTTTTCTCAATTCAACACTGTCAGCAATGTCAAAATAGGTGAACTCTAATTTACAGCTGTGCATACACCGGAGTTTAAGATTTGAATGTCATCCATAGGTTTTCTTACAACATACTCATGAGTCTCTGTGGCCTAGTCTTTAAGGTCTCAGACTTTTACTCTGAAGGTTATGCGTTCAAATCCTGGTGTTTCAAAGGTTGACGTTTCTGAGTTTAAAATTATAGGCAATGGCACTTTCTTTCATAAATAATGGAAAATGTTTTTCTTTTTTCCTTGTTTGAATTTCTCTCTTTATAAGTATGTCTTACCCCAAATAATACACATCTTCACTTTCCCTCTGTTTTTCTTTCTTTTTCTCTCTCTCCCTCTTTCCTTCCATTCAACACAGTCAATGATGTCAACATAGGTGAACTCTAACCTACAGCAGTGCATACACTGGAGTTTTAGATATGAATGTCATCTATAAGTTTTCATGTAGAGTACTCAGGAGTCACTGTGGCCTAGTGGTTAAGGTCTCTTACTCTGAAAGTTATGAGTTCCAATCCTACTGTTTCAATGGTTGTAGTCTCTGAGTTTCAAATCAGAGGTAACTACACTTTCTTTGATAAATATTGGAAAATGTTTTTCTTTTTCCCTTGTTTGAATTTCTCTCTTTATAAGAATTTCTTACCCCAAAGAATACATATTTCTCTCTCCCTTTGTTTTTCTTTCTTTTTTTCTCTCTCTCTCCTTCCATTCAACACTGTCAATGATGTCAACATAGGTGAACTCTAACATAGAGCAATGCATGCACTTTATTTTTTGATTCGAATGTCATCTATAATTTTTTGAACAAAGTACTCATCAGTCACTATGGCCTAGTGGTTAAGGACTCTCTCTCTGAAGGTTACGAGTTCAAATCCTGGTGTTTCAATGGTTGTAGTCTCTGAGTTTAAAATCATAGGTAATGGCACTTTCTTTGATAAATGTATGACTTTTTTCCTTGTTGGAATTTCTCTCTTTATAAGTATGTCTTACCCCAAAGAATACATATCTTCACTTTCCCTCTGTTTTTCATATCTTTTCTCTCTCTCCCTCTTTCCTTCCATTCAACACTGTCAATGATGTCAACATAGTTGAACTCTAACCTACAGCAGTGCATACACTGGAGTTTTAGATTCAAATGCCATCTATAGGTTTTCGTGCAGAGTACTCATGAGTTACTGTGGGACACTGGTTAATGTCTCTGACTCATGCTCTGAAGGTTACAAGTTCAAATCTAGGTGTTTGAATGGTTGTAGTCTATGAGTTTAAAATTATAGGCAATGGAACTTTCTTTGATAAATATTGGAATTTGTTTTTTCCCCCTTATTTGAATTTCTCTCTTTATAAGTATGTCCTTCCCCAAAGAATACATATCTTCACTCTCCCTCTGTTTTTCTTTCTTTTTCTCTCTCTTTCTTTCCATTCAACACTGTCAATGATGTCAACATAGGTGAACTCTAACCTAGAGCAGTGCATGCACTTTAGTTTTTGATTCGAATATCATCTATAAGTTTTCATGGAAAGCACTCATGAGTGACTGTGGCCTAGTGGCTAAGGTCTCTGACCCTTAAACTGAAGGTTACAAGTTCTAATCCTGATGTTTCAGTGCTTGTAGTCTCTGAGATTAAAATCATAGTTAATGGCACTTTCTTTGGAAAATGTTTTTCTTTTTTCCTTGTTTGAATTTCTCTCTTTATAAGTATGTCTTACCCCAAAGAATACATATTCTCTCTGTTTTTCTTTCTTTTTCTCTCTCTCCCGCTTTCCTTCCATTCAACACTGTCAATCATGTCAACATAGGTGAACTCTAACCTACAGCCGTGCATACACTGGAGTTTTTTATTCGAATGTCATCTATATGTTTTCGTGATGAGTGTACATTAGGCACTGTGGCCTACTGGCTAAGGTCTCTGACTCTTACTCTGAAGGTTACAAGTTCAAATCTGTTGTTTCAATGGCTGTATTCTTTCAGCTTAAAATCATAGGCAATGGTCCTTCCTTTGGAAAATGTTTTTCCTTTTTCCTTGTTTGAATTTCTCTCTTTATAAGTATTTCTTACCACAAAGAATACATATCTTCTCTCGTCCTCTGTTTTTCTTTCTTTTTCTCTCTCTCCCTCTTTCCTTCCATTCAACACTGTCAATGATGTCAACATAGGTGAACTCTAACCTACAGCAGTGCATATATTTTAGTTTTTGATTCGAATGTCATCTATATGTTTTCAGTAGAGTATATTCATAAGTCACTGTGGCCTAGTGATTAAGGTCTTTGATTCTTATTCTGAAGGTTATAAGTTCTAATCATGGAGGTAGTCTCGAGTTTATAATTATAGGCAATGGCACTTTCTTTGGAAAATGTTTCCCTTTTTTCCTTGTTTGAATTTCTCTCTTCATAAGTATTCCTTACCCCAAAGAAAACATATCTTCTCTTTCCCTCTGTTTTTCTTTCTTTTTCTCTCTCTCCCTCTTTCCTTCAACACGGTCAATGATGTCAATATAGGTGAACTCTAACCAACAGCAGTGCATACACTGCAGTTTTAGATTCGAATGTCATCTATAGGTTTTGGTGTAAAGGAATCATGAGTTACTGTGGCCTACTAGTTAATGTCTCTGACTCTTGCTCTGAAGGTTACAAGTTCATAACTTGGTGTTTCAATGATTGTAGGCTCTGAGTTTCGAGTTATAGGCAATGGCACTTTGTTTGGAAAGTGTTTTTCTTTTTTCCTTGTTTGAATTTCTCTCTTTATAAGTATTTCTTATCCCAAAGAATACATATTTTCTCTCTCCTTCTGTTTTTCTTTCTTTTTCTCTCTCTCTCCCTCTTTCCTTCCATTCAACACTGTCAATGATATCAACATAGGTGAACTCTAACCTACAGCAGTGCATACACTTGAGTTTTTAATTCGAATGTCATCCATATGTTTTCAGATAACAGTGCTCATGAGTCACTGTGGCCTAGTGATTAAGGTCTCTTACTCTGAAGGTTATGAGTTCTAATCCTGGTGTTTCAATGGTTGTAGTCTCTGAGTTTAAAATCATAGGTAATGGCACTTTCTTTGGAAAATGTTTTTCTTTTTCCTTGTTTGAATTTCTCTCTTTATAAGTATTCCTTACCCCAAAGAATACATATCTTCTCTTTCCCTCTGTTTTTCTTTCTTTTTCTCTCTCTCCCTCTTTCCTTCCATTCAACACTGTCAATGAGGTCAACATAGGTGAACTCTAACCTACAGCCATGCAATCACTGGAGTTTTAGATTCAAATGTCATCTATAGGTTTTCGTGCAAAGTGCTCATGAGTTACTGTGGGCTACTGGTTAATGTCTGACTTATGCTCTGAAGGTTACAAGTTCAAATCTAGATGTTTGAATGGTTGTAGTCTCTGAGTTTAAAATTATAGGGAATGGAACTTTCTTTGATAAATATTGGAAATTGTTTTTTTTCCCCTTATTTGAATTTCTATCTTTATAAGTATGTCCTTCCCCAAAGAATACATATCTCCACTCTCCCTCTGTTTTTCTTTCTTTTTCTCTCTCTCCCTCTTTCTTTCCATTCAACACTGTCAATGATGTCAGCTTAGATGAACTCTAACCTACATCCGTGCATACACTGGAGGTTTTGATTCGAATATCATCTATAAGTTTTCATCAAAAGTCCTCATGAGGCACTGTGGCCTAGTGGCTAAGGACTCTTACTCTGAAGGCTACAAGTTCTAATCCAGATGTTTCAACGGTTGTAGTCTCTGAGATTAAAATCATAGTTAATGGCACTTTCTTTGGAAAATGTTTTTCTTTTTTCCTTGTTTGAATTTCTCTCTTTATAAGTATGTCTTACCCCAAAGAATACATATCTTCACTTTCTCTGTTTTTCTTTCTTTTTCTCTTTCTCCCACTTTCCTTCCATTCAACACTGTCAATGATGTCAGCATAGATGAACTCTAACCTACAGCCGTGCATACACTGGAGTTTTTGATTCGAATGACATCTATAAGTTTTCATGGAGAGTATTCCTGAGTCTCTGAGTTTTAAATTATAGGCAATGGCACTTTCTTTGATAAATATTGGAAAAAGTTTTTTTTCCTTGTTTGAATTTCTCTCTTATAAGTATGTCCTTTCCCAAAGAATACATATCTTCCCTTTCTCTCTATTTTTCTTTCTTTTTCTCTCTCTCCCTCTTTCCTTCCATTCAACAGTGTCAATGATGTCAGCATAGATGAACTCTAACCTACAGCAGTGCATACACTGGAGTTTTAGATTTGGATATCATCTATAAGTTTTCATGGAGAGTACTCATGAGGCCCTATGGCCTAGTGGTTAAGGTCTCTGACTCTTACTCTGAAGGTTACAAGTTCTAATCCTGTTTTTTAAATGATTGTCTTTCTCTGAGTTTAAAATCATAGTTAATGGCACTTTCTTTGATAAATATTAGAAAATGTTTTTCTTTTTTCCTTGTTTGAATTTATTTCTTTATAAGTTTGTCTTACCCCAAAGAATACATATCTTCACTCTTCCTCTGTTTTACTTTCTTTTTCTCTCTCTCCCTCTTTCCTTCCATTCAACACTGTCAATGATGTCAACATAGGTGAACTCTAACCTACAGCAGTGCATACACTGGAGGTTTTGATTCGAATGTCATCCACAGTTTTTTATGCAGAGTACTCATGTGTTACTGTGTCCTACTGGTTAATATCTCTGACTCATGCTCTGAAGGTTACGAGTTCAAATCTTGTTGTGTCAATGGTTGTAGTCTTTGAGTTAAAAAATTATAGGTAATGGCACTTTCTTTGATAAATATTGGAAAATGTTTTTATTTTTTCCTTGTTTGAATTTCTCTCTTTATAAGTATTTCTTACCCCAAAGAATACATATCTTCTCTCTCCCTCTGTTTTTCTTTTTTCTCTCTCTCTCCCTCTTTCCTTCCATTCAACACTGTTAATGATATCGACATAGGTGAACTCTAACCTACAGCAGTGCATACCCTGGAGTTTTAGATTCTAATGTCATCTATAGGTTTTCGTGCATAGTACTCATGAGTCACTCTGACCTAGTGGTTAAGGCCTCTGGCTTTTTCTTTGAAGGTTATGAGTTCAAATCCTGGTGTTTCATTGGTTGTAGTCTCTGAGTTTATAAGCATGTGCACTTTCTTTGGAAAATATTTTTCTTTTTTCCTTGTTTAAACTTCTCTCTTTATAAGTATGTCTTACCCCAAAGATACATATCTTCAGTCTCCATCTGTTTTTCTTTCTTTTTCTCTCTCTCCCTCTGTCCTTCAATTCAGCACTGTCAATGATGTCAATATAGGTGAACTCTAACCTACAGCAGTGCATACACTTGAGTTTTAGATTTGAATGTCATCTATAGGTTTTTTGTGAAAAATGCTCATGAGTCACTGTTGCCTAGTGGTTAAGGTCTCTGACTCTTACTCAGAAGGTTACGAACTCAAATCCAGGTGTTTCAATGGTTGTAGACTCTGAATTTAAAATTATAGGCAATGGCACTTTCTTCGATAAATATTGGAAAATGTTTTTCTTTTTTCCTTGTTTGAATTTCTCTCTTTATAAGTATGTCTTACCCCAAAGAATACATATCTTCAGTCTCCATCTGTTTTTCTTTCTTTTTCTCTCTCTCCCTCTTTCCTTCAATTCAACACTGTCAATGATGTCAATATAGGTGAACTCTAACCTACAGAAGTGCATACACTTGAGTTTTTGTTTCAAATGTCATCTATAGGTTTTCGTGCAATGAACTCATGAGTCACTGTGGTCTAGTGATCAAGTTCTCTGACTCATACTCTAAGGGTTATGAGTTCAAATCCTGGTGTTTCAATGGTTGTAGTGTCTGAGTTTAAAATTATACGCAATGGCAATTTCTTTGATAAATATTTTCTCTCTTATAAGTATGTCTTGCCCCAAAGATACATATCTTCACTCTCCATCTGTTTTTCTTTCTTTTTCTCTCTCTCCCTGTTTCCTTCCATTCAACACTGTCAATGATGTCAGCATAGATGAACTCTAACCAACAGCCCTGCATACACTGGAGTTTTTGATTTGAATGTCATTCTTTGTTTGAATTTCTCTCTTTATAAGTATTCCTTACCCCAAATAATACATATCTTCTCTTTCCCTCTGTTTTTCTTTCTTTTTCTTTTTCTCTCTCCCTCTTTCCTTCCATTCAACACTGTCAATGATGTCAATATAGGTCAACTCTAACCTACAGCAGTGCATACACTGCAGTTTTAGATTCGAATGTCATCTATAAGTTTTCGTGCATAGTACTCATGAGTCACTGTTGCCTAGTGGTTAAGGTCTCTTACTCTGAAGGTCATGAATTTAAATCCTGGTGTTTCAATGGTTGTAGTCTCTGATTTTAAAATCATAGGCAATGGCACTTTCTTTGGAAAATGTTTTTCTTTTTCCTTGTTTGAATTTCTCTCTTTATTGGTAATTCTTACCCCGAAGAATCCATTTCTTCTCTGTCCCTCTTTTTTCTTTCTTTTTCTCTCTCTCCCTCTTTCCTTCCATTCAACACTGTCAATGATGTCAACATAGGTGAACTCTAACCTATAGCAGTGCATACACTGGAGATTTTGATTTGAATGTTATCTATAGGTTTTTGTGCACAGTACTTATGAGTCACTGTGGCCAAGTGGTTAAGGTCTCTTCCTTTTATACTAAAGGTTATGTATTCAAATCCAGGTGTTTCAATGGCTGTAGTTTCTGAGTTCAACATTATAGGCAAGGGCATCTTCTTTGATAAATATTGGAATTTTTTTTCTGTTTTGCTTGTTTGAATTTCTCTCTTTATAAGTATTGCTTATCCCAAAGAATACATACCTTCTCTCTCCCTCTGTTTTTTTTTCTTTTCTCTCTCTCCCTCTTTTCTCAATTCAACACTGTCAGCAATGTCAAAATAGGTGAACTCTAATTTACAGCTGTGCATACACCGGAGTTTAAGATTTGAATGTCATCCATAGGTTTTCTTACAACATACTCATGAGTCTCTGTGGCCTAGTCTTTAAGGTCTCAGACTTTTACTCTGAAGGTTATGCGTTCAAATCCTGGTGTTTCAAAGGTTGACGTTTCTGAGTTTAAAATTATAGGCAATGGCACTTTCTTTCATAAATAATGGAAAATGTTTTTCTTTTTTCCTTGTTTGAATTTCTCTCTTTATAAGTATGTCTTACCCCAAATAATACACATCTTCACTTTCCCTCTGTTTTTCTTTCTTTTTCTCTCTCTCCCTCTTTCCTTCCATTCAACACTGTCAATGATGTCAACATAGGTGAACTCTAACCTATAGCAGTGCATACACTGGAGATTTTGATTTGAATGTTATCTATAGGTTTTTGTACACAGTACTTATGAGTCACTGTGGCCAAGTGGTTAAGGTCTCTTCCTTTTATACTAAAGGTTATGTATTCAAATCCAGGTGTTTCAATGGCTGTAGTTTCTGAGTTCAACATTATAGGCAAGGGCATCTTCTTTGATAAATATTGGAAAATGTTTTTCTGTTTTGCTTGTTTGAATTTCTCTCTTTATAAGTATTGCTTATCCCAAAGAATACATACCTTCTCTCTCCCTCTGTTTTTTTTTCTTTTTCTCTCTCTCCCTCTTTTCTCAATTCAACACTGTCAGCAATGTCAAAATAGGTGAACTCTAATTTACAGCTGTGCATACACCGGAGTTTAAGATTTGAATGTCATCCATAGGTTTTCTTACAACATACTCATGAGTCTCTGTGGCCTAGTCTTTAAGGTCTCAGACTTTTACTCTGAAGGTTATGCGTTCAAATCCTGGTGTTTCAAAGGTTGACGTTTCTGAGTTTAAAATTATAGGCAATGGCACTTTCTTTCATAAATAATGGAAAATGTTTTTCTTTTTTCCTTGTTTGAATTTCTCTCTTTATAAGTATGTCTTACCCCAAATAATACACATCTTCACTTTCCCTCTGTTTTTCTTTCTTTTTCTCTCTCTCCCTCTTTCCTTCCATTCAACACAGTCAATGATGTCAACATAGGTGAACTCTAACCTACAGCAGTGCATACACTGGAGTTTTAGATATGAATGTCATCTATAAGTTTTCATGTAGAGTACTCAGGCGTCACTGTGGCCTAGTGGTTAAGGTCTCTTACTCTGAAAGTTATGAGTTCCAATCCTACTGTTTCAATGGTTGTAGTCTCTGAGTTTCAAATCAGAGGTAACTACACTTTCTTTGATAAATATTGGAAAATGTTTTTCTTTTTCCCTTGTTTGAATTTCTCTCTTTATAAGAATTTCTTACCCCAAAGAATACATATTCCTCTCTCCCTTTGTTTTTCTTTCTTTTTCTCTCTCTCTCCTTCCATTCAACACTGTCAATGATGTCAACATAGGTGAACTCTAACATAGAGCAATGCATGCACTTTATTTTTTGATTCGAATGTCATCTATAATTTTTTGAACAAAGTACTCATCAGTCACTATGGCCTAGTGGTTAAGGACTCTCTCTCTGAAGGTTACGAGTTCAAATCCTGGTGTTTCAATGGTTGTAGTCTCTGAGTTTAAAATCATAGGTAATGGCACTTTCTTTGATAAATGTATGACTTTTTTCCTTGTTGGAATTTCTCTCTTTATAAGTATGTCTTACCCCAAAGAATACATATCTTCACTTTCCCTCTGTTTTTCATATCTTTTCTCTCTCTCCCTCTTTCCTTCCATTCAACACTGTCAATGATGTCAACATAGTTGAACTCTAACCTACAGCAGTGCATACACTGGAGTTTTAGATTCAAATGCCATCTATAGGTTTTCGTGCAGTGTACTCATGAGTTACTGTGGGACACTGGTTAATGTCTCTGACTCATGCTCTGAAGGTTACAAGTTCAAATCTAGGTGTTTGAATGGTTGTAGTCTATGAGTTTAAAATTATAGGCAATGGAACTTTCTTTGATAAATATTGGAATTTGTTTTTTCCCCCTTATTTGAATTTCTCTCTTTATAAGTATGTCCTTCCCCAAAGAATACATATCTTCACTCTCCCTCTGTTTTTCTTTCTTTTTCTCTCTCTTTCTTTCCATTCAACACTGTCAATGATGTCAACATAGGTGAACTCTAACCTAGAGCAGTGCATGCACTTTAGTTTTTGATTCGAATATCATCTATAAGTTTTCATGGAAAGCACTCATGAGTGACTGTGGCCTAGTGGCTAAGGTCTCTGACTCTTAAACTGAAGGTTACAAGTTCTAATCCTGATGTTTCAGTGCTTGTAGTCTCTGAGATTAAAATCATAGTTAATGGCACTTTCTTTGGAAAATGTTTTTCTTTTTTCCTTGTTTGAATTTCTCTCTTTATAAGTATGTCTTACCCCAAAGAATACATATTCTCTCTGTTTTTCTTTCTTTTTCTCTCTCTCCCGCTTTCCTTCCATTCAACACTGTCAATCATGTCAACATAGGTGAACTCTAACCTACAGCCGTGCATACACTGGAGTTTTTTATTCGAATGTCATCTATATGTTTTCGTGATGAGTGTACATTAGGCACTGTGGCCTACTGGCTAAGGTCTCTGACTCTTACTCTGAAGGTTACAAGTTCAAATCTGTTGTTTCAATGGCTGTATTCTTTCAGCTTAAAATCATAGGCAATGGTCCTTCCTTTGGAAAATGTTTTTCCTTTTTCCTTGTTTGAATTTCTCTCTTCATAAGTATTCCTTACCCCAAAGAAAACATATCTTCTCTTTCCCTCTGTTTTTCTTTCTTTTCTCTCTCTCCCTCTTTCCTTCAACACGGTCAATGATGTCAATATAGGTGAACTCTAACCAACAGCAGTGCATACACTGCAGTTTTAGATTCGAATGTCATCTATAGGTTTTGGTGTAAAGGAATCATGAGTTACTGTGGCCTACTAGTTAATGTCTCTGACTCTTGCTCTGAAGGTTACAAGTTCATAACTTGGTGTTTCAATGATTGTAGGCTCTGAGTTTCGAGTTATAGGCAATGGCACTTTGTTTGGAAAGTGTTTTTCTTTTTCCTTGTTTGAATTTCTCTCTTTATAAGTATTTCTTATCCCAAAGAATACATATTTTCTCTCTCCTTCTGTTTTTCTTTCTTTTTCTCTCTCTCTCCCTCTTTCCTTCCATTCAACACTGTCAATGATATCAACATAGGTGAACTCTAACCTACAGCAGTGCATACACTTGAGTTTTTAATTCGAATGTCATCCATATGTTTTCAGATAACAGTGCTCATGAGTCACTGTGGCCTAGTGATTAAGGTCTCTTACTCTGAAGGTTATGAGTTCTAATCCTGGTGTTTCAATGGTTGTAGTCTCTGAGTTTAAAATCATAGGTAATGGCACTTTCTTTGGAAAATGTTTTTCTTTTTTCCTTGTTTGAATTTCTCTCTTTATAAGTATTCCTTACCCCAAAGAATACATATCTTCTCTTTCCCTCTGTTTTTCTTTCTTTTTCTCTCTCTCCCTCTTTCCTTCCATTCAACACTGTCAATGAGGTCAACATAGGTGAACTCTAACCTACAGCCATGCAATCACTGGAGTTTTAGATTCAAATGTCATCTATAGGTTTTCGTGCAAAGTGCTCATGAGTTACTGTGGGCTACTGGTTAATGTCTGACTTATGCTCTGAAGGTTACAAGTTCAAATCTAGATGTTTGAATGGTTGTAGTCTCTGAGTTTAAAATTATAGGGAATGGAACTTTCTTTGATAAATATTGGAAATTGTTTTTTTCCCTTATTTGAATTTCTATCTTTATAAGTATGTCCTTCCCCAAAGAATACATATCTCCACTCTCCCTCTGTTTTTCTTTCTTTTTCTCTCTCTCCCTCTTTCTTTCCATTCAACACTGTCAATGATGTCAGCTTAGATGAACTCTAACCTACATCCGTGCATACACTGGAGGTTTTGATTCGAATATCATCTATAAGTTTTCATCAAAAGTCCTCATGAGGCACTGTGGCCTAGTGGCTAAGGACTCTTACTCTGAAGGCTACAAGTTCTAATCCAGATGTTTCAACGGTTGTAGTCTCTGAGATTAAAATCATAGTTAATGGCACTTTCTTTGGAAAATGTTTTTCTTTTTTCCTTGTTTGAATTTCTCTCTTTATAAGTATGTCTTACCCCAAAGAATACATATCTTCACTTTCTCTGTTTTTCTTTCTTTTCTCTTTCTCCCACTTTCCTTCCATTCAACACTGTCAATGATGTCAGCATAGATGAACTCTAACCTACAGCCGTGCATACACTGGAGTTTTTGATTCGAATGACATCTATAAGTTTTCATGGAGAGTATTCCTGAGTCTCTGAGTTTTAAATTATAGGCAATGGCACTTTCTTTGATAAATATTGGAAAAAGTTTTTTTTTCCTTGTTTGAATTTCTCTCTTTATAAGTATGTCCTTTCCGAAAGAATACATATCTTCCCTTTCTCTCTATTTTTCTTTCTTTTTCTCTCTCTCCCTCTTTCCTTCCATTCAACAGTGTCAATGATGTCAGCATAGATGAACTCTAACCTACAGCAGTGCATACACTGGAGTTTTAGATTTGGATATCATCTATAAGTTTTCATGGAGAGTACTCATGAGGCCCTATGGCCTAGTGGTTAAGGTCTCTGACTCTTACTCTGAAGGTTTCAAGTTCTAATCCTGTTTTTTAAATGATTGTCTTTCTCTGAGTTTAAAATCATAGTTAATGGCACTTTCTTTGATAAATATTAGAAAATGTTTTTCTTTTTTCCTTGTTTGAATTTATTTCTTTATAAGTTTGTCTTACCCCAAAGAATACATATCTTCACTCTTCCTCTGTTTTACTTTCTTTTTCTCTCTCTCCCTCTTTCCTTCCATTCAACACTGTCAATGATGTCAACATAGGTGAACTCTAACCTACAGCAGTGCATACACTGGAGGTTTTGATTCGAATGTCATCCACAGTTTTTTATGCAGAGTACTCATGTGTTACTGTGTCCTACTGGTTAATATCTCTGACTCATGCTCTGAAGGTTACGAGTTCAAATCTTGTTGTGTCAATGGTTGTAGTCTTTGAGTTAAAAAATTATAGGTAATGGCACTTTCTTTGATAAATATTGGAAAATGTTTTTATTTTTTCCTTGTTTGAATTTCTCTCTTTATAAGTATTTCTTACCCCAAAGAATACATATCTTCTCTCTCCCTCTGTTTTTCTTTTTTCTCTCTCTCTCCCTCTTTCCTTCCATTCAACACTGTTAATGATATCGACATAGGTGAACTCTAACCTACAGCAGTGCATACCCTGGAGTTTTAGATTCTAATGTCATCTATAGGTTTTCGTGCATAGTACTCATGAGTCACTCTGACCTAGTGGTTAAGGCCTCTGGCTTTTTCTTTGAAGGTTATGAGTTCAAATCCTGGTGTTTCATTGGTTGTAGTCTCTGAGTTTATAAGCATGTGCACTTTCTTTGGAAAATATTTTTCTTTTTTCCTTGTTTAAACTTCTCTCTTTATAAGTATGTCTTACCCAAAAGATACATATCTTCAGTCTCCATCTGTTTTTCTTTCTTTTTCTCTCTCTCCCTCTTTCCTTCAATTCAACACTGTCAATGATGTCAATATAGGTGAACTCTAACCTACAGAAGTGCATACACTTGAGTTTTTGTTTCAAATGTCATCTATAGGTTTTCGTGCAATGAACTCATGAGTCACTGTGGTCTAGTGATCAAGTTCTCTGACTCATACTCTAAGGGTTATGAGTTCAAATCCTGGTGTTTCAATGGTTGTAGTGTCTGAGTTTAAAATTATATGCAATGGCAATTTCTTTGATAAATATTTTCTCTCTTTATAAGTATGTCTTGCCCCAAAGATACATATCTTCACTCTCCATCTGTTTTTCTTTCTTTTTCTCTCTCTCCCTGTTTCCTTCCATTCAACACTGTCAATGATGTCAGCATAGATGAACTCTAACCAACAGCCCTGCATACACTGGAGTTTTTGATTTGAATGTCATTCTTTGTTTGAATTTCTCTCTTTATAAGTATTCCTTACCCCAAATAATACATATCTTCTCTTTCCCTCTGTTTTTCTTTCTTTTTCTTTTTCTCTCTCCCTCTTTCCTTCCATTCAACACTGTCAATGATGTCAATATAGGTCAACTCTAACCTACAGCAGTGCATACACTGCAGTTTTAGATTCGAATGTCATCTATAAGTTTTCGTGCATAGTACTCATGAGTCACTGTTGCCTAGTGGTTAAGGTCTCTTACTCTGAAGGTCATGAATTTAAATCCTGGTGTTTCAATGGTTGTAGTCTCTGATTTTAAAATCATAGGCAATGGCACTTTCTTTGGAAAATGTTTTTCTTTTTTCCTTGTTTGAATTTCTCTCTTTATTGGTAATTCTTACCCCGAAGAATCCATTTCTTCTCTGTCCCTCTTTTTTCTTTCTTTTTCTCTCTCTCCCTCTTTCCTTCCATTCAACACTGTCAATGATGTCAACATAGGTGAACTCTAACCTATAGCAGTGCATACACTGGAGATTTTGATTTGAATGTTATCTATAGGTTTTTGTGCACAGTACTTATGAGTCACTGTGGCCAAGTGGTTAAGGTCTCTTCCTTTTATACTAAAGGTTATGTATTCAAATCCAGGTGTTTCAATGGCTGTAGTTTCTGAGTTCAACATTATAGGCAAGGGCATCTTCTTTGATAAATATTGGAATTTTTTTTTCTGTTTTGCTTGTTTGAATTTCTCTCTTTATAAGTATTGCTTATCCCAAAGAATACATACCTTCTCTCTCCCTCTGTTTTTTTTCTTTTTCTCTCTCTCCCTCTTTTCTCAATTCAACACTGTCAGCAATGTCAAAATAGGTGAACTCTAATTTACAGCTGTGCATACACCGGAGTTTTAGATTTGAATGTCATCCATAGGTTTTCTTACAACATACTCATGAGTCTCTGTGGTCTAGTCTTTAAGGTCTCAGACTTTTACTCTGAAGGTTATGCGTTCAAATCCTGGTGTTTCAAAGGTTGACGTTTCTGAGTTTAAAATTATAGGCAATGGCACTTTCTTTCATAAATAATGGAAAATGTTTTTCTTTTTTCCTTGTTTGAATTTCTCTCTTTATAAGTATGTCTTACCCCAAATAATACACATCTTCACTTTCCCTCTGTTTTTCTTTCTTTTTCTCTCTCTCCCTCTTTCCTTCCATTCAACACAGTCAATGATGTCAACATAGGTGAACTCTAAACTACAGCAGTGCATACACTGGAGTTTTAGATATGAATGTCATCTATAAGTTTTCATGTAGAGTACTCAGGAGTCACTGTGGCCTAGTGGTTAAAGTCTCTTACTCTGAAAGTTATGAGTTCCAATCCTACTGTTTCAATGGTTGTAGTCTCTGAGTTTCAAATCAGAGTTAACTACACTTTCTTTGATAAATATTGGAAAATGTTTTTCTTTTTCCCTTGTTTGAATTTCTCTCTTTATAAGAATTTCTTACCCCAAAGAATACATATTTCTCTCTCCCTTTGTTTTTCTTTCTTTTTTTCTCTCTCTCTCCTTCCATTCAACACTGTCAATGATGTCAACATAGGTGAACTCTAACATAGAGCAGTGCATGCACTTTAGTTTTTGATTCGAATGTCATCTATAATTTTTTGTACAAAG
Organism: Calotriton arnoldi; assembly: GCA_963921515.1. Taxonomy (NCBI): domain Eukaryota; kingdom Metazoa; phylum Chordata; class Amphibia; order Caudata; family Salamandridae; genus Calotriton; species Calotriton arnoldi. The sequence goes on along the minus strand of CAWUFW010015494.1, from coordinate 160,847 downwards.
TACTCATCAGTCACTATGGCCTAGTGGTTAAGGACTCTCACTCTGAAGGTTACGAGTTCAAATCCTGGTGTTTCAATGGTTGTAGTCTCTGAGTTTAAAATCATAGGTAATGGCACTTTCTTTGATAAATGTATGACTTTTTTCCTTGTTGGAATTTCTCTCTTTATAAGTATGTCTTACCCCAAAGAATACATATCTTCACTTTCCCTCTGTTTTTCATATCTTTTCTCTCTCTCCCTCTTTCCTTCCATTCAACACTGTCAATGATGTCAACATAGGTGAACTCTAACCTACAGCAATGCATACACTGGAGTTTTAGATTCAAATGCCATCTATAGGTTTTCGTGCAAAGTACTCATGAGTTACTGTGGGACACTGGTTAATGTCTCTGACTCATGCTCTGAAGGTTACAAGTTCAAATCTAGGTGTTTGAATGGTTGTAGTCTATGAGTTTAAAATTATAGGCAATGGAACTTTCTTTGATAAATATTGGAATTTGTTTTTTTCCCCTTATTTGAATTTCTCTCTTTATAAGTATGTCCTTCCCCAAAGAATACATATCTTCACTCTCCCTCTGTTTTTCTTTCTTTTTCTCTCTCTTTCTTTCCATTCAACACTGTCAATGATGTCAACATAGGTGAACTCTAACCTAGAGCAGTGCATGCACTTTAGTTTTTGATTCGAATATCATCTATAAGTTTTCATGGAAAGCACTCATGAGTGACTGTGGCCTAGTGGCTAAGGTCTCTGACTCTTAAACTGAAGGTTACAAGTTCTAATCCTGATGTTTCAGTGCTTGTAGTCTCTGAGATTAAAATCATAGTTAATGGCACTTTCTTTGGAAAATGTTTTTCTTTTTTCCTTGTTTGAATTTCTCTCTTTATAAGTATGTCTTACCCCAAAGAATACATATTCTCTCTGTTTTTCTTTCTTTTTCTCTCTCTCCCGCTTTCCTTCCATTCAACACTGTCAATCATGTCAACATAGGTGAACTCTAACCTACAGCCGTGCATACACTGGAGTTTTTGATTCGAATGTCATCTATATGTTTTCGTGATGAGTGTACATTAGGCACTGTGGCCTACTGGCTAAGGTCTCTGACTCTTACTCTGAAGGTTACAAGTTCAAATCTGTTGTTTCAATGGCTGTATTCTTTCAGCTTAAAATCATAGGCAATGGTCCTTCCTTTGGAAAATGTTTATCCTTTTTCCTTGTTTGAATTTCTCTCTTTATAAGTATTTCTTACCACAAAGAATACATATCTTCTCTCGTCCTCTGTTTTTCTTTCTTTTTCTCTCTCTCCCTCTTTCCTTCCATTCAACACTGTCAATGATGTCAACATAGGTGAACTCTAACCTACAGCAGTGCATATATTTTAGTTTTTGATTCGAATGTCATCTATATGTTTTCAGTAGAGTATACTCATAAGTCACTGTGGCCTAGTGATTAAGGTCTTTGATTCTTATTCTGAAGGTTATAAGTTCTAATCATGGAGGTAGTCTCCAAGTTTATAATTATAGGCAATGGCACTTTCTTTGGAAAATGTTTCCCTTTTTTCCTTGTTTGAATTTCTCTCTTCATAAGTATTCCTTACCCCAAAGAAAACATATCTTCTCTTTCCCTCTGTTTTTCTTTCTTTTTCTCTCTCTCCCTCTTTCCTTCAACACGGTCAATGATGTCAATATAGGTGAACTCTAACCAACAGCAGTGCATACACTGCAGTTTTAGATTCGAATGTCATCTTTTGGTATAAAGGAATCATGAGTTACTGTGGCCTACTAGTTAATGTCTCTGACTCTTTCTCTGAAGGTTACAAGTTCATAACTTGGTGTTTCAATGATTGTAGGCTCTGAGTTTCGAGTTATAGGCAATGGCACTTTGTTTGGAAAGTGTTTTTCTTTTTTCCTTGTTTGAATTTCTCTCTTTATAAGTATTTCTTATCCCAAAGAATACATATTTTCTCTCTCCTTCTGTTTTTCTTTCTTTTTCTCTCTCTCTCCCTCTTTCCTTCCATTCAACACTGTCAATGATATCAACATAGGTGAACTCTAACCTACAGCAGTGCATACACTTGAGTTTTTAATTCGAATGTCATCTATAGGTTTTCGTGCAAAGTGCTCATGAGTTACTGTGGGCTACTGGTTAATGTCTGACTTATTCTCTGAAGGTTACAAGTTCAAATCTAGATGTATGAATGGTTGTAGTCTCGGAGTTTAAAATTATAGGGAATGGAACTTTCTTTGATAAATATTGGAATTTGTTTTTTTCCCCTTATTTGAATTTCTCTCTTTATAAGTATGTCCTTCCCCAAAGAATACATATCTTCACTCTCCTCTGTTTTTCTTTCTTTTTCTCTCTCTTTCTTTCCATTCAACACTGTCAATGATGTCAACATAGGTGAACTCTAACCTAGAGCAGTGCATGCACTTTAGTTTTTGATTCGAATATCATCTATAAGTTTTCATGGAAAGCACTCATGAGTGACTGTGGCCTAGTGGCTAAGGTCTCTGACTCTTAAACTGAAGGTTACAAGTTCTAATCCTGATGTTTCAGTGCTTGTAGTCTCTGAGATTAAAATCATAGTTAATGGCACTTTCTTTGGAAAATGTTTTTCTTTTTTCCTTGTTTGAATTTCTCTCTTTATAAGTATGTCTTACCCCAAAGAATACATATTCTCTCTGTTTTTCTTTCTTTTTCTCTCTCTCCCGCTTTCCTTCCATTCAACACTGTCAATCATGTCAACATAGGTGAACTCTAACCTACAGCCGTGCATACACTGGAGTTTTTGATTCGAATGTCATCTATATGTTTTCGTGATGAGTGTACATTAGGCACTGTGGCCTACTGGCTAAGGTCTCTGACTCTTACTCTGAAGGTTACAAGTTCAAATCTGTTGTTTCAATGGCTGTATTCTTTCAGCTTAAAATCATAGGCAATGGTCCTTCCTTTGGAAAATGTTTTTCCTTTTTCCTTGTTTGAATTTCTCTCTTTATAAGTATTTCTTACCACAAAGAATACATATCTTCTCTCGTCCTCTGTTTTCTTTCTTTTTCTCTCTCTCCCTCTTTCCTTCCATTCAACACTGTCAATGATGTCAACATAGGTGAACTCTAACCTACAGCAGTGCATATATTTTAGTTTTTGATTCGAATGTCATCTATATGTTTTCAGTAGAGTATACTCATAAGTCACTGTGGCCTAGTGATTAAGGTCTTTGATTCTTATTCTGAAGGTTATAAGTTCTAATCATGGAGGTAGTCTCCGAGTTTATAATTATAGGCAATGGCACTTTCTTTGGAAAATGTTTCCTTTTTTCCTTGTTTGAATTTCTCTCTTCATAAGTATTCCTTACCCCAAAGAAAACATATCTTCTCTTTCCCTCTGTTTTTCTTTCTTTTTCTCTCTCTCCTCTTTCCTTCAACACGGTCAATGATGTCAATATAGGTGAACTCTAACCAACAGCAGTGCATACACTGCAGTTTTAGATTCGAATGTCATCTTTTGGTATAAAGGAATCATGAGTTACTGTGGCCTACTAGTTAATGTCTCTGACTCTTTCTCTGAAGGTTACAAGTTCATAACTTGGTGTTTCAATGATTGTAGGCTCTGAGTTTCGAGTTATAGGCAATGGCACTTTGTTTGGAAAAAGTTTTTCTTTTTTCCTTGTTTGAATTTCTCTCTTTATAAGTATTTCTTATCCCAAAGAATACATATTTTCTCTCTCCTTCTGTTTTTCTTTCTTTTTCTCTCTCTCTCCCTCTTTCCTTCCATTCAACACTGTCAATGATATCAACATAGGTGAACTCTAACCTACAGCAGTGCATACACTTGAGTTTTTAATTCGAATGTCATCTATAGGTTTTCGTGCAAAGTGCTCATGAGTTACTGTGGGCTACTGGTTAATGTCTGACTTATTCTCTGAAGGTTACAAGTTCAAATCTAGATGTATGAATGGTTGTAGTCTCGGAGTTTAAAATTATAGGGAATGGAACTTTCTTTGATAAATATTGGAAATTGTTTTTTTCCCCTTATTTGAATTTCTCTCTTTATAAGTATGTCCTTCCCCAAAGAATACATATCTCCACTCTCCCTCTGTTTTTCTTTCTTTTTCTCTCTCTCCCTCTTTCTTTCCATTCAACACTGTCAATGATGTCAGCTTAGATGAACTCTAACCTACATCCGTGCATACACTGGAGGTTTTGATTCGAATATCATCTATAAGTTTTCATCAAAAGTCCTCATGAGGCACTGTGGCCTAGTGGCTAAGGACTCTCACTCTGAAGGCTACAAGTTCTAATCCGGATGTTTCAACGGTTGTAGTCTCTGAGATTAAAATCATAGTTAATGGCACTTTCTTTGGAAAATGTTTTTCTTTTTCCTTGTTTGAATTTCTCTCTTTATAAGTATGTCTTACCCCAAAGAATACATATCTTCACTTTCTCTGTTTTTCTTTCTTTTTCTCTTTCTCCCACTTTCCTTCCATTCAACACTGTCAATGATGTCAGCATAGATGAACTCTAACCTACAGCAGTGCATACACTGGAGTTTTAGATTTGGATATCATCTATAAGTTTTCATGGAGAGTATTCCTGAGTCTCTGAGTTTTAAATTATAGGCAATGGCACTTTCTTTGATAAATATTGGAAAAAGTTTTTTTTCCTTGTTTGAATTTCTCTCTTATAAGTATGTCCTTTCCCAAAGAATACATATCTTCCCTTTCTCTCTATTTTTCTTTCTTTTTCTCTCTCTCCCTCTTTCCTTCCATTCAACAGTGTCAATGATGTCAGCATAGATGAACTCTAACCTACAGCAGTGCATACACTGGAGTTTTAGATTTGGATATCATCTATAAGTTTTCATGGAGAGTACTCATGCGGCCCTATGGCCTAGTGGTTAAGGTCTCTTACTCTGAAGGTTACAAGTTCTAATCCTGGTTTTTAAATGATTGTCTTTCTCTGAGTTTAAAATCATAGTTAATGGCACTTTCTTTGATAAATATTAGAAAATGTTTTTCTTTTTTCCTTGTTTGAATTTCTTTCTTTATAAGTTTGTCTTACCCCAAAGAATACATATCTTCACTCTTCCTCTGTTTTACTTTCTTTTTCTCTCTCTCCCTCTTTCCTTCCATTCAACACTGTCAATGATGTCAACATAGGTGAACTCTAACCTACAGCAGTGCATACACTGGAGGTTTTGATTCGAATGTCATCCACAGTTTTTTATGCAGAGTACTCATGTGTTACTGTGTCCTACTGGTTAATATCTCTGACTCATGCTCTGAAGGTTACGAGTTCAAATCTTGTTGTGTCAATGGTTGTAGTCTTTGAGTTAAAAAATTATAGGTAATGGCACTTTCTTTGATAAATATTGGAAAATGTTTTTATTTTTTCCTTATTTGAATTTCTCTCTTTATAAGTATCTCATACCCCAAAGATACATATCTTCACTCTCCATCTATTTTTCTTTCTTTTTCTCACTCTCCCTGCTTCCTTCCATTCAACACTGTCAATTATGTCAGCATAGATGAACTCTAACCTACAGCACTGCATACTCTGGAGTTTTTGATTCGAATATCATCTATAAGTTTTTTTAAGTGTACTCATGAGTCACTTTGGCCTAGTGGTTATAGTCTCTGCCTCTTACTGTGAAGGTAATGAGTTCTAATCATGATGTTTCAATGGTTGTTGTCTCTGAGTTTAAAATCATAGGCAATGGGACTTTCTTTGGAAAATGTTTTTATTTTTTCCTTGTTTGAATTGCTCTCTTTATAAGTATTCCTTACTCCAAAGAATACATGTCTTCACTCTCCCTCTGTTTTTCTTTCTTTTTCTCTCCCTCTTTCCTTCCATTCAACACTGTCAATGATGTCAATATAGGTGAACTCTAACCTACAGCCGTGCATACACTGGAGTTTTTGATTCAAATGTCATCTATACGTTTTCATGGAGAGTACTCTCGAGTCACTGTGGCCTAGTGGTTAAGGACTTTGAAGATTACGAGCTCTAATCCTGGTGTTTCAATGGTTGTAGTCTCGTAGTTTAAAATCATAGGTAATGGCATTTTCTTTGGAAAATGTTTTTCTTTTTTCCTTGTTTGAATTTCTCTCTTTATAAGTATGTCTTACCCCAAAGAATACATATCTTTACTTTCCCTCTGTTTTTCTTTCTTTTTCTCTCTCTCCCTCTTTCCTTCCATTCAACACTGTCAACGATGTCAACATAGGTGAACTCTAACTTACAGCACTGCATACACTGGAGTTTTAGATTCGAATGTCATTTATAGGTTTTCGTGCAAAGTGCTCATCAGTCACTGTGGCCTAGTGGTTAAGGTCTCTAACTCTTACTCTGAAGGTTATGATTTCAAATCCGGGTATTTTTGGTTGTAGGCTCTGAGTTTGAAATCATAGGAAATGGCACTTTCTTTGATAAATATTCGGAAATATTTTTCTTATGTCCTTGTTTGAATTTCTCTCTTTATAAGTATGTCTTCCCCGAAAGAATACATATCTTCACTCTCCCTCTGTTTTTCTTTCTTTTTCTCCCTCACCTTCTTTCCTTCCATTCAACACTGTCAATGATGTCAACATAGGTGAACTCTAACCTACAGCAGTGCATACACTTGAGTTTTTGATTCGAATGTCATCTATAATTTTTCATGCAAAAAACTCACGAGTCACTGTTGCATAGTGGTTATCGTCTCTTACTCTGAAGGTTATGAGTTCCAGTTTTGGTGTTTCAATGGTTGTAGTCTCTGAGTTTAGAATGATAGGTAATGGCTCTTTCTTTGGAACATGTTTTTCTTTTTTCCTTGTTTGAATTTCTCTCTTTATAAGTATGTCTTACCCCAAAGATACATATCTTCACTCTCCATCTGTTTTTCTTTCTTTTTCTCTCTTTCCTTTCATTCAACACTGTCAATGATGTCAGCATAGATGAACTCTAACCTGCAGCCGTGCATACACTGGAGTTTTTGATTCAAATGTCATCTATAAGTTTTTGTGAAGAGTAATCATAAGTCACTGTAGCCTAGTGGTTAAGGTCTCTGAAGCTTACGACTTCTAATCCTAGTGCTTCAAAGGTTGTAGTCTCTGAGTTTAAAATCATAGGTAATGCACTATCTTGGAAAATGTTTTTCTTTTTTCCTTGTTTGAATTTCTCTCTTTATAAGTATGTCTTACACCATAGAATACATATCTTCACTTTCCCTCTGTTTTTCTTTCTTTTTCTCCCTCTCCCTCTTTCCTTCCATTCAACACTGTCAATGATGTCTACATAGGTGAACTCTAACCTACAGCAGTGCATGCACTGGAGTTTTAGATTCGAATGTCATCTATACGTTTTCGTGCAAAGTACTCGTGAGTCACTGTGTCCTAGTGGTTAAGGTCTCAATTCTGACGGTTACGAGTTCAAAACCTGGCGTTTCAATGGTTGTAGTTTCTGAGTTAAAAATCATAGGCAATGGCACTGTCTGTGGAAATTTTTCAATTTTCTTACCCCAAAGAATACATATCTTCTCTCTCCCTCTGTTTTTCTTTCTTTTTCTCTCTCTTCCTCTTTCCTTCCATTCAAAACTGTCAATGATGTCAAGATAGGTGAACTCTAACCTACAGCAGTGCATACACTTGAGTTTTTGATTCGCATGTCATCTATAAGTTTTCATGAAGAGTACTCATGAGTCATTGTGTCATAGTGGTTAAGATCTCTGACTCATACTCTGAAGGTTACGAGTTCAAATTCTGGTGTTTCAATGGTTGAAGTCTCTGAGTTTAAAATTATAGTCAATGGCACTTTCTTTTATAAATATTGGAAAATGTTTTTCTTTTTTCCTTGTTTGAATTTCTCTCTTTATAAGTATGTCTTACCTCAAAGATACATATCTTCACTCTCCATCTGTTTTTCATTCTTTTTCTCTCACTCCCTGTTTCCTTCCATTCAACACTGTCAATGATGTCAACATAGATGAACTCTAACCTACAGCCCTGCATACACTGGAGTTTTTGATTCGAATGTCATCTATAAGTTTTTGTAGAGAGAACTCATGAGTCACTGTGGCCTAGTGGTTAATGTCTCAGACTCTTACTCAGAAGGTTATGAGTTCTAATACTGGTGTTTCAATGGTTTTAGTCTCTGAATTTAAAATCGTAGGTAACAGCACTTTCTTTGGAAAATGTTTTTCTTTTTTCCTTGTTTGAACTTCTCTCTTTATAAGTATTTCTTACCCCAAAGAATACATATCTTCACTCTCCCTCTGTTTTTCTTTCTTTTCTCTCTCTCCCTCTTTCCTTCCATTCAACACTGTCAATGATGTCAATATAGGTGAACTCTAACCTACAGCAGTGCATACACTGCAGTTTTAGATACGAATGTCATCTATAGGTTTTCATGCACATTAATTTGAGTCACTGTGGCCTAGTGGTTAAGGTCTCTTATGGTTAAGAGTTCAAATACTGGTGTTTCAATGGTTGTAGTCTCTGAGTTTAAAAGCATAGGCAATGGCACTTTCTTTGGAATTTTTTTCTTTTTTTCCTTGTTTGAATTTCCCTCTTTATAAGTATGTCTTACCCCAAAGAATACATATCTTCACTTTCTCTCTGTTTTTCTTTCTTTTTCTCTCTCTCCCTCTTTCCTTCCATTCAACACTGTCAATGATGTCAGCATAGATGAACTCTAACCTACAGCCGTGAATACACTGGAGTTTTTAATTCGAATGTCATCTATAAGTTTTCATGGAGAGTATTCATGAGTCACTGTGGCTTAGTGGTTAAGGTCTCTGACTCGTTCTCTGAAGGTTATGAGTTCTAATCCTGGTGTTTCAATGGTTGTGGTATCTGAGTTTATAATCCTAATTAATGCCACTTTCTTTTGAAAACGTTTTTCTTTTTTCTTTGTTTGAATTTCTCTCTTTATAAGTATGTCTTACCCCAAAGAATACATATCTTCACTTTCCCTCAGTTTTTCTTTCTTTTTCTCTCTCTCCCTCTTTCCTTCCATTCAACACTGTCAATGATGTCAATATAGGTGAACTCTAACCTACAGCAGTGCATACACTGGAGTTTTAGATATGAATGTCATCTGTAGGTTTTCGTGCAGAGTACTCATGAGTCACTGTGGCCTAGTGGTTAAGGTCTCTGATTTTTACTCTGAAGTTTGCGAGTTCAAATCCTTGTGTTTCAATGGTTGTAGTCTCTGATTTTAAAATCATAGGCAATGGCACTCTCTTTGGAAAATGTTTTTCTTTTTCCCTTGTATGAATTTCTCTCTTTATAAGTATGTCTTACCCCAAAGAATACATATCTTCACTTCCCCTCTGTTCTTCTTTCTTTTTGTCTCTCTCCCTCTTTCCTTCCATTCAACACCTCAATGATGTCAGCATAGATGAACTCTAACCTACAGCTGTGCAAACACTGGAGTTTTAGATTCGAATGTCATCTATAGGTTTTCCTGCACATTAATTTGAGTCACTGTGGCCTAGTGGTTAAGGTCTCTGACTCTTACTCTGAAAGTTACGTACTTCCCGTTCTGGTGTTTCAATGGTTGTAGTCTCTGAGTTTAAAATCATAGGCAATGGCTCTTTCTTTGGAACATGTTTTTCTTTTTTCCTTGTTTGAATTTCTCTCTTTATAAGTATGTCTTACCCCAAAGATACATATCTTCTCTCTCCATCTGTTTTTCTTTCTTTTTCTCTCTCTCCCTCTTTCCTTCCATTCAACACCTCAATGATGTCAGCATAGATGAACTCTAACCTACAGCAATGCATACACTGGAGTTTTTGTTTTGAATGTCATCTATAAGTTTTCATGCAAAGTACTTGAGTCGCTGTGGCCTAGTGGTTAAGGTCTCTTATTCTTAATGTTACGCGTTCAAATCCTGGTGTTTCAATGGTTGTATTCTCTGAGTTTAGAAGCATAGACAATGGCACTTTCTTTGGAAAATGTTTTTCTTTTTTCCTAGTTTGAATTTCTCTCTTTATAAGTATGTCTTACCCCAAAGAATATATATCTTCACTTTCCCTCTGTTTTTCTTTCTTTTTCTCTCTCTCTCGCTCTTTCCTTCCATTCAACACTGTTAATGATATCAACATAGGTGAACTCTAACCTACAGCAGTGCATACACTTGAGTTTTTGATTCGAATGTCATCTATAAGTTCTCGTGCAACACAGTCATGAGTCACTATGGCATAGTGGTTAAGGTCTCCGACTCTTACTCTGAAGCTTTTTAGTTCAAATCCCGGTGTTTTAATGGTTGTAGTGTCTGAGTTTAAAATCATAAGCAATGGCACTTTCTTTGATAAATATTTGAAAATGTTTTTCTTTTTTCTCTCTTTATAAGTATGTCTTGCCCCAAAGATACATATCTTCACTCTCCATCTGTTTTTCTTTCTTTTTCTCTCTCTCCCTGTTTCCTTCCATTCAACACTGTCAATGATGTCAGCATAGATGAACACTAACCAACAGCCCTGAATACACTGGAGTTTTTGATTCGAATGTCATCTATAAGTTTTTGTGGAGTGTAGTCATGAGTCACTGTGTCCTAGTGGTTTAGGTCTCAGACTCTTTCTCTGAAAGTTACGAGTTTTAATACTGGTGTTTCAATGGTTATAGTCACTGAGTTTAAAGTCATAGGTAATGGCACTTTCTTTGGAAAATGTTTTTCTTTTTTCCTTGTTTGAATTTCTATCTTTATAAGTATGTCAACCCAAAGAATACATATCTTCACTGTCCATCTGTTTTTCTTTCTATTTCTCTCTCTCCCTCTTGCCTTCCATTCAACACTGTCCATCCTCTCAACATAGGTAAACTCTAACCTACAGCAGTGCATACCCTGGAGTTTTAGATTCGAATGTCATCTATAGGTTTTCGTGCAAAGTACTCCTGAGTCACTGTGGCCTAGTGGTTATAGTCTCTGAAGATTACGAGTTCTAACCCCGGTGTTGCAATGGTTGTTGACTCTGAGTTTATAGGCAATGGCACTTTCTTTGGAAAATGTTTTTCTTTTTTCCTTGTTTGAATTGCTCTCTTTATAAGTATTACTTACCCCAAAGAATACATATCTTCACTCTCCCTCTGTTTTTCTTTCTTTTTCTCTCCCTCTTTCCTTCCATTCAACACTGTCAATGATGTCAATATAGGTGAACTCTAACCTACAGCCATGGATACACTGGAGTTTTTGATTCAAATGTCATCTATAAGTTTTCGTGGAGGGAACTTGTGAGTCACTGTGGCACAGTGGTTAAGTTCTCTGAAGGTTACAACTTCTAATCTTTGTGGTTCAATGGTTGCAGTCTCTGAGTTTAAAATCATAGGTAATGTCACTTTCTTTGGAAAAAGTTTGTCTTTTTTCCTTTTTGGAATTTCTCTCTTTATAAGTATGTCATACCCCAAAGAGTACATATCATCCCTTTCCCTCTGTTTTTCTTTCTTTTTCTCTCTCTCTCTCTTTCCTTCCATTCAACACTGTCAATGATGTCAACATAGGTGAACTCTAACCTACAGCAGTGCATACACTTGAGTTTTTGATTCGAATGTCATCTATAAGTTTTCATGCAAAAAACACATGAGTCACTGTGGCATAGAGGTTAAGGTCTCTGACTTTACTCTGGAAGTTACAAGTTCAAATCCTGGTGGTTCAATGGTTTAAGTCTCTGAGATTAAAATTATGGGCAATTGCACTTTCTTTGATAAATATTGGAAAATGTTTTTCTTTTTTCCTTGTTTGAATTTCTCTCTTTATAAGTATGTCTTTCCCTAAAGATACATATCTTCACTCTCCATCTGTTTTTCTTTCTTTTTCTCTCTCTCCCTCTTTCCTTCCATTCAACACGGTCAATGATGTCAGCGTAGATGAACTCTAACCTACAGCCGTGCATACACTGGAGTTTTTGATTTGAATTTCATCTTTAAGTTTTCGTGGTGAGTATTCATGTGTCACTGTTTCCTAGTGGTTAAGGTCTCTGACTTGTACTCTGAAAGTTACGAGTTCTAATCCTGGTGTTCTAATGGTTGTAGTCACTGAGTTTAGAATCATAGTTATTGGCACTTTCTTTGATAAATTTTGGAATTTTTTTTTTCTCCTTGTTTGAATTTCTCTCTTTATAAGTATGTCTTACCCCAAAGAATACATATCTTCACTTTCCCTTTGTTTTTCTTTCTTTTTCAATCTCTCCCTCTTTCCTTCCATTCAACACTGTCAATGATGTCAACATATGTGAACTCTAACCTACAGCAGTACATACACTTGAGTTTTTGATTCGAATGTCATCTATAAGTTTTCGTGCAGTAAACTCATGAGGCACTGTGGTGTAGTGATTAAGGTCTCTGACTGAAGGTTACGAGTTCAAATCCTGATGTTTGAATGGTTGTACAGTTCGAGTTTAAGATTATACGCAATGATACTTTCTTTAATAAATATTGGAAAATGTTTTTTCTTTTTTCCTTGTTTGAATTTCTCTCTTTATAAGTATGTCTTACCCCAAAGATACATATCTTCACTCTCCATCTGTTTTTCTTTCTTTTTCTCTCTCTCCCTCTTTCCTTTCATTCAACACTGTCAATGATGTCAGCATAGATGAACACTAACCTACAGTCGTGCATACACTTGAGGTTTTGTTTTAAAAAAAAAAAATTTAAGTTTCTTTTTTATTGGTTTTATTCGTAGTTATGCATACATTTGTAATCAGTATTTCAGCAAGCACTTAATATAGCAGTACAGTAACATGGGGAAGAAAGTCACTTTTACACATTATCTGATGCTCGATCACTATTTCGCCTCATCTCAAGTTCCAACATTGGGGATATACAGATGGTCCCTCGATAGGCGTTCCATTTGCCCCATTTCTTTTCCCACTTCTTTGGGCATCCCCGAGTTGTAAAGACTTTCTTTTCTGCAATCATACATTTATCAACTTCCTTTAACCATGCCTGCGTAGTTGGAGAACTTGACGCCCCCCACCCCTTAGCTATTTCTCTTTTGACTAGGGTGTATCCCAGCGTGGCTAGTTGTTGTTCCACCTCTGTAAGATCTGTTGCCGCCCACACATTAAGTAGGCCTAGCCCCGGTGTAAGAGTTAGTGTTTTCCCCAGGGCCGTTTGGATATGAGTCGTGGCCCCTTCCCATATCTGTAGAAGCTGCGGGCATTCCCATAACGTATGATAAAAGGTAGCTGTGTGGCCGCAGCCTCTAAGACAGAGTGGATCGGCTCTGGCCCCTATCTTTGCCAATGTCACTCCCGTTAAATATGATCTGTGGAGGATTTTGAATTGTATCAGCCTGAAATGAAGGGTGATGGCCGCCTCCCTAGGGGACATTAGGGCAGCCTGCCAATCCTCATCATCGAGAGATTCCAGGTCTCCCTTCCACTGCTCTTTAAGCTTATGTAGCGTATCAGGTATGTTATTACACAATTTTTTATAAGTCAACGAAATAGCATTGGAGTGTAGTGGTCCATCCAGCAACCGATCTTCCAACGGTGACGACTCTGGTATCTCTGTGGGGTTTGGTAGAGCTGTTGTGAGGGCATGTCGGATTTGCATGTATCTAAACTGTTCCCCCTGCGCCATCTTATATTGGTCCTGAAGCTCCTTAAAACTGAGGATCGACCCTTTTCTGATCATGTCTCCGACCACGGATATCCCGATGGTGGCCCACTTATCAAAGCCAGGTTGATGGCAGAGAGAACCCAACTTCTGGGCATACCATAGTGGCGTTGCTTTTGTGAGGACCTTCGACCATCCTAGCCGGGAATTAGCCTGATGCCAGATAGCTACAGTATGGGAGATAGGCCCAAAATATCGCCCTCGCTTCACTTTAGAGTAAAGCGCTCCCAAGTAACCAGATCGCCCGGTCTGATATCTGTCTAGCATGTATGCAGGATCGTTGGGAGAGCGGTATATCCACTGGTTGATCACCACTAGTTGTGAGGCCCAGTAGTAAAGTTTAAGGTCCGGGAGAGCTATTCCTCCATCATACCAACCTTTCGTCAGCTTTTTGGTGGCAATGCGGGGGGCCCTTCCATCCCAGAGCAGGGTCCTGACCTCACCCTCTACCGCTGAGAAATACGTGTCTGGAACTTGATATGGACAATTCTGGAGAATATATAGGAAGCGGGGAAGTGCCAGCATCTTAAACAAGGCAGCACTGCCCACCAGTGACAGGGGCAAGGATCTCCAATGTTTGACGTCTGTTTTGAGCCGGGCCAGTGGGGGGGCCAAGTTACGATCATAAAAGAGGGTAGGGTCCGATGTGGCATATATTTCCAAGTACCGAAATCCCTCCACAGCCACCTCGATTGTACAATTTAGTGGGAGACAGGGGTCCTGCCCCCGGAGCACAAACAGTACAGATTTGCTCCAGTTTATTTGGTAACCTGAGTATTTCCCAAAGTTTGTGAAGATGTTTAGAACACCGCGAATGGACTTATAAGGGGAGGCTAGGTACAGCAAGATGTCATCTGCGTACAGGGATATTCGATCTTCCTGACCCTCTGCCCATTTCAGGCCCCTCACCATCACATCTCGATGGATCCAGGCGGCCAGCGGTTCTAACATCAGAGAGAATATCAGCGGGGACAGAGGACAGCCCTGCCGGGTTCCCCTTCGCAGTGTGAATATTCGTGAGGTATAGTTATTAACCCTCACTTGGCCCTGTATATCTGTGTAAAGTAGTTTAATCCAGCCTACAAATTTCGGGCCAAATCCCATCTTTGCCAAGACTTCGAAGAGGTATGGCCATTCTATGGAATCAAACGCCATGGAGGCATCTAGAGATAGCACCACAGGAATTCCCTCCGCGCCAGCACATTGTTAAGCCTGCGGATGTTTAGTGCTGTATTTCTCTCCGGCATAAACCCAGACTGGTCAGGATGTACCAGTGATGAGATAACCGGAACCAATCGGGTGGCTAGAACTTTGGCTAGGATCTTAGCTTCCGTGTTGATCAGTGAAATCGGTCGGTATGAACCGCACTGATCACCAGGCTTCCCTGTGTATAGATTACAACTATAGATGCTATAGATGCTACTCGCTGATCACTAGGCAGCTTCCCTTGCTCATAGCTTTCATTGTACATGGGGCGTAGATGAGGGGCAACGTGAGAGGCTGCGACTTTTAAGAATTCAATGGGGATCCCATTGGGCCCCATGGCCTTCCCAGAGTGAATTTGGCTTATGGCCTTTTGAATCTCTTCATCCGTCAAATCCCCCTCCAGAGTTTCTTTGTCCATCTCAGAGAGAGTTGACACATTGCTGTCAGAAAGGAGTTGGCGAAAATCCTCCACAGTATATGTAGTGGAGGGAGAGTAGATCTGCTCTAAGTGACTTGCAAAAGCCTCCGCTATATCCTTAGGGTGTGTAATGGTATTACCATTGGACATGCTCAGACCAGACACCCACCTCTCCCCTTGTTCTCTCCTCTCTAACCAGGCCAGTGTCTTCCCAGCCCTGTCTCCGAGTTCATATAAACGGTGTTGCATATTGAGGTGCCTGGTCAACATATGTTCCCTTGCCTTGATCTTATACTCTTCTTGTTTCATTGCGAGACGATGCAACGTGTCGTCTGAGGGCTTATCGGTGCTGTCTAGCTCTAGTTGGCGAAGCTCGTCTTCAAGTTGGGCGAACTGGCTATGTTTTTTCTGGATGTAACCCACCTTTAGGGACAATGTATGCCCCTTTAGGACCACTTTATAGGCTTCCCACAGAGTTTGCGCTGATGTTACCGAGCCAACATTTTCGGTGAAATAATTAAAGGTTTGCTGACAGAGTTCTGTTTTTATATCCGGAATTTTCAGTAACCACGGGTTTAGAACTATAGTGAATCGTGGCTGCCTCTCCCAGTGTGTAAGTTCAATTACAACCGGAGAGTGATCTGAGATGCCTCTCGGCAGAACATGGGGGTTTTGAAAATTACCAATGGAGGCTGCGTGTGTTAAGAAGTAGTCAATACGAGATGAGCTCCTGTGTGCATTTGAATAGTACGTGTATTGGATATCATTGGGTTTCAAGGTACGCCACACATCTGTTAGACCCATGCTGTAGTGAATTCTTTCATCTGTACATTGGGACGTGTCCCCACCCGCCGGGGGTATCTATCCATATCTTCTTCCATGGTCATGTTGTAATCCCCTCCCAGGACCAGCGTGCCCACCGGAAGGTCGGTCAATATTTTGCCGAGAGCTGTCAATGCTTCCTTACTCAGCGCAGGAGGTAGGTATACTGAAATTATATTAAGTGCTCTCCCCTCCCACTGGGCCTCTAGGACAGCAAATCTACCCCCCAGGTCCGCCCAGGTACGCTTCACAATAATGGCTAGGTTTTTCTTAACAAGAATCCCAGTTCCCCTGGATCCCGTGGTGAAGTCAGCGTGTACCAGGAGTTTGTAACCCCATCGTGTGAGGGCTTTGCTTTTGTTCCCAGTCATGTGCGTCTCTTGCAACAGCACTATGTCCGGGGCCTGTCTTTTCAGGTATTGTTGGACGATACCCCTTTTAATTTTATCACCCAGTCCGTTTACGTTCCAGGTAAGTATAGAAATCGACGAATCCATTCTACCCCCCATCATCCGACATGGTGACAGTGGCAGTGCGACAATTTAACAGAAGTGTATGCTTAACAATCCCCCCTGCTGGTACAATCAAGGCGTGACCTGGTTCTTCTTCCCAACAATTGAGATCAGGTGTGAACACTGTATATGGCAGTATGCATAAATTACTTTGTAAATCAAACTTTCCTAAAGACAATAAACCCCTATCCCTCCACCCCCTCACCACCCCCTCCCTGCCTCCCTGCCCGTGGATTTAGAACTACCCACTCCCCAACTAGGTAGAGTGCCTCTCCCCCTCTCAAAAATAATGAAAGGTGTGGGTTTGCGGTCCCCCCATCCCCTCCTGCAGCTATCAGCGGTATACCTCCATTCTCTTAGCTCCCAGCCCGACCATGTAGTAACAAAATAACACATTTCACAAGTGAGTCACTACGACAGTAACAGTGCTATATCAAGTGTCCTCCAGACCAGTAAGTCACTATTATAATAGGAACGTTCTCACCAATGTCCTGGAGCGTACATGAAGGTAGAGTTTCCTGCAGTCCTCATCGCCCACAAGGCTGTACCACCAAAGTTGCAGCTAGTTGTCCTTAGCACCAGCGGAGCCTTCATCTGAGAGAGCCCCACTGTTCTCTTTGTGCATCCTTGGTCCTACGTTTCGATCTTGACGGTGGTCACCGACTCTGCGCCATCCCTCCAGCCATTCCCATGCGTCCTCCGGCGAGGTGAAGAACCACGTCTTCCCGTCTGATTCCACTCTAAGTTTCGCTGGAAACAACATGGCGTATTTTACTTCTCGGTCCCGAAGCTCCTTCTTCACTGCCTGAAAACTTTGCCGTTGGTCCTGGACCTTGGCCATGAAATCCGGGAAGAACGTTATTTCGCTGTTCTCCACTTTGAGTGGGGGCCCTGCCCATGCCGTTTGCAGAATGATATCTCTGTCTCTATAGTTAAATACACGGGCTATTAGTGGTCTTGGAGGGGCGCCGGGCTTTGGCCTCCCTCCCGGGACGCTATGTGCTCTTTCAATGGAGAAGTATTTGGAGAGACTTTTGGGCTGTAGATGCTCCACTATAATGTCCTCCACGAAGAGATCCGCCGCTGGCCCCTCAGCCCGTTCCGGCACACCTAAAATGTGGATGTTATTTCTGCAGGCCCGTCCTTCATAGTCATCCAGCTGTTGCGCCATCCTCGCATGTTGGGTTTGGAGCTCGGCAACCTGGGTTTGGAGTTCCGCCGTGTCATCCTGCAGTGATGATGTGACTATTTTGAGGTCTTTGACTTTATCGTCCATTTTTCGAAAGTCCGCTCACAGTAGGGATACTTCGGTGGTAACGGAGTCGAGGGAGGACCGCACTCCGCTAATTGCTTCCAGCACATCCCGTAGGGTAGGCTCTGACTGCGGTCCCGACTCTTTTTGTGACCCCTGCTCTTCCATTCACTGCGTCTCCCGGTCTTCTCCGGCCTTATTCCATGTGAACTTTGCAAGTTTGCCCTGCACACTCGCTTTTGGTCCCCTTCCCGACGCCATGTTGGGCTCTGCTACTTATGAGGAGATAGTAGGTAGGAGGCGCCGGTCAGATGTCGCCAATCACCCGGGCAACAAAGACAGCACTGCCGCAGGCCCACCGTCAATTTTATCTAGGGCTATCCTACAAGGACCCTGCTATCGCTACAGTATAGTGGTCTAGTAGGTAGGTGGCGGGTATGTGTGGGTGCCCACAGTGCGGCTGGGCTCTATCAGTAAGTGACCCTTCCCACGGGCCGCCCGGGCGTGGATCTCTCTGGTCTTTGGCACTCCATAACAGAAGGCCTACAGGTCTTTCTTGAGCACTACAGCCGCATCAGGCTGCCCTAGGGCATCAAGGAGGGGTCTGTCCGCAACGCTGGTACCGTTGGCGCAGTCCTTGACATCAATACACTTGAGTTTTTGATTCGAATGTCATCTATAAGTTTTCGTGGAAAGGACTTATGAGTCACTGTGTCCCAGTGGTTAAGGTGTCTGAATCTTACTCTGAATGTTACGACTTCTAATCCTGGTGTTTCAATGGTTGTAGTCTCTGAGTTAAAAGTCATGGGTAATTACACTTTCTTTGGAAAATGTTTTTCTTTTTCACTTGTTTGAATTTCTCTCTTTATAAGTATGTCTTACCCCAAAGAATACATATCTTCTCTCTCCCTCAGTTTTTCTTTCTTTTTCTCTCTCTCTCCCTCTTTCCTTCCATTCAACACTGTCAATGATGTCAACATAGGTGAACTCTAACCTACAGCAGTGCATACACTTGAGTTTTTGATTCGAATGTCATCTATAAGTTTTTTTCCATGTACTCATGAGTCACTGTGGCCTAGTGGTTAAGGTCTCTGACTTTTATACTAAAGGTTATGTATTCAAATCCAGGTGTTTCAATGGTTATGATTTCTGAGTTAAAAATTATAGGCACGGCCACCTTCTTTGATAAATATTGGAAAATGTTTTTCTGTTTTCCTTGTTTGAATTTCTCTCTTTATAAGTATGTCTTACCCCAAAGATACATATCATCACTCTCCATCTGTTTTTCTTTCTTTTTCTCTCTCCCTCTTTCCTTTCATTCAACACTGTCAATGATATCAACATAGGTGAACTCTAACCTATAGCAGTACATACACTGGAGATTTTGATTCGAATGTCATCTATAGGTTTTCGTGCAAAGTACTAACGAATCACTGTGGCCTAGTGGTTAAGGTCTCTGACTCTTACTCAGAAGCTTATGTTTTCTAATCCTGGAGTTTCAATGGTTTTAGTCTTTAAGTTTAAAATCATAGGTAATTACGCTTTCTTTGGAAAATGTTTTTTTTTCCCTTGTTTGAATTTCTCTTTATAAGTATGTCTTACCCGAAAGAATACATATCTTCACTCTCCCTCTGTTTTTCTTTTTTTTTCTCTCTCTCCCTCTTTCCTTACATTCAACACTATCAATGATGTCAACATACGTGAACTCTAACCTACAGCTGTGCATACACTGGAGTTTTTGATTCGAATGTCATCTATAGGTTTTCATGCAAAGTACTAACGAATCACTGTGGCCTAGAGGTTAAGGTCTCTAACTCTTGCTCTGAAGAATATGAATTCAAATCCAGGTGTTTCAATGATTGTAGTCTCTGAGTTTAAAATCATAGGCAATGGCACTTTCTTTGGAAAATGTTTTTCTTTTTTCCTTGTTTGAATTTCTCTCTTAATAAGTATGTCTTACCCCAAAGATACATATCATCACTCTCCATCTGTTTTTCTTTCTTTTTCTGTCTCTCCCTCTTTCCTTCCATTCAACACTGTCAATGATATCAGCATAGATGAACTCTAACCTACAGCCGTGCATTCACTGGACTTTTTGATTCGAATGTCATCTATAAGTTTTCGTGGAGGGAACTTTTTAGTCACTGTGGCCCAGTGGTTAAGTTCTCTGAAGGTTACAACTTCTAATCTTTGTGGTTCAATGGTTGTAGTCTCTGAGTTTAAAATCATAGGTAATGGCACTTTCTTTGGAAAATGTTTTTCTTTTTTCCTTGTTTGAATTTCTCTCTTCATGAGTATGTCTTACCCAAAAGAATACATATCTTCACTTTCCCTCTGTTTTTCTTTCTTTTTCTCTCTCTCCCTCTTTCCTTCCATTCAACACTGTCAATGATGTCAACATAGGTGAACTCTAACCTACAGCAGTGCATACACTGGAGTTTTAGATTCAAATGTTATCTATAGTATTTCGTGAAAAGTAGTCATGAGTCACTGTGGCCTAGTGGTTAAGGTCTCTGACTTGTACTCTGAAGGTTACAAATTCTAATCCTGCTGTTTTAATGGTTGTAGTCAGTGAGTTTAAAATCATAGTTAATGGCACCTTCTTTGATAAATTTTTTCTTTTTTTTTCTTTTTTTCTTGTTTGAATTTCTCTCTTTATAAGTATGTCTTACCCCAAAGAATACATATCTTCACTTTCCCTCTGTTTTTCTTTCTTTTTCACTCTCTCCCTCTTTCCTTCCATTCAACACTGTCAATGATGTCAACATAGGTGAACTTTAACCTACAGCAGTGCATACACTGGAGTATTAGAATCAAATGTTATCTATAGGTTTTCGTGAAAAGTACTCATGAGTCACTGTGGTCTAGTGGTTAAGTACTCTTACTTTGAAGGTTACAAGTTCAAATCATGGTGTTTCGATATTTGTAGTCTTTCAGTTTAAAATCATAGGCTATGGCACTTTCTTTGGAAAAAGTCTTTTCTTTTTCCTTGTTTGAATTTCTCTCTTTATAAGTATGTCTTTCCCTAAAGATACATATCTTCACTCTCTATCTGTTTTTCTTTCTTTTTCTCTCTCTCCCTCTTTCCTTCCATTCAACACTGTCAATGATGTCAGCATAGATGAACTCTAACCTACAGCCGTGGATACACTGGAGTTTTTGATTTGAATGTCATCTATAAGTTTTCGTGAAGAGTATTCATGTGTCACTGTGGCCTAGTGGTTAAGGTCTCTGACTTGTACTGGGAAGGTTACGAGTTCTAATCCTGGTGTTTTAATGGTTGTAGTCACTGAGTTTAAAACTATAGTTAATGGCACTTTCTTTGATACATTTTGGAATTTTGTTTTCTTTTTTCCTTGTTTGAATTTCTCTCTTTATAAGTATGTCTTACCCTAAAGAATACATATCTTCACTTTCCCTTTGTTTTTCTTTCTTTTTCACTTTCTCCTTCTTTCCTTCCATTCAACACTGTCAATGATGTCAACATAGGTGAACTCTAACCTACAGCAGTGCATACACTGGAGTTTTAGATTCAAATGTTATCTATAGGTTTTCGTGAAAAGTACTCATGAGTTACTGTGGCCTAGTGGTTAAGTTCTCTTACTCTGAAGGTTACGAGTTCAAATCCAGGTGTTTTTTGGTTGTAGTCACTGAGTTCAAAATCATAGTTAATGGCACTTTCTTTGATAAATTTTGGATTTTTTTTTCTTTTTTCCTTGTTTGAATTTCTCACTTTATAAGTATTCCTTACCCCAAAGAATACATATCTTCTCTTTCCCTGTTTTTCTTTCTTTTTTTCTCTCTCCATCTTTCCTTCCATTCAACACTGTCAATGATGTCAATATAGGTGAACTCTTACCTACAGCAGTGAATACACTGCAGTTTTAGATTCGAATGTCATCTATAGGTTTTCGTGCAAAGTACTCATGAGTTAATGTGGCCTACTGGTTAATGTCTCTGACTCATTCTCTGAAGGTTATGAGTTCAAATCCTGATGTTTCAATGGTTGTAGTCTATGAGTTTAAAGTCATAGGTAATTACTCTTTTTTTGGAAAATGTTTTTCTTTTTCCCTTGTTTGAATTTCTCTCTTTATAAGTATGTCTTACCCCAAAGAATACATATCTTCTCTCTCCCTCAGTTTTTCTTTCTTTTTCTCTCTCTCTCCCCTCTTTCCTTCCATTCAACACTGTCAATGATGTCAACATAGGTGAACTCTAACCTACAGCAGTGCATACACTTGAGATTTTGATTCGAATGTCATCTATAGGTTTTCGTACAGAGTACTCATGAGTTGCTGTGGCCTAGTGATTAAGGTCTCTTACTCTGAAGGTTACAAGTTCTAATCCTGGTGTTTCAATGGTTGTAGTCTCTGAGTTTAAAATAATAGGCAATGGCACTTTCTTTCGACAATGTTTTTCTTTTTTTCTTGTTTGAATTTCTGTCTTTATATGTATTTCTTATCCCAAAGAATACATATCTTCTCTCTCCCTCTGTTTTTCTTTCTTTTTCTCTCTCCCTCTTTCCTTCCATTCAACACTGTCAATGATATCAACATAGGTGAACTCTAACCTACAGTAGTGCATACACTGGAGTTTTAGATATGAATGTCATCTATAGGTTTCCGTGCACAGGACTCATGAGTCACTGTGGCCTAGTGGTTAAGGTCTCTGACTCTTACTCTGAAGTTTACAAGTTTAAATCATGGTGTTTAAATGGTTGTAGTCCCTGAGTTTAAAATCATAGGTAATGGCACTCTCCTTGGAAAATGTTTTCTTTTTTCCTTGTTTGAATTTCTCTCGTTATAAGTATGTCTTACCCCAAAGATACATATCTTTTCTCTCCTTCTGTTTTTCTTTTTTTTTCTCTCCCTCCCTCTTTCCTTCCATTCAACACTGTCATTGATGTCAACATAGGTGAACTCTAACCTATAGCAGTAAATACACTGGAGATTTTGATTTGAATGTTACCTATAAGTTTTTGTGCCATTTACTCATGAGTCACTGTGGCCTAGTGGTTAAGGTCTCTGACTTTTATACTAAAGGTTATGTATTCAAGGCCAGGTGTTTCAATGGTTGTGATTTCTGAGATAAAAATTATAGGCAAGGGCACCTTCTTTGATAAATATTGGAAAATGTTTTTCTATTTTCCATGTTTGAATTTCTCTCTTTATAAGTGTGTCTTACCCGAAAGAATACATATCTTCACTCTCCCTCTGTTTTTCTTTTTTTTCTCTCTCTCCCTCTTTCCTTACATTCAACACTATCAATGATGTCGACATAGGTGAACTCTAACCTACAGCAGTGCATACACTGGAGTTTTTGATTCGAATGTCATCTATAGGTTTTCAGTGCAAAGTACTAATGAATCACTGTAGCCTAGTGGTTAAGGTCTCTGACTTTTACTCTGAAGCTTATGTGTTCTAATCCTGGAGTTTCAATGGTTATAGTCTTTGAGTTTAAAATCATAGGTAATAACGCTTTCTTTGGAAAATTATTTTTTTTCCCCTTGTTTGAATTTCTCTCTTTATAAGTTTGTCTTACCCGAAAGAATACAAATCTTCACTCTCCCTCTGTTTTTCTTTTTTTTTCTCTCTCTCCCTCTTTCCTTACATTCAACACTATCAATGATGTCAACATAGGTGAACTCTAACCTACAGCCGTACATACACTGGAGTTTTTTAATCGAATGTCATCTATAGGTTTTCATGCAAAGTACTAACGAATCACTGTGGCCTAGTGGTTAAGGTCTCTGACTCTTTCTGTGAAGGTTACGAATTATAATCCTTGTGTTTTAATGGTTGTTGTCTCTGAGTTTAAAATCATAGGCAATGGCACTTTCTTTGGAAAATGTTTTTCTTTTTTCCTTGTTTGAATTGCTCTCTTTATAAGTATTCCTTACCCCAAAGAATGCATAGCTTCAATCTTCCTTTGTTTTTCTTTCTTTTTCTCTCCCTCTTTCCTTCCATTCAACAGTGTCAATGATGTCAATATAGGTGAACTCTAACCTACAGCCATGCATACACTTGAGTTTTTGATTCAAATGTCATCTATAAGTTTTCTTGGCCATTAATCATGAATTACTGTGGCCCAGTGGTTAAGGTCTTTTACTCTGAAGGTTACGAGTTCTAATCTTGGAGTTTCAATGGTTGTCGTCTTTGAGTTTGAAATCATAGGCAATGGTACTTTCTTTGGAAAATGTTTTTCTTTTTTCCTTGTTGGAATTTCTCTCTTTATAAGTATTTCTTACCCCAAAGAATACATATCTTCTCTCTCCCTCTGTTTTTCTTTCTTTTTCTCTCTCTCCCACTTTCCTTCCATTCAGCACTGTCAATAATGTCAACATATGTGAACTCTAACCTACAGCAGTGCATACACTTTAGTTTTTGATTCGAATGTCATCTATAAGTTTTCGTGCAGAGTACTCATGAGTCACTGTAGCATAGTGGTTAAGATCTCTGACTCTTGCTCTGAGTGTTACCACTTCAAATCCTGGTGTTTCAATGGTTGTACAATGTGAGTTTAAAATTATACGCAATGATACTTTCTTTAATAAATATTGGAAAATGTTTTTTCGTTTTTCCTTGTTTGAATTTCTCTCTTTATAAGTATGTCTTACCCCAAAGATACATATCTTCACGCTCCATCTGTTTTTCTTTCTTTTTCTCTCTCTCAATCTTTCTTTTCATTCAACACTATCAACGATGTCAGCACAGATGAACACTAACCTACAGCCGTGCATACACTTGAGTTTTTGATTTGATGTCATCTATAAGTTTTCGTGGAAAGTACTTATGAGTAACTATGGCCCAGTGGTTAAGGTCTCTGACTCTTACACTGAAGATTACAAGTTCAAATCCTGGTGTTTCAATGGTTGAATTTTCTGTGTTTAAAATTATAGGCAATGGCACTTTCTTTGATAAATATTGGAAAATGTTTTTCTTTTTTCCTTGTTTGAATTTCTCTCTTTATAAGTATGTCTTACCCCAAAGATACATATCTTCACTCTCCATCTGTTTTTCTTTCTTTTTCTCTCTCTCCCTGTTTCCTTCCATTCAACACTGTCAATTATGTCAGCATAGATGAACTCTAACCTACAGCACTGCATACACTGGAGTTTTTGATTCGAATGTCATCTATAAGTTTTTGTAGAGAGTACTCATGAGTCACTGTGGCCTAGTGGTTATAGTCTCTGATGCTTACTGTGAAGGTTACGAGTTTTAATTCTGGTGATTCAATGGTTGTTGTCTCTGTGTTTAAATCATAGGCAATAGAATTTTCTTTGGAAAATGTTTTTCTTTTTCCTTGTTTGAATTGCTCTCTTTATAAGTATTCTTTACCCCAAAGAATACATATCTTCACTCTCCCTTTGTTTTTCTTTGTTTTTCTCTCCCTCTTTCCTTCCATTCAACACTGTCAATGATGTCAATATAGGTGAACTCTAACCTACAGCTGTGCATACACTGGAGTTTTTGATTCAAATGTCATCAATAAGTTTTCTTGGCCATTGCTCATGAATTACTGTGGCCTAGTGGTTAAGGTCTTTGACTCTTACTCTGAAGGTTACGAGTTCTAATCCTGGATTTTCAATGGTTGTTGTCTCTGAGTTTAGTATCATGGGCAATGGCATTTTCTTTGGAAAATGTTTTTCTTTTTCCTTGTTTGAATTTCTCTCTTTATAAGTATTCCTTACCCCAAAGAATACATATCTTCTCTCTCCCTCTGTTTGTCTTTCATTTTCTCTCTCTCCCTCTTTCCTTCCATTCAACACTGTCAATAATGTCAACATAGGTGAACTCTAACCTACAGCAGTGCATACACTTGAGTTTTTGATTCGAATGTTATCTATAGGTTTTCGTGCAAAGTACTTATGAGTAACTGTGGCCTAGTGATTAAGGACTGTGAAGGTTACGAATTCAAATCCTGGTGTTTCAATGGTTGTAGTCTCTGAGTTTAAAATCATAGGCAATGGCACTTTCTTTGGAAAATGTTTTTCTTTTTCCTTGTTTGAATTTCTCTCTTTATAAGTATGTCTTATCCCAAAGAATACATATCTTCACTTTCCCTCTGTTTTTCTTTCTTTTTCTCTCTCTCCATCTTTCCTTCCATTTAACACTGTCAATAATGTCAATATAGGTGAACTCTAACCTACAGCAGTGTATACACTGGAGTTTTAGATTCGAATGTCATCTATAGGTTTTCGTGCAAAGTACTCCTGAGTCACTTTGGCCTAGTGGTTAAGGTCTCCTACTCTGAAGGTTCACGAATTCAAATTCTGGTGTTTCAATGGTTGTAGTCTCTGAGTTTAAAATCATCGGCAACGGCAACTTCTTTGGAAAATGTTTTTATTTTTTCCTTGTTTGAATTTCTCTCTTTATAAGTATTTCTTACCCGAAAGAATACATATCTTCTCTCTCCCTCTGTTTTTCTTTCTTTTCTCTCTCTCCCTCTTTCCTTCCGTTCAGCACTGTCAATAATGTCAACATATGTGAACTCTAACCTACAGCAGTGCATACACTTGAGTTTTTGATTCGAATGTCATCTATAAGTTTTCGTGCAGAGTACTCATGAGTCACTGTGGCATAGTGGTTAAGGTCTCTGATTCTTGCTCTGAATGTTACAAGTTCAAATCCTGGTGTTTCAATGGTTGTACAGTGTGAGTTTAAAATTATACGCAATGATACTTTCTTTAATAAATATTGGAAAATGTTTTTTCTTTTTCCTTGTTTGAATTTCTCTCTTTATAAGTATGTCTTACCCCAAAGATACATATATTCACTCTCCATCTGTTTTCCTTTCTTTTTCTCTCTCTCAATCTTTCCTTTCATTCAACACTATCAATGATGTCAGCATAGATGAACACTAACCTACAGCCGTGCATACACTTGAATTTTTGATTCAAATGTCATCTATACGTTTTCGTGGAAAGTACTTATGAGTTACTGTGGCCCAGTGGTTAAGGTCTCTGACTCTTACTCTGAAGGTTAGGAGTTCAAATGCTGGTGTTTCAATGGTTAAATTCTCTGGGTTTAAAATTATAGGCAATGGCACTTTCTTTGATAAATATTGGAAAATGTTTTTCTTTTTTCCTTGTTTGAATTTCTCTCTTTATAAGTATGTCTTACCCCAAAGATACATATCTTCACTCTCCATCTGTTTTTCTTTCTTTTTCTCTCTCTCCTGTTTCCTTCCATTCAACACTGTCAATTATGTCAGCATAGATGAACTCTAATCTACAGCACTGCATACACAGGAGTTTTTGATTCGAATGTCATCTATAAGTTTTTGTAGAGAGTACTCATGAGTCACTGTGGCCTAGTGGTTATAGTCTCTGATGCTTACTGTGAAGGTTACGAGTTTTAATTCTGGTGATTCAATGGTTGTTGTCTCTGTGTTTAAATCATAGGCAATAGAATTTTCTTTGGAAAATGTTTTTCTTTTTCCTTGTTTGAATTGCTCTCTTTATAAGTATTCTTTACCCCAAAGAATACATATCTTCACTCTCCCTTTGTTTTTCTTTGTTTTTCTCTCCCTCTTTCCTTCCATTCAACACTGTCAATGATGTCAATATAGGTGAACTCTAACCTACAGCTGTGCATACACTGGAGTTTTTGATTCAAATGTCATCAATAAGTTTTCTTGGCCATTGCTCATGAATTACTGTGGCCTAGTGGTTAAGGTCTTTGACTCTTACTCTGAAGGTTACGAGTTCTAATCCTGGATTTTCAATGGTTGTTGTCTCTGAGTTTAGTATCATGGGCAATGGCATTTTCTTTGGAAAATGTTTTTCTTTTTCCTTGTTTGAATTTCTCTCTTTATAAGTATTCCTTACCCCAAAGAATACATATCTTCTCTCTCCCTCTGTTTGTCTTTCATTTTCTCTCTCTCCCTCTTTCCTTCCATTCAACACTGTCAATAATGTCAACATAGGTGAACTCTAACCTACAGCAGTGCATACACTTGAGTTTTTGATTCGAATGTTATCTATAGGTTTTCGTGCAAAGTACTTATGAGTAACTGTGGCCTAGTGATTAAGGACTGTGAAGGTTACGAATTCAAATCCTGGTGTTTCAATGGTTGTAGTCTCTGAGTTTAAAATCATAGGCAATGGCACTTTCTTTGGAAAATGTTTTCTTTTTTCCTTGTTTGAATTTCTCTCTTTATAAGTATGTCTTATCCCAAAGAATACATATCTTCACTTTCCCTCTGTTTTTCTTTCTTTTTCTCTCTCTCCATCTTTCCTTCCATTTAACACTGTCAATAATGTCAATATAGGTGAACTCTAACCTACAGCAGTGTATACACTGGAGTTTTAGATTCGAATGTCATCTATAGGTTTTCGTGCAAAGTACTCCTGAGTCACTTTGGCCTAGTGGTTAAGGTCTCCTACTCTGAAGGTTACGAATTCAAATTCTGGTGTTTCAATGGTTGTAGTCTCTGAGTTTAAAATCATCGGCAACGGCAACTTCTTTGGAAAATGTTTTTATTTTTTCCTTGTTTGAATTTCTCTCTTTATAAGTATTTCTTACCCGAAAGAATACATATCTTCTCTCTCCCTCTGTTTTTCTTTCTTTTTCTCTCTCTCCCTCTTTCCTTCCGGTTCAGCACTGTCAATAATGTCAACATATGTGAACTCTAACCTACAGCAGTGCATACACTTGAGTTTTTGATTCGAATGTCATCTATAAGTTTTCGTGCAGAGTACTCATGAGTCACTGTGGCATAGTGGTTAAGGTCTCTGATTCTTGCTCTGAATGTTACAAGTTCAAATCCTGGTGTTTCAATGGTTGTACAGTGTGAGTTTAAAATTATACGCAATGATACTTTCTTTAATAAATATTGGAAAATGTTTTTCTTTTTTCCTTGTTTGAATTTCTCTCTTTATAAGTATGTCTTACCCCAAAGATACATATATTCACTCTCCATCTGTTTTCCTTTCTTTTTCTCTCTCTCAATCTTTCCTTTCATTCAACACTATCAATGATGTCAGCATAGATGAACACTAACCTACAGCCGTGCATACACTTGAATTTTTGATTCAAATGTCATCTATACGTTTCGTGGAAAGTACTTATGAGTTACTGTGGCCCAGTGGTTAAGGTCTCTGACTCTTACTCTGAAGGTTAGGAGTTCAAATGCTGGTGTTTCAATGGTTAAATTCTCTGGGTTTAAAATTATAGGCAATGGCACTTTCTTTGATAAATATTGGAAAATGTTTTTCTTTTTTCCTTGTTTGAATTTCTCTCTTTATAAGTATGTCTTACCCCAAAGATACATATCTTCACTCTCCATCTGTTTTTCTTTCTTTTTCTCTCTCTCCCTGTTTCCTTCCATTCAACACTGTCAATTATGTCAGCATAGATGAACTCTAATCTACAGCACTGCATACACAGGAGTTTTTGATTCGAATGTCATCTATAAGTTTTTGTAGAGAGTACACATGAGTCACTGTGGCCTAGTGGTTATAGTCTCTGACGCTTACTGTGAAGGTTACGAGCTCTAATCTTGGTGTTTCAAATGTTGTTGTCTCTGAGTTTAAAATCATAGGCAATAGAATTTTATTGGGAAAATGTTTTTCTTTTTTCCTTGTTTGAATTGCTCTCTTTATAAGTATTCTTTACCACAAAGAATACATATCTTCACTCTCCCTCTGTTTTTCTTTCTTTTTCTCTCCCTCTTTCCTTCCATTCAACACTGTCAATGATGTCAATATAGGTGAACTCTAACCTACAGCCGTGCATACACTGGAGTTTTTGATTCAAATGTCATCTATAAGTTTTCTTGGCAATTACTCATACATTACTGTGGCCTAGTGGTTAAGGACGTTGACTCTTACTCTGAAGGTTATGAGTTCTAATCGTGGAGTTTCAATGGTTTCCGTCTCTGAGTTTAAAATCATAGGCAATAGCACTTTGTTTGGAAAATGTTTTTCTTTTTTCCTTGTTTGAATTTTTCTCTTTATAAGTATTCCTTACCCCAAAGAATACATATCTTCTCTCTCCCTCTGTTTGTCTTTCATTTTCTCTCTCTCCCTCTTTCCTTCCATTCAACACTGTCAATAATGTCAACATAGGTGAACTCTAACCTACAGCAGTGCATACACTTGAGTTTTTGATTCGAATGTCATCTATAAGTTTTCGTGCAAGGAACTCATGAGTCACTGAGGCATAGTGGTTAAGGTCTCTGTCTCTTACTCTCAAGGTTATGAGTTTAAATCCTGGTGTTTCAATGGTTGTACAGTTTGAGTTTAAAATTATACGAAATGATACTTTCTTTAATAAATATTGGAAAATGTTTTTCTTTTTTCGTTGTTTAAATTTCTCTCTTTATAAGTATGTCTTACCCCAAAGATACATATCTTCACTCGCCATCTGTTTTTCTTTCTTTTTCTCTCTCTCCCTCTTTCCTTTCATTCAACACTGTCAATGATGTCAGCATAGATGAACACTAACCTACAGCCGTGCATACACTGGAGTTTTTGATTTGAATGTCATCTATAAGTTTTCGTGAAAAGTGTTTATGAGTCACTGTGGCATACTGGTTAAGGTCTCTGACTCTTACTCTGAAGGTTATGTGTTCAAATCCTGGTGTTTCAATGGTTGAAGTCTCAGGGTCTAAAATTATAATCAATGGCACTTTCTTTGATAAATATTGGAAAATGTTTTTCTTTTTTCCTTGTTTGAATTTCTCTCTTTATAAGTATGTCTTACCCCAAAGATACATATCTTCACTCTCCATCTTTTTTTCTTTCTTTTTCTCTCTCTCCCTGTTTCCTTCCATTCAACACTGTCAATTATGTCAGCATAGATGAACTCTAACCTACAGCACTGCATACACTGGAGTTTTTGATTCGAATGTCATCTATAATTTTTGTAGAGACTACTCATGAGTCACTGTGGCCTAGTTGTTATAGTCTCTGATGCTTACTGTGAAGGTTATGAGTTCTAATCCTGGTGTTTCAATGGTTGTTGTCTCTGAGTTTAAAATCATAGGCAATGGAACTTTCTTTGGAAACAGTTTTTCTTATTTCCTTGTTCGAATTGCTCTCTTTATAAGTATTCCTTACCCCAAAGAATACATATCTTCACTCTCCTATGTTTTTCTTTCTTTTTCTCTCTCTCCCTCTTTCCTTCCGTTCAGCACTGTCAATAATGTCAACATATGTGAACTCTAACCTACAGCAGTGCATACACTTGAGTTTTTGATTCGAATGTCATCTATAAGTTTTCGTGCAGAGTACTCATGAGTCACTGTGGCATAGTGGTTAAGGTCTCTGATTCTTGCTCTGAATGTTACAAGTTCAAATCCTGGTGTTTCAATGGTTGTACAGTGTGAGTTTAAAATTATACGCAATGATACTTTCTTTAATAAATATTGGAAAATGTTTTTCTTTTTCCTTGTTTGAATTTCTCTCTTTATAAGTATGTCTTACCCCAAAGATACATATATTCACTCTCCATCTGTTTTCCTTT
Source organism: Calotriton arnoldi (assembly GCA_963921515.1). Classification (NCBI taxonomy): domain Eukaryota; kingdom Metazoa; phylum Chordata; class Amphibia; order Caudata; family Salamandridae; genus Calotriton; species Calotriton arnoldi. The sequence goes on along the minus strand of CAWUFW010015494.1, from coordinate 129,577 downwards.
CTTTTTCTCTCTCTCAATCTTTCCTTTCATTCAACACTATCAATGATGTCAGCATAGATGAACACTAACCTACAGCCGTGCATACACTTGAATTTTTGATTCAAATGTCATCTATACGTTTTCGTGGAAAGTACTTATGAGTTACTGTGGCCCAGTGGTTAAGGTCTCTGACTCTTACTCTGAAGGTTAGGAGTTCAAATGCTGGTGTTTCAATGGTTAAATTCTCTGGGTTTAAAATTATAGGCAATGGCACTTTCTTTGATAAATATTGGAAAATGTTTTTCTTTTTTCCTTGTTTGAATTTCTCTCTTTATAAGTATGTCTTACCCCAAAGATACATATCTTCACTCTCCATCTGTTTTTCTTTCTTTTTCTCTCTCTCCCTGTTTCCTTCCATTCAACACTGTCAATTATGTCAGCATAGATGAACTCTAATCTACAGCACTGCATACACAGGAGTTTTTGATTCGAATGTCATCTATAAGTTTTTGTAGAGAGTACACATGAGTCACTGTGGCCTAGTGGTTATAGTCTCTGACGCTTACTGTGAAGGTTACGAGCTCTAATCTTGGTGTTTCAAATGTTGTTGTCTCTGAGTTTAAAATCATAGGCAATAGAATTTTATTGGGAAAATGTTTTTCTTTTTTCCTTGTTTGAATTGCTCTCTTTATAAGTATTCTTTACCACAAAGAATACATATCTTCACTCTCCCTCTGTTTTTCTTTCTTTTTCTCTCCCTCTTTCCTTCCATTCAACACTGTCAATGATGTCAATATAGGTGAACTCTAACCTACAGCCGTGCATACACTGGAGTTTTTGATTCAAATGTCATCTATAAGTTTTCTTGGCAATTACTCATACATTACTGTGGCCTAGTGGTTAAGGACGTTGACTCTTACTCTGAAGGTTATGAGTTCTAATCGTGGAGTTTCAATGGTTTCCGTCTCTGAGTTTAAAATCATAGGCAATAGCACTTTGTTTGGAAAATGTTTTTCTTTTTTCCTTGTTTGAATTTTTCTCTTTATAAGTATTCCTTACCCCAAAGAATACATATCTTCTCTCTCCCTCTGTTTGTCTTTCATTTTCTCTCTCTCCCTCTTTCCTTCCATTCAACACTGTCAATAATGTCAACATAGGTGAACTCTAACCTACAGCAGTGCATACACTTGAGTTTTTGATTCGAATGTCATCTATAAGTTTTCGTGCAAGGAACTCATGAGTCACTGAGGCATAGTGGTTAAGGTCTCTGTCTCTTACTCTCAAGGTTATGAGTTTAAATCCTGGTGTTTCAATGGTTGTACAGTTTGAGTTTAAAATTATACGTAATGATACTTTCTTTAATAAATATTGGAAAATGTTTTTCTTTTTCGTTGTTTAAATTTCTCTCTTTATAAGTATGTCTTACCCCAAAGATACATATCTTCACTCGCCATCTGTTTTTCTTTCTTTTTCTCTCTCTCCCTCTTTCCTTTCATTCAACACTGTCAATGATGTCAGCATAGATGAACACTAACCTACAGCCGTGCATACACTGGAGTTTTTGATTTGAATGTCATCTATAAGTTTTCGTGAAAAGTGTTTATGAGTCACTGTGGCATACTGGTTAAGGTCTCTGACTCTTACTCTGAAGGTTATGTGTTCAAATCCTGGTGTTTCAATGGTTGAAGTCTCAGGGTCTAAAATTATAATCAATGGCACTTTCTTTGATAAATATTGGAAAATGTTTTTCTTTTTCCTTGTTTGAATTTCTCTCTTTATAAGTATGTCTTACCCCAAAGATACATATCTTCACTCTCCATCTTTTTTTCTTTCTTTTTCTCTCTCTCCCTGTTTCCTTCCATTCAACACTGTCAATTATGTCAGCATAGATGAACTCTAACCTACAGCACTGCATACACTGGAGTTTTTGATTCGAATGTCATCTATAATTTTTTGTAGAGAGTACTCATGAGTCACTGTGGCCTAGTTGTTATAGTCTCTGATGCTTACTGTGAAGGTTATGAGTTCTAATCCTGGTGTTTCAATGGTTGTTGTCTCTGAGTTTAAAATCATAGGCAATGGAACTTTCTTTGGAAACAGTTTTTCTTATTTCCTTGTTCGAATTGCTCTCTTTATAAGTATTCCTTACCCCAAAGAATACATATCTTCACTCTCCCTATGTTTTTCATTCTTTTTCAATCCCTCTTTCCTTCCATTCAACACTGTCAATGATGTCAATATAGGTGAACTCTAACCTACAGCCGTGCATACACTTGAGTTTTTGATTCAAATGTCATCTATAAGTTTTCTTGGCAATTACGCATGAGTTACTGTTGCCTAGTGGTTAAGATCTTTGACTCTTACTCTGAAGGTTATGAGTTCTAATCCTGGAGTTTCAATGGTTGTTGTCTCTGAGTTTAAAATCATAGGCAATAGCACTTTCTTTGGAAAATGTTTTTCTTTTTTCCTTGTTTGAATTTCTCTCTTTATAAGTATTCCTTACCCCAAAGAATACATATCTTCTCTCTCCCTCTGTTTGTCTTTCATTTTCTCTCTTTCCCTCTTTCCTTCCATTCAACACTGTCAATAATGTCAACATAAGTGAACTCTAACCTACAGCAGTGCATACACTTGAGTTTTTGATTCGAATGTTATCTATAGGTTTTCGTTCAAAGTACTTATGAGTAACTGTGGCCTAGTGATTAAGGTCTCTGACTCAATTCAATTCAATTCAATTGTGAGCTTTATTCGGTTTAAAATCACAAACCATAAAAGCATACTAAAAATCATAAAAACATCTGTACATCACACAATTGTAAGAATTCATTAAAATAATTCATAATAAAAAGCGTAGCGATTAACCCCTCACAAACTTTATGTGCAAAGTGTCTAATTAAAATTTTCTATCACATTATATATATCTCAGTACATTTTTAAATTAACCATAGTGTTTAACATCACAATATTAAATAGTTTAATACAAGAAATAAAGTGCAAGTGATAAGCCATATATTTATACCACAGCTAAGTATACAGTACAATCATCATTTATCGTATTATGCCTCAATTTCTTCATAGATAAGTGCTTCGAGATGTGAATTATTGTGTCTTATTTTAATTGCCTTCTGAATGAAGACCGCCACAGCATTACAGACTTTAATATTATCTAGGCTACAAATATATTCAAAAGCAGGTCTATATAAAAATAACCTCTTCTTTAAGAACAAAGGTCGTAAAAAACACTTCCTAAGCTCTCTATAAAAGTTACAGAACAAAATAAAATGTAACGTTGTCTGATTTGATTTGCCATCACAAGGGCACTTTGGCAAGTTTTTGCTCCACTTGCCCATTTTTGGAAAGGCTATTAACAGATGAACCAAACCCATTCGTAGTCTTGTAAGATAAAATCTGTGTGTTGTATTTGTGACCTGCAATAAATAGTTTTGTGTCCCAGACCCAAAGGTTCTCTCACAATATTCCTTTGTCAAGGGTTTCGTGTTAGCATCTACTTCCCTCAACCAGTTACGTGAGTCCACCATACTACTTTTTAGTTCCTTTTTGTCATATTCAAGTATTTGGGATGGATTTTCTAGATCAACATCCTCAACACATTCCTTTAAAAGATTTCTGATATATATCAGCCACGGGATTTTCCTCCCGTGGTCAAGGGCAATGCAATCTCTGATTATGTCCTGTGTAAACCTTGCACCCTCTTTGCTCCATATCCCATACCAAGTATTTAAACTTATGGTGCTTATAAAATCACTAATATACGGTGCCCCAAGTTCTTTATGTACACTATATGTGGGGGTGGAATTTGGTACAGCAAGCAATCTTCGTAAAAAATTATTTTCTTGGGTTTGAAGGGTTACACAATTTTCCGACCCCCATAGTGCTGTCCCATAACAAGTTCCATTTAGGCATTTGCTATTATATAAAGTCATGATTTCCTTAATCGGTTTATTACCGATTTTTTCAAAAATCTGAAGATTGCCTCAGTCGACCTGACAAATTTTAATTTACATTGTTCAATCTGGGTTCTCCAATGTCCCTTTGCATTGTAAACTAATCCCAGATATACAAATGAATTTGTTGCTTTGATTGGGGTGCTATTTACGTGGTGAACCTTAGTTTTAGGTTTCCCTTGCCCACACACCATCGTAAAAGTTTTGTTCAAATTTAGTACTAAGTCCTTATCGTGCATAAATTCAGCAAATTTTTCTATCAGGGACTGTAGTCCGTTCGCAGTTCGTGATAAAAGAACTGCGTCATCCGCATAGAGTAAAATTGGAATGGAGCGTTTACCTACTCTTGGGGTGTCAGCATTTAAATTTTGTAGCTCTGCATCCACTCCATTTACATATAAGGAAAATAAAAGGGGGCAAGGACACAACCCTGTCTAATTCCCGGGTTACCCTGAAACTTGATGTACACTCTCCTCCTACCCCATAACGCACTCTAGTACTCAAACGGCTATACAGTTGTGAAAGATAATTCACAATGTCATTTGGTGCCCTCATATTAATCAACGTTTGCCATAGTTTTGAATGATTTACTAAATCAAAGGCACTTGTGAGGTCAACGAAACAAAGGTGTAAATGACGCTTTTTCGTAATTGTATATTTAGAAATAAGGAGGTGCAAATTAATGCACTGTTCTATTGTCCCTATCTCCCTTCTGAAACCGTATTGTGTTTCAGTAAGAATTTTATTCTCTCCTGCCCACAATTCCAGTCTCTCCAGCAATATCCTGCCCATTACTTTAGATGTTGTATCGAGAAGGGAGATTGGGCGATAACATTTGGGGTCTTTCCTATTGCCCTTTTTGAAGATCGGGACAATAATACTTTCCGTCCATGTTCTTGGAATCAAACCTTCAGCAATAGTGTTAAACACATTTTGTAACAATGGACCCCACAAACCCACATTAAGTTTAAAAATGTCTATGGGGACACCATCGACACCAGGCGCCTTTCCATTTGCACTTTTTCTAAGGCCGATGTAACTTCATTTACAGTAATGGGGTCCAAATTGAAAGTATCAAAATTTATAAAAATGTTGTTATCATCAAATTCAGAAATATATATTGGATCACTATATGCTGTTAAGACAGGGATTTCATTATCTATGTTAAAAACCTTCATAAAATGGTTAATCCATTCTAGGGGTTGTACTAGGCTTTCAATTTTTACAGCACTACTATCTTTAAAATAGGGGTGGTTTATCGTTTTCCAAAAAGGGAGGAGTCCCTAGTATTCGCTGCCTGTGTAAGCTTCTCCCATGCTTCACTTTGAATCTCCCTCTTTCTTCTTGCCACTGTCTGTTTATATATCGTCCTCCGGTTTTTGATCTGTTCAGTGTCTTTTGGTCTAATTTTTAAAGCATTCTTTAATAGGTGGTTTGCCTCCGTGCATTCTGAGTCAAACCAACTAACTATCTTTTTCTTTTTCTCTTTCTTCTTAATTTTTAGACCCTGGGAAATCGCTGCGGTTATTTTACAGAAAGCCCCAACGATATCTTCATTTATTGAATCCCCCTTTGTACATAATTCTATATCGTTTTTACAATCAATCAATAATCTCTCTACAAAATCAATCTGATTTATCCCGGACCATCTAATCGACGTGCCATTTTCTCCCTGAGTTTTTATGCTTGGTGCTAAGCACGGTCCTCCACAAGGGATATCAATTAATCTGACAGTTAGGAATACTGGATTATGGTCGCTTAGACAGCTTTTTTCCACCTCCATTTTTACTATCTGATTCTGACCATGAGCCGAGATTAATATATGATCGATTATGGAGCAATGGCCTTGCCCTTCAAAAGTGGGTAACTGCACTTGTCCCTCGTATAACGTCTGGTCCACTACTTCCAGATTATATTTATACAAGGCCCAGTTAATTGATTCCCCATAGGTATTATGTGGGAAATGGGTGTAGCTTTCTCCGAACTCATTCTCATATCCACAGTACTTCCCTTCGAGTATGTCACATTTCCTGCTATTGAAATCTCCAACCCAGATCAAAAAGTAATCACCCTTGATCTGTTTTAAAAACAGATCAAGCTCCTTCTCAAGGGATAAAATTACTTGATTTCTGTTACTGTCGAAGACATTATTATAGAAATTAATTATCACAAAACACTGATGATCAATAGTATTTAACCACAGAAACTGAAAATAAGGTGAGTCAGTATAAACTTGCTTCAATGTCAGCGGGCATGTAACTGAAAGTAAAACAACTAGGCCTCCCTTTGCCCTTCCACTTTGTGATGGAATTGCTTGTGTATCAATTGTTGAGAAGCCATCAATAAAAAGGGTTCTGTGTGCCAAGTCTCTTGTATACAAATAATTTGACACTTGTTAAAAAATTCAAGCCATATCTTAGCATCCAATTTCGAGTTAATGCCCGCAATGTTCCATGAAACTATAGTCAAATTATAGGCCTGCGAATTTAGTGTTGACATTAAGCCTTTATCGACAAGGGAAAAGTTTTGTTTAGAACATGGTTCGGCGCCCTGGTGCAGTCAATCTATATCACTGCATTGTCTGAGAGCTGAAAATCTGTTAGACAAGGGCAGAGGTCTATACCTATCAGCTGTCAATGGACCAGTGTCATACTCTTTTGGGTTTCTTGTAAATGGTCTATAAAAATATCCAAGCGGTACCCCGGTAATATCTCTTTTCCCATTGTTAACTGACATTTCTCCATCATTAGGTATTTCTTCAAGCAAAACTTCAACCATTGCCGGGATTCGAAAAGAGACAACCACACAGTCTCCCTCTCCCTTTTTCTGGGATCTCCCTACCCAGGGTACTCTTCTCACCATGATAATGTTCCTAGCCAAAATATTTAAATTATGGTGAGAGTGTTTCATGAACCAATGCAAGACCTTGTTCTTCAAGTCTACCCAACCCTCATTAACACCATCCTCCAATACTGGAACATCTCTAAGGATAATAGTATAAGGTGTAGCCTCAGGTGGTAAATGAAGCGAGCCTCGGTGATTGTGTCTACGTTCCATTATTTTATCCTGATTTCCAATAGTGGAACATGTAGGGCTTGTAGGGCTTGTTGTTTTTGTCACATTTCGGGATGATGATGGTAACTGCAAGTCCCTTTTTGTACTTTCCTTAGCTATATTCTCTACAATTTTTTCCCTATTTTTCTCGTCATACCTAGATGCAGGTTTCGCTGGTTTCACTGAGCCACATACAGTCTTATTACTAGCAGTATCTCTCGTATTAACCTTTCCCACTATATCTGATCAATTTTTATCAGATAGTACTTTCTCGTGAGTTGACAAATCTGTAATGACTTTCAGGATCTGCGCTACATCATCCTTAATTTTCCCTATTTCCTTTAAGAGATTTTTTTCAACCATGTCAATCTTCCCAAGTAACTTTTTTTAAGCTAGATCCGGTTTAATTGTACAATCATTGCTAGTGTTGGCCTTTTGCCCTCCATTATGTTTAGAGAGCATTGGCTGTGGTTGTTTAGTTGAATCATCACCTTTCCCTTTTACTAACTGTTTACTTTTGGCTACTGGTGGAATAGAACTACTTGTGTCTGATAAAGTCAGTATTTCCAATGGGTCAGATGATACACAAGGCACCCCACGAGTATTATGCACTAGGGCTGTTACTCTTTTCGTTTGGACATTGTTGGTCAAATCTGCTTCTGGTGCAGGCTCAGATGGAGCCAGTGTAGTCTCATCTATCACAATGGTTAATGCATTCTTGGTGGCCGCTAAACGTTCTTCCACATTTTCAATTTCACTGTTAATTAAACCCATTGCATTGTTAAGGTAATTGGTTATAGGAGCACTTAGTCTGGCGGTTTTGTTCTTACTACTGGCAACAGCACCCGCAAGTTTACGTTTCCCCATGTCCTGTGATGTATTGTTAAGTTTTACAAGATCACACCACCTTTCCACCTTTCCACTGCATGAAACGGGGGTATATTGTACAAGGAAGCGTTTAAAGGCTCAGTCTCTTACCCCCAGTTATCAGCGTTTCACAGGAAATTTCAGGCGCACACAGGAACCCGCTCCACTCCTAGTTTTCAAGCGCCTCCAGGCAATTAGCTGCGTGACTTTCGGCTCCAGCTCCGGCCGCGGAAAAAATCAGGCAGGTAATGTCGGAACCCGCGCTCCTAGTCTTCAAGCGCCTACAGGCGCTGCAATTAGCTGCAATTAGCTGTGTGACTTTGCGGCTCCGGCCGCGGGAAAAATCAGGCAAGTAATGTTGGGGGCCCTGCTCCTAAAGCGCCTCCAGGCTGCAATTAGCTGTGTAACTTTGCAGCTCCGGCCGCGGGAAGAATCAAGCAGGTAGAGTCGGGACCCAAGTCACTCCATGCTTTGTAATCCGTGAGAATTCGGTTCCGTAGAAGACTTGAGAGAAAGCACCCGATATTCTACGTCCGGGCTCCCGCCTCTCGCTGCTCCGCTACCCAAAGATTGACTGGACCTTTCCGTCAGAGTCTGACTCGCTTGATGAATTATTCCACACGCCAACGAGCCGCCTCTGATTTTCTGCTCGCATTTAGACGATGAAACTGCTCAGCGCACTGCTCGGCGTGCGAGCTCTCCGCTCCTAGCTCTCCGGACTAACGTGTCCGGTGTGCTTGACCTTCCATTCAACACTGTCAATAATGTCAACATAGGTGAACTCTAACCTACAGCAGTGCATACACTTGAGTTTTTGATTCGAATGTTATCTATAGGTTTTCGTTCAAAGTACTTATGAGTAACTGTGGCCTAGTGATTAAGGTCTCTGACTCTTACTCTGAAGGTTACAAATTCAAATCCTGGTGTTTTAATGGTTGTAGTCTCTAAGTTTAAAATCATAGGCAATGGCACTTTCTTTGGAAAATGTTTTTCTTTTTCCTTGTTTGAATTTTTCTCTTTATAATTATGTCTTATCCCAAAGAATACATATCTTCACTTTCCCTCTGTTTTTCTTTCTTTTTCTCTCTCTCCATCTTTCCTTCAATTTAACACTGTCAATAATGTCAATATAGGTGAACTCTAACCTACAGCAGTGTATACACTGGAGTTTTAGATTCGAATGTCATCTATAAGTTTTCGTGCAGGGAACTCATGAGTCTCTGTGGCATTGTTATAGGGATTCTGCACACACAGAGCTATGCACAGGATGATAGGACCTCGGAATATAGTGGTGAGCCAACCATAAACCTTAGCACCTAAAACCCCAACCCGACGAGCCTTAGCGTCTCATTAGCAACAAGGTTACCAATGCTTAGACAACCCAGAACACGGTATCTCTCTCTCAGGACTCGCAGTAGCAAGAACACCCTTTCATAACTCACTTATACCTGTCCACAACGTGCGTAAGAAGAGACACAGTATAGTTTAAAATGTTTATTTCAACTAACGTGCTTAAGATACAATACACGTGTCAGTACTATCAGCATAATGCATAAGAATAATATAATCAGCATAGTTACAACTCCATAGAATACAAACGGGGAAAGCATTTCAGAAAGCAGTGGATATAGGGCTAAATGACCTTACCACCCTCCCTGTGCTAGTAGCTAATTTATTATAAAAATAAAAGACCTCTGGGCATTGTCTAGCGAACCCCAATACCTCAGCGTCTAGATGCAAAGACTACATCAGCAGACAATCACAGCTCTTCTCTCTGGAAAGGTTTCTCTCCAAGTGTCTAAAACGGGAAAACCGCAATATTAAAAGCACACAAATTTCTCCATGGCCGCTGTACATAGTGTTATGTCTAGGTGCGAGGGACGGGCCAGACCAGCAAGAACAAGGGACGTTGTTTTTCAACCTTGTACATGTTGTGCAGACGTAGCCCAAAGGGAACAGGAGAAAAGGTGAAAGACAGAAAATGCAGACAGTTCTAAAATAACTTGGCAGGAGCAGAGGTCGGTAGAACAACGGCTCAGAGTAACGTGCGCAAAGAAAAGCATCATGGCAGCCAGGCCTAAGACAACGTAGCAAGGCAGGCCAGGAGGCCACAAACCACAAGACACCCTCCCCTGGACAGTCCATCGGCCAAGACAAAACACGAAATCAGAGTTCAAAGCAACTGAGCAGAACAGAAACGTCTGTTGCGGAAGCATTCCCCATGAAAGACAACGAATGGGAGAGGGCGAAAGAAAAAAAATTGTCGGAGACGAGAAAAAAATATATATATATATCCAGCGAGGCAGAGCACAGAGAGCGAAGGCCATGTTAATCCATCAGAGTGTATGTGCAGAAAAACGCCACACCCTCCAAGAGGACATCATTGGAATCGTCAGAAAACAGAGACGCCATCCAGTCCAATAAATCAAAGTAGCAGGCATACTCCTCGCATGAGGGAGCATCCAAAAGCAATGCGGGACAACTTGCGTGATACTCAATAGAACTTCATTGTAGGAGATTCTGAGCAGCCGCCCAGATATCCCATTGCGCCAAAATCCCCAGTGCAGCCGCACGCGCCATGTAACCTGCAGCGGAACAGTCCCGTTCATGGGCCTCTAAGGGACCCACCAACTGAACAAAATCCGGAACAGACAAAGACGTATTGGAGAGGCAATAGTCCAGGGTCCAGGAGAACGGACAGCGGATGCAAGACATCACAGGTTGCACGCAAGTGAAATACGCAAAGCGAAAAGAAAGTGTATAGGACACACTCAGTGTCGCCAACGGCAAGACGCCGAAGCCAGCGAGGATGCGCTCACGGAGCAGCTGGAGCCGACCTGGGTCGAGAAGGGCCCATCGGGGAGCAGCCATTGCGTAGAAAACAGATCAACAGCAGTACACCAGCCGCCAAGGCGAGGATCAATGGGAAGCCACCGAAGACACTGGAAAAAATGGAATGAATAAAAGCTGGTATCACACCAAAAATAGTTTGAAAGGAGGTCACAAGGCCGGAGCCCACAACCTTAAAAAAGTGTACCAGACCTTCAGTGCGAGATGCATTAAAAACACGGTGAATCAGTTCACCAAAATGTTGTGGGAGGTTAGTGTTCAAAAGGGCCTGAATTTCACTGTGGGTACTCGCCACCTGAATGAATGAAAGTTTATTGTTTGATTAATTAAAACCTTACAATATATATGCAATAATTCTTGATAAAAAAATCCAATTATAAAAATTGATTATAAAAACATTTGGGCATCAAGTTCATTATACTATTTTCATATTATGTACATCCTACATTACTTTCTTTTAGTTTTTGATGTTCTAACTTAACTCTCAGTTGCGTTAAGAACTTTACAAAAGCTGAAGTTAAAATTATATCGTCAGTATGAAGGCATCTTATCAGAGCTTGCCTGCAGCTCCTTATTCCATGAACATTAAAATGTCTTTTAAGAATGGATACTCTCTCAACCTTCAGTTCAGGACAAATACAGAGGAGGTGCATGATGTTCTCTTCACCAAGTTTGCATAAGTTACAAGTCATTGGTGCCTCTGTGCGCAACCATGGCATTAGATGACATGCGCCCGGGAACACTCCAAAGCGAGCATTTATGAATATTTGCTTATACTTAACAGACCAAGGAATTTCGAGATACGATTGCACTTTTACCTGTCTCTTTATCCAAGAGTAATGATAGATGCTTAGTTGTACTATTGATAACTTTTTTAAATGCGTTCGCAGTAATTCGCATTTCCCAGACCGAGTTTGCTGAATATTCTTCTAATGATGTAAATAGATATTTCCACGCCTGGGCTTTCCGGTTTAAATTTATTTCCTGCCACAATAATTTAGACAATTGATTTGTAGTATCCGTTTTTATCCTTTTCCAGACTTTAATAAATTGGCCTTTCCGCGCAAATGCCTGATTAGTCAACCCAAATTCCATTCGTATCTGCGCGGGTGATGCATTATGTGGAATTAAAATAGAGCTTTATAGATATTCGTAACTGAATTATTGATTATGAGTGAGTCTTTTCCACACAATGCTTCACTTCCATATGTCAGAATTGGCAAAAGTTTTGCTGATATTACTTTCAACAGTGGTCCATAACTCTGCAATCCTATGGATTTCTGTATAATTCTGAAAGCCGCTAGTAATATGTTTGCTCTCCGTTGAATATCAATCTTGTGTGGTTGAAATGATCCTCGGTCATCAAATAGTACTCCTAAGTATCTATATGTACTCACTTGTTCTAATTGTGAGTTATCCAAAATCCATTTATACTTATGTTTTAACCTTGAGTATTTATTAACCTCCATAATTTTTGTCTTAGTTTCGTTGATCACCATTCTATTTTCTTTAGAGTAGTTAGAGATCTTATTTAGCAAGCGTTGTACTCCAACCCTCGTTTGACTTAGTAGGATAACATCCTCTGCATATAGCAGGTTTGATATTGGAGTATTGGCTAATTTAGGTGGACAAGCATTCACCTCATCTAAGGCTTGCGTAAGATCAGCTAAAAATAAGTTAAAAAGCAGTGGGGCCAGAACACATCCTTGTTTCAAACCTGACGCTGTTGGTATTTTTTCTGATACTGTTTGACCATCACCCATCCTGACCCTGACTCATGTGTCAGTGTAAAGAAGTTGGATTCATTTTAAAAGGGAGAGTGGTATACCTTGATCAATTAACTTCTGCCATAGAAGATCTCTATGCACACAGTCGAAAGCCGACTTAAAATCAACAAAGCATAAGTATAGTGGTTGTTTCTTTGCAATGTATTTGTCCATTATGACAGATAATACAAGGATATTTGTTGTAGTACCTAAGCCTTGTGTAAATCCAGTTTGGTTCGGAGGGATTATCTGCTTTTCTCTTACCCAATCAGTTAAGTTAGATAACAGTACACCTGCAAATAATTTGGCATCAGTATCCTGGAGCGTAATGAGTCGGTAGTTTTCCGGCAGAGACCAATCTCCTTTTTTGTAAATAGGAGCTATCAATGATCCCTTCCAAGTTTCAGGTATCGACGTTGACTTTACAATTTCCTTGAAAACCTTCGTCAGGTAACCTGACCATAGACTGGGCTCATTCTTATAAAGTGCAAACGGGATACCGTTCGGGCCAGGCGCACCATTTTTTTGTTTCTGGATTAACTTACATATTCGTTTACTCGTTATATCAATCTCTTGTATCATGTCGTTCTTTGTTACTTCAATCATATTAGCCTTAACTTTCAACTCTGTTTTATCCCCACAAGGATTAAGATGTATAGACAGGAACCTGATCCATTCATTCTCTGTTAAGGAAGATGTTACAGCTGTTCTGTTTGGTCGCACTAAACCATTTATTAATGTCCAGAATTCTCTGGAATTTGATTTTTACTGCAAAAGAGTACTTTAGCCCACAGATCATGTTTTTTTATTCCTTTCATCCCACAATAACTTCTGCAAGTTGCGATTGACCCCTTTTAATTTTAAACACAAGTCCATATTTCTCGGATTCTTTTTTATCTGTCTCCTCAATTGATTACGCGATCTTTTCATAATTCTCGTTGTTAAGGTTAACGTAAAATTTCTTCCCACTTTCTGCTTGCACCAGTTGTTTTTTGAAAGATTTTTGCTTAAAGGTATTAACAAGTTTTTGTATAAAATCCACCCAATGAATGTCTCCCGGGCGGATGTGAGCATAACCTCCTGGTTCAATAATAGCGCCTTTATTCTGCTCAATTTATTGAAATCCACCTTCATAGTAGGAATGGAAGGCCAAATAGAAATATCTAAGATGCCGTGAGGGGGAGGAGAAAGCACATTCTTGCAGCAGACAACCCTGTGGGAAACAGTAACAATATAGGGTATGCCGGCCTGCATGCCACAGCAGTTTTCGTTATTCAAAAGCAAATAGCTACCATTAGAAAGCAAAGTAAAAGTAGGAGAAATAGCAGGAGCAGTAATACCCTTCAACACACAAGCAAGATTCGGAGCAAAAACGTTACAAGCTCCGTGCAATTTAATGTGTTTGCAAATAAGGGAATGACCCACAGTTGAATCGCATGACTCCCCCATGAGAAAAACTTCCTTCCCGTCTCTAAGGCATTTGTACATGAAAGGCAGGGACCAAAGTTCATGCAGGAAGGCACTACCCAATGGCTGGAAACGGCCCACAGGATAATGTTTCATGCACGAACTAAACTCAAACAGAGAAAAAGGCAAAGCGATATCCCCATGAACTAGCCACACAGCAGAATCCAATTCTGCCACAGAGAATGGTCAGGGCTCTAATTTTTCTATATGTAACAGTGTGTAAGCTGCATCCTTCATGGACATGAACTGCTGTTTGTCAGTTAAATTAAAAGGCTGAAATAATGCAGAGGTGTTAAAAAAATGCCACAGAACTTTACCCAATTTAAGTGTTTGCAAAGTCCAGGCAAACTGCATAACTGAACGCAATTGATTCTGACCATGATACAACACAGAAACATCATCTTGTACAATATCAACAACAGAGGACACAATATTCTCCAACGTGTAAATGCGCGAAGACAGGGTATTAATACTATTGTCAACAACAGCAAGCACCTTTTCTAAATTTGCTTGGTCTATTTCCCGTAGACGGGAAGCAGCTTCCATTTGCGACAGCTTCCAGAGTTCATTATAAGCTTCATAAATGAATCTCTTAGGTCGTGGACCACGAGGTCCCAGAATAAAGTCGGACAGATCAATGTTGCCTGATAGGAGGGATAAATGTTGTTTAACAGATTCTAGGGAAGAGTGCTGTAACCACTGTTTACATAATTTACCAACAGAATATGTTGTGACTGTACGGGAGTCAGAAAACCTAGGATCTGGCCTATCCTGTTTGTAGCCTGGGACTGAGTCGTGAAAACGCAGTTGGCACGCATTAGATGATATGGGCCAAGCCAGCCAGGGTGACTGAACAAGCGTAGAAACATTAAACGAATTGTTTTGCAATAAAGCCTGCAAAGTTGCAAGGGACATATTAAAGTGCAAGCTATCGTTGGGAGTGGAAGACAGGGATGGAATTGAAGGTGCGTTTAATTGTTTGGTGGTAGCCAAACCCCAACACGTAGTCTGATAGATGGAAGAATTCAGAAATATAATTTGGGCCGGGATAATGCAAGCACGGTGCAAGGCCTCTGTTCCTTGCACCTGCCATGGTTTTGAGCCCCATATTGATTTCAAATCGACAGTGTCCTTCCAGTACTCATAACCACCCACAGCTAAGGCGCTCAAAAAGGAACCCGAATATAGCAATTTGGTGTGGGTCAACATAATTTTCTGAGTGGATGGTGTGTTTAATTTAAAATAATAGGACCCAGGGTGCGATCTATTAAAATCTGTGAAATACGTAAATTTATTTCTAAGAGTCTGGGAGCTACCCGGTAAAGGGTTTGGACAATGTTCCCATTGAGTGTAGGCAAAAGGACTACGCAGTGCACTTGGTTTATGGACAAAGTGGTTGCCTCAATGCTGGTAGCAATACAAATCAGCATAATTTGCAGAATTCATGTACAAATCTTCAGCATTAAAGGAAGCATAATATTTTAAGTCAGTAAACAATGCTTCAACTGCATGCACATCCCAATCGTCAGAATGAATATTACTTTTCACGACATCACCCATTGAAACTCGAAGGACATTTGGTACATTAATAATTTCAGTCGGTCCATGGATTTGAAAATTTACTGCATCCCAAACGATGCTATCAGCAACTGGAAAAGGTGAAATGTTCACAAATGTGTGGTCACGCTTCATGATGTGAGAGGAAGAATGTGGAGCCAAAGTTCCAGCGACACTGTTCACAGCAGAGCATTCGGGTAAATAGTGACCATTGATGAGCAGAAAAAACACGGTGACAAAGTCAATGGACATGAACAAAAAAATGAGGAACAGCACCAACCAGATGTATGTCCAGGGGGGAATCAAAAAATTGTCTCTGAACCAGGATACAAAAATACTGAACTTGGACGGGACAACTGATGAGGTGGAATCCGAATCAAAAGAATAACGTGTTGGGCTCAGTGGCGTTGTTGGTAAGTGTGCCACCGACTCGTTATCGGGATAGGTATACTCATTCTCGTCGATGCAGGGGGAAACAGGGTTTTCGAGTATACTTTCAGGCAAATCAACCATCTCAATTGCAACATCAGTGACCGTTCGGGCAGGAGGGCCACGAACACAAGTCCGGTAGATGGCAGGACAAGAGACCGCTGGTGTAACACTATTCAGGATCGGCCAGATGTTGTAGCTTGACATTTTCCACTGAGATGTATCTGTTCTCCTTGCGACCAGGAAGCGGTGGTAAGATGACTGTACGTGTTCCCTTCAAGCCCAGGACTGGAACTGGCGCACGATAAGAGGGGCCAAATTCTTTCTTGTTCTCCACCTTCTCTCGAACCAGATCTCCAATCTTCGGAAGCCAGCCGGCAACCGGAATCTGCAGTGCAGGGTCTGTGACTGAAGGTAAATGTGCGATTGCAAGTTTGTCTCGGGCTTCTTGTAAGTCCTGTAACATAGTAGAATGGTTATCTACATCAAAGATGGCGGAGTGCGCCGCCATGTCTAGACCATCAAGGTCGGGCACAAACATTCTAATGCCAAAGAGCATTTTGTATGGGGTCCGCCCACCCAGATGGTCTTCTAGGGAGATTATTAAGTGCACTTTGTACGGTATACAAGTGGGCCAGGCAGTTCCTGCCAGTACCTAAGACTCTAGCTGTCAAGGATTGCTTTAAGTCACGGTTCATTCGTTCAATGATCGAGTTGCCCTCAGGCCGATACGGAGACAAAACTTTCACCCGCACCCCCAGTGAACCCATTGCGTCCTTGTAAGCCTTAGAGGCAAACGCTGGACCTTGGTCAGAATGGAAGGTGCCACAGGCGAAAATTCCCACAAAGACACACAAATCCCTGATGACATTTTGAGCGTCAGCACTCCGTTGTGGCCAGACCCAGATGAAACGTGTGCACGAGTCCACTGCCACTAAGATATATTTATAGGCAGTGTCTGAAGAAAATGGACCGCAGTGATCCAGGTAAACACACCCAAAGGGTCTGTTAGAAATGCAGAGCGGGGTCTGTGGTGGTCGTGTAACCGTGAAATGCTTAATCTGCTGACAAACGTCACAAGAAAGCACAAAAGTACGGGTGTCTTTGTATAAACCACGCCACCAGTAACGCTGCTGCAAGATGGAAACAGTCGCAGACACTCCAGCATGAGCCGAAGCCATGCCTTCGTGTGCAGCCGTTATCAAGGAAAGTATGCGAACCGCGTTGGGGATCAGCCGATCACCAACGTCGGGTATTGTTACATAAGGAGCCTGTTCGGGACCTAACTGATAAGAATATTTGGAAGGAAAACCCCTAGGGTAATTAGCACCTTCTTTTGTTGCAGCAATAGCTGCTAAAATATCAGTATCAATTTTAGACATGGAACTGGTAACTGCTGCGACTGAACACGTGACTACTGCTGATTCGGCAGCTTCGTCTGCCAAACCGTTACCAACAGCGTGTGCGCCCACCCGCTGATGGCCAAGGGTGTGAACCACCTGTGTGAGTGGCAGACGTTGTCTCAATTCTGCCACTCGAACCCAAAGCATTTTATGCTTAATTGTGCTACCTTTGGCGTCCCTGTAGTCGTTTTGCGACCAAAAGAACAGATTGTCATTGTAAGATTGAACACAGTAGTAAGAATTGCATACAATTAGAGTGGTCACATCCGGAGTAGCGAACTCAGGCGCAAGCACCAATGCGCACAGCTCGGCCAATTGTGCAGTACTGTCTCCGAGTGCCTGTGTGTGCACTACAGTAGATTTGAACTTTCCGTTCTTAAAGGTACCTGCAACAATAGCACATGCGGCTGAATAAGCATGCTTGGAACCAGTGGCCGGTTGTGCCGACCCATCGGTGTAGATTACGCATTCGTAATCCTCAAGCGGCAGCAAAGACAGAGGAGGAGGATGAACAAATTCATACTGTAGAAACTCCTGAGTCTGAAGAGAAGAATCAAAGATGAAAGTGACATCCGGAGACGTCAAAGAGGTTGCCCATTGTATCCAACGGGGGTGCAAAGCTTTAGAATTCGGAACACTTGCCTTTGTCACTGCCTCTAGAGCAGGATATGGTGTTACCACCAGAATGCGTTTTCCCTGTGCCAGTGCGCGTTCCTTCAGAATCGCCATTTGCACTGCTGTTAAAACTTTTTCCACAGAGTAAATGCGCATTTCTGCGGAAGTGTAAAGATGTGACTTGTATGCGATTGGAACTGTGTCACCTTCGTTAAAGGTTAAGTTCGTGAAACCCACTGCCCCTGGAATTATTCTAATCACCATGTTTGTGTGGTTATCACGAGTCAACAAGTATTTAGACTCAAGAAGGTCTGTCTGCAAAGACTGCAGAATGGAGGTATGCTCCGGAAGCCAGCATGACTTCGAAAAGTTAGGTTGTATCAAGGCATACAGTGGCTTGATATGCTGGGCATATTCGGGGAATGTAAGTACGCCCGAAGTTCAGAAAACCCAGCAAAGACTGAAGTTTTTCAGAGTAGTAGGAGGGCACAAAAGTGCACATTTCTCTAGGAAATGGGGGCTAAGCCTTTACCTTCATTGTTGAGCTCATAGCCCAAGAACAAAACGGTAAATTCAGCAATGTGAGATTTGGCAAAGTTAAACTTATAACCTAAAACCGCAAATTCTAGAATAATGCGGTCCACTCGGGAAAGATGCAGGAATAGTTCGTCGTCTGTCAGATAAATGTCATCGACGTACGAACATGCATCTGGGTCTATGCCGTCTAACAAAGAGACAACACGGGCAGCGATAACGCCTGGACTGTTCCTGTAGCCCATGGGTAAACGCCGGAATTTGAATAATTTACCACCGGATGTAAAAGCGCTCCATTGGCTACTCTCTGGTGCTAAGTTGTGCGTGTAGAATCCATTGGATAGGTCAAGTGTCGTTTTATATTTTTTATGAACAAGACTGTCCACAAGCGCAGAACTGTGGGTATTTTGCACCGCAAAGGTCCGACAATGAGAGTTCAAATGTCGGTAATCCAAAACTAAGCGGTACGATCCATCGGGTTTAGAAACCGCGAAAAGGGGATTGTTCATAGGTGACACGCATGTTTCAATCACTCCCTGATATTCTAACTGAGTCAGAATTTCAGAAACGGGGCCTTTGGCTTCCCGTTTAATGGAATATTGGGGTTGTGGCTGTGGTAGGGACCGCAAAGGTATTTCATGGGGGGAGAGTCTTCATCCCAGCCCACGTGGTTGCGGTATAACGCTGGAGCCAGGGACACAGCCCATTCAGCTGCAAGAGCCTCCGCTTTATCCTTTGGGACATGACGAGAAAAACTCGGAAGGATTACCTCCTCCCCTTTACGTGCAGTAAGTACGAATGGGGGCGGTCAATCCGCCTCCGCTAACAGTACGTCGTAAGAAGAGGTCAGATTCTCCCAAAAAATCCTTTGAATTACACGCTGAATGTCACCTTCAATTTGGAGAACAATATTCTATAGTCTGTCAGGGGGAGCCACTCTGGTGTCTGATGTCTCGACAGTAATGAATATTTCAGTTGCTGTTGCCTCCACATGAGGACGTAGCGCCTCCCACACTATGGTAACTTCCGCGGCGCTGTCTAGGAGGGTCACTGCCCATGTCCAATTCAGGAGTCTCGTTCTCACCATCTGTGGCATATCTCGCTGTTACAGCGGCAACTTTCTTCTTCTGAAACTGTGGGCGAGAACATTGAAATTCGTCTGCCTTCCCTCTGACCTGTTGTCGAGGTTGGTCTCGTCCCTGTGGAGCCTCTCGACCCCTTCCTCTATCCTGGCGATCTCCTCCACCGGCCTGCAAAGTTGTCTGTGCCTGTGAAGAACGAGGAGAACGCGTATCAGGGATCTGAAACCTATCCGGAGATTTAATTCTCGCCCTATCGCGCAAATCATAAGTGCGTTCAGAAGAGACAGAAACCGGGGATGCTCCTCGCGACCCCGGCCTCTTTTGTTGCTTACCCTGTTTTTTCAACCTCCAGCTCTTTTTAGTAAAGACTGGTTTCTCATCTTTCTCAGATTGAGGTTTTGGTTGTTGTTGTTGCGATTGTGTTTGTGATTTGGCAAAAGGCTTAACTCCCAGGCTATTTCTGCCAATAGTTTTGTAAGCCTGGGCAATAATTTTCAGTAATTTGCGCGGCTTGTCCGGTTCTGGGACTAAAGCCAAAGCATTAGCTACTTGAAAGTTCACTGCATCGCCCTTGACATTCGCAAGGATCAACTCAGCTACTACGTCGAACACTCCCACCAGTCTCATCCCTAATTCCACAGCCGCTTCAGGGCCATGCTCATCCTGCACTCGTTTGATTACAGAGGGGAGTACCGTCATGGAGGGGGTGCCGAAACACTTCTCATATACTGCTGCGAATACCCTACCCCAGTTGTTGCATGCCGCCAACTCGGGGACAAAGTCTTTTGGCAAACTAATCGTAAGAATTCTGTGTTTTTCCACCGGAGATGTGTTTGGAAAAACTGCCTCCAGCTGGTCAAATTTCTCTGCAAGCCAATAAGGAAAATCATTCTTATTTTGTGGGCGCTTACCCATCACTGAATTCACCATGACAGGACTTATGGTTACACCGCCTGCACCAGCTGGATGGGCTGCAACTCCAGGTGGGGCACCCTGGATGTTGCCTGTAACATACTGCACTAAGGATCGATGCACTCGCACTAAAGCCGAGTACATGTTGCGCAGTTCCGTCATATACTGCGGATGTGGGGTGTACCCGGCCAAGACAGGCCAAGTGGCCCCATCAATAGATAAGGGGCCTAAACGAACCGTGGTAACCGGTTGGGGGAGGGCGCCATCAAACCAAACACGGTGTTGCCACGCCGTGAGCAGTACTTCAATATTCCTGTACGGTCTATAGATCATAGGGACTACGGTGGCTTCATATTCATGGAACAAATTATCGTTCGCATCCACCGCCGGAAAAGTGACCCAAGAGTAAAACACCTCAAAGTGGTAAGCTGGATCGGCTTGAACCACAAAGATCAGATCGACACCCGCGTCAGGCACTCCATACACTGTTAAGTGTGCCCGGAGCGCTGTACGGCTATGTGCCGCAATTTGAACAGCCATTTTAGGCTAGAAGTAGTCGACAATTTAAAATGAGGCAGCACAAATAGGGTTTTATTTAAGAAACCTTTTAACAACCTCAAGCTTGAAAGAACGTCAATATAGGAGGTATCAGCGTCACACACGCTTCCGGAAGCGTCTGTGAGGGGAGTTGTGGACAAGCACAAGCACTACTCAAGCGTCTCGCAGATCAGCTGCCCACTCATTGGTCGCGCCATGTTATAGGGATTCTGCACACACAGAGCTATGCACAGGATGATAGGACCTCGGAATATAGTGGTGAGCCAACCATAAACCTTAGCACCTAAAACCCCAACCCGACGAGCCTTAGCGTCTCATTAGCAACAAGGTTACCAATGCTTAGACAACCCAGAACACGGTATCTCTCTCTCAAGACTCGCAGTAGCAAGAACACCCTTTCATAACTCACTCATACCTGTCCACAACGTGCGTAATAAGAGACACAGTATAGTTTAAAATGTTTATTTCAACTAACGTGCTCTAAGATACAATACACGTGTCAGTACTATCAGCATAATGCATAAGAATAATATAATCAGCATAGTTACAACTCCATAGAATACAAACGGGGAATGCATTTCAGAAAGCAGAGGATATAGGGCTAAATGACCTTACCACCCTCCCAGTGCTAGTAGTTAATTTATTATAAAAATAGAAGACCTCTGGGCATTGTCTAGCGAACCCCCATACCTCAGCGTCTAGATGCAAAGACTACATCAGCAGACAATCACAGCTCTTCTCTCTGGAAAGGTTTCTCTCCAAGTGTCTAAAACGGGAAAACCGCAATATTAAAAGCACACAAATTTCTCAATGGCCGCTGTACATAGTGTTATGTCTAGGTGCGAGGGACGGGCCAGACCAGCAAGAACAAGGGATGTTGTTTTTCGACCTTGTACATGTTGTACATACGTAGCCCAAAGGGAACAGGAGAAAAGGTGAAAGACAGAAAATACAGACAGTTCTAAAATAACTTGGCAGGAGCAGAGGTCGGTAGAACAACGGCTCAGAGTAACGTGCACAAAGAAAAGCATCATGGCAGCCAGGCCTAAGACAACATAGCAAGGCAGGCCAAGAGGACACAAACCACAAGACAGCATAGTGGTTAAGGTCTCTGACTCTTATTCTGAAGGTTATGAGTTCAAATCCTGGTGTTTCAATGGTTGTACAGTTTGAGTTTAAAAGTATATGCAATGATACTTTCTTTAATAAATATTGGAAAATGTTTTTTCTTTTTTCCTTGTTTAAATTTCTCTCTTTATAAGTATGTCTTAACCCAAAGATACATATCTTCACTCTCCATCTGTTTTTATTTCTTTTTCTCTCCCTCTTTCCTTCCATTCAACACTGTCAATAATGTCAACATAGGTGAACTCTAACCTACAGCAGTGCATACAGTTGAGTTTTTGATTCGAATGTCATCTATAAGTTTTCGTGCAGGTAATTTATGAGTCTCTGTTGCATAGTGGTTAAGGTATTTTACTCTGAGGGTTAGTAGTTCTAATCTTGGTGTCTCTGAGTTTAAAAGCATAGGCAATGGAACTTTCTTTGGAAAATGTTTTTCTTTTTTCCTTGTTTGAATTGCTCTCTTTATAAGTATTCCTTACCACAAAGAATACATATCTTCACTCTCCCTCTGTTTTTCTTTCTTTTTCTCTCCCTCTTTCCTTTCTTTCAACACTGTCAATGATGTCAATATAGGTGAACTCTAACCTACAGCCGTGCATACACTGGAGTTTTTGATTCAAATGTCATCTATAAGTTTTCTTGGTAATTACTCATGAATTACTGTGGCCTAGTGGTTAAGGTCTTTGACTCTTACTCTGAAGGTTACGAGTTCTAATCCTGGAGTTTCAATGGTTGTCGTCTCTGAGTTTAAAATCATAGGCAATGGCACTTTCTTTGGAAAATGCTTTTCTTTTTTCCTTGTTTGAATTTCTCTCTTTATAAGTATTCCTTACCCCAAAGAATACATATCTTCTCTCTCCCTCTGTTTGTCTTTCATTTTCTCTCTCTCCCTCTTTCCTTCCATTCAACATTGTCAATAATGTCAACATAGGTGAACTCTAACCTACAGCAGTGCATACACTTGAGTTTTTGATTCGAATGTCACTATAAGTTTTCGTGTGGGGAACTAATGAGTCTCTGTGGCATAGTGGTTAAGGTCTCTGACTCTTACTTTGAAGGTTACGAGTTCAAATCCTGCTGTTTCAATGGTTGAAGTCTCTTGGTTTAAAATTATAGGCAATGGCACTTTCTTTAATAAATATTAGAAAACGTTTTTTCTTTTTTCCTTGTTTGAATTTCTCTCTTTATAAGTGTGTCTTACCCCAAAGATACATATCTTCACTCTCCATCTGTATTTCTTTCTTTTTCTCTCTCTCCCTGTTTCCTTCCATTCAACACTGTCAATTATGTCAGCATAAATGAACTCTAACCTACAGCACTGTATACACTGGAATTATTTGATTCGAATGTCATCTATAAGTTTTTGTAGAAAGTACTCATGAGTCACTGTGGCCTAGTGGTTATAGTCTCTGATGCTTACTGTGAAGGTTACGAGTTCTAATCCTGGTGTTTTAATGGTTGTTGTCTCTGAGTTTAAAATCATAGGCAATGGAACTTTCTTTGGAAAATGTTTTTCTTTTTTCCTTGTTTGAATTGCTCTCTTTATAAGTATTCCTTACCCCAAAGAATACATATCTTCACTCTCCCTCTGTTTTTCTTTCTTTTGCTCTCCCTCTTTCCTTCCATTCAACACTGTCAATGATGTCAATCTAGGTGAACTCTAACCTACAGCTGTGCATACACTGGACTTTTTGATTCAAATGTCATCTATAAGTTTTCTTGGCAATTACTCATGAATTACTGTGGCCTAGTGGTTAAGGTCTTTGAATCTTACTCTGAAGATTACGAGTTCTAATCCTGGAGTATCAAAGGTTGTCGTCCCTGAGTTTAAAATCATAGGCAATGGCACTTTCTTTGGAAAATTTTATTCTTTTTTCCTTGTTTGAATTTCTCTCTTTATAAGTATTCCTTACCCCAAAGAATGCATATCTTCTCTCTCCCTCTGTTTGTCTTTCATTTTCTCTCTCCCTCTTTCCTTCCATTCAACACTGTCAATAATGTCAACATAGGTGAACTCTAACCTACAGCAGTGCATACACTTGAGTTTTTTATTCGAATGTTATCTATAGGTTTTCGTGCAAAGTACCTATGAGTAACTGTGGCCTAGTGATTAAGGACTCTGAAGGTTACCAATTCAAATCCTGGTGTTTCAATGGTTGTTGTCTCTGAGTTTGAAATCATAGGCAATGGCACTTTCTTTGGAAAATGTTTTTCTTTTTTCCTTGTTTGAATTTCTCTCTTTATAAGTATGTCTTATCCCAAAGAATACATATCTTCACTTTCCCTCTGTTTTTCTTTCTTTTTCTCTCTCTCCATCTTTCCTTCCATTTAACACTGTCAATAATGTCAATATTGGTGAACTCTAACCTACAGCAGTGTATACACTGGAGTTTTAGATTCGAATGTCATCTATAAGTTTTCGTGCAAGGAGCTCATGAGTCACTGTGGCATAGTGGTTAAGGTCTCTGACTCTTACTCTGACTGTTATGAGTTCAAATCACGGTGTTTCAAGGTTGTACAGTTTGAGTTTAAAATTATATGCAATGATACTTTCTTTAATAAATAATGGAAAATGTTTTTTCTTTTTTCCTTGTTTGAATTTCTCTCTTTATAAGTATGTCTTACCCCAAAGATACATATCTTCACTCTACATCTGTTTTTCTTTCTTTTTCTCTCTCTCAATCTTTCCTTTCATTCAACACTGTGAATGCTGTCAGCTTAGATGAACACTAACCTACAGCCGTGCATACACTTGAGTTTTTGATTCGAATGTCATCTATAAGTTTTCGTGGACAGTACTTATGAGTCACTGTGGCCCAGTGATTAAGGTCTCTGACTCTTACTCTGAAGATTACGACTTCTAATTCTGGTGTTTCAATGGTTGTAGTCTCTGAGTTTAAAATCATATGTAAGGGCATTTTCTTTGGAAAATGTTTTTCTTTTTTCCTTGTTTGAATTTCTCTCTTTATAAGTATGTCTTACCCCAAAGATACATATCTTCACTCTCCATCTGTTTTTCTTTCTTTTTCTCTCTCTCCCTCTTTCCTTTCATTCAACACTGTCAATGATGTCAGCATAGATGAACACTAACCTACAGCCGTTCATACTCTGGAGTTTTTGATTCAAATGTCATCTATAAGTTTTCGTGGAGAGTCACTGTGGTCTAGTGGTTTAGGTCGCTGACTTTTATACTAAAGGTTATGTATTCAAATCCAGGTGTTTCAATGATTGTGATTTCTGAATTAAAAATTATAGGCAAGGGCACATTCTTTGATAAATATTGGAAAATTATTTTCTGTTTTCCTTGTTTGAATTTCTCTCTTTATAAGTATTTCTTATCCCAAAGAATACATATCTTCTCTCTCCCTCTGTTTTTCTTTCTTTTTCTCTCTCTTCCTCTTTCCTTCCATTAAAAACTGTCAATGATGTCAACATAGGTGAACTCTAACCGACAGCAGTGCATACACTGGAGTTTTAGATATGAATGTCATCTATAGGTTTTCCTGCAAAGTACTTTTGAGTCACTGTGGCCTAGTGATTCAGGTCTCTGACTCTTACTCAGAAGCTTATGTGTTTTAATCCTGGAGTTTCAATGGTTGTAGTCTCCGAGTTTAAAATCATAGGTAATTACACTTTCTTTGGAAAATGTTTTTCATTTTCCCTTGTTTGAATTTCTCTCTTTATAAGTATGTCTTACCCCAAAGAATACATATCTTCACTTTCCCTCTGTTTTTCTTTCTTTTTCTCTCTCTCCATCTTTCCTTCCATTCAACACTGTCAATAATGTCAATATAGGTGAACTCTAACCTACAGCAGTGCATACACTGGAGTTTTAGATTCGAATGTCATCTATAGGTTTTCGTGCATAGTACTCATGAGTCACTGTGGCCTAGTGGTTAAGGTCTCTGATTCCTACTCTGAAGGATACAAATTCAAATCCAGGTGTTTCAAAGATTGTAGTCTCTGCATTTAAAATCATAGGCAATGGCACTTTCTTTGGAAAATGTTTTTCTTTTTTCCTTGTTTGAATTTCTCTCTTTATAAGTATGTCTTACCCCAAAGATGCATATCATCACTCTCCATCTGTTTTTCTTTCTTTTTCTCTCTCTCCCTCTTTCTTTCCATTCAACACTGTCAATGATGTCAGCATAGATGAGCTCTAACCTACAGCCGTGCATACACTGGAGTTTTGATTCGAATGTCATCTATAAGTTTTTGTGGAGAGAACTTGTGAGTCACTGTGGCCCAGTGGTTAAGTTCTCTGAAGGTTACAACTTCCAATCTTGTTGGTTCAATGGTTGTAGTCCCTGAGTTTAAAATCCAAGGTAAAGGTACTTTCTTTCGAAAATGTTTTTCTTCTTTCCTTGTTTGAATTTCTCTCTTCATGAGTATGTCTTACCCAAAAGAATACATATCTTCACTTTCCCTCTGTTTTTCTTTCTTTTTCTCTCTCTCCCTCTTTCCTTCCATTCAACACTGTCAATGATGTCAACATAGGTGAACTCTAACCTACAGCTGTGCATTCACTGGAGATTTTGATTAGAATGTCATCTATAAGTTTTCGTGGAGAGTACTTATGAGTCACTGTGGCCTAGTGGTTAGGGATTTTGATCGTTACTCTGAAGTTTACATGTTCTAATCCTGGTTTTTCAATGGCTGTAGTATCTGAGTTTAAAATCATAGGTAATGCCACTTTCTTTGATAAATATTGGAAAAATGTTTTTCTTTTTTCCTTGTTTGAATTTCTCTCTTTATAAGTATGTCTCACCCCAAAGAATACATATCTTCACTTTCCCTCTGTTTTTCTTTCTTTTTCTCTCTCTCCCTCTTTCTTTCCATTCAACACTGTCAATGATGTCAACATAGGTGAACTGTAACCTACAGCATTGCATACACTGGAGTTTTAGATTCGAATGTCATCTATAGGTTTTCATGCAGGCTACTCATGAGTCACTGTGGCCTAGTGATAAGGTCTCTGACTCTTACTATGAAAGTAACAAGTTCAAATCCTGGTGTTTCAATGGTTGTAGTCTCTGAGTTTAAAGTCATAGGCAATGGCACTTTCTTGGGTAAAATGTTTTTCTTTTTTCCTTGTTTGAATTTCTCTCTTTATAAGTATTTCTTACCCCAAAGAATGCATATCTTCTCTCTGCCTCTGTTTTTCTTTCGTTTTCTCTCTCTCCCTCTTTCCTTCTATTCAACACTGTGAATGATGTCAATATAGGTGAACTCTAACCTATAGTAGTGCAGACACTGGAGTTTTAGATTCGAATGTCATCTATAGGTTTTTGTGCAGGTTACTCATGTGTTACTGTGGCCTAGTGATAAGGTCTTTGACTCTTCCTCTGAAGGTTATGAGTTCAAATACTGGTGTTTGAATGGTTGTAGTCAGTGAGTTTAAAATCATAGGAAATAGCACTTTCTTTGATAAATATTGTGAATTGTTTTTCTTATTTCCTTGTTTGATTTTCTTTCTTTATAAGTATGTCTTACCCCAAAGAATACATATCTTCTCTCTCACTCTGTTTTTCTTTCTTTTCCTTCCATTCAACACTGTCAATGATGACAACATAGGTGAACTCTAACCTACAGCAGTGCATACAATGACGTTTTTGGTTTGAATGTCATCTATAAGTTTTTGTGCATCATAAACATTGTTCACTGTGGCCTAGTGGTAAGGTCTCTGACTCGTAATATAAAGGTTATGTGTTCAAATCTAGATGTTTCAATGTGTGTGCTTTGAGTTTAAAATTATAGGCAAGGGTACTTTTTTTGATAAATATTGGAAAATGTTTTTCTTTGTTCCTTGTTTGAATTTCTCTCTTTATAAGTATGTCTTACCCCAAAGATTACATATCTTCTCTCTCCTTCTGTTTTTCTTTCTTTTTCTCTCTCTCTCCCTCTTTCCTTCCATTCAAGACTGTCAATGATGTCAACATAGGTGAACTCTAACTTACAGCAGTGCATACACTGGAGTTTTTGATTCGAATGTCATCTGTAAGTTTTCGTGCCGTGTACTTATGAGTCACTGTGACCTAGTGTTTAAGGTCCCAGACTCTTACTCTAAAGGTTATGTGTTCAAATGCTTGTGATTCAATGGTCGTGGTATCTGAGTAAAGAATTATAGGCAATGGCAGTTTCTTTGCTAAATATTGAAAATATTTTTCAATTCTCCTTGTTTGAATATGTCTCTTTACAAGTATATCTTACCCCAAAGAATTCAAATCTTCTCTTTCTCTCTGTCTCACTTTCTTTTTCTCTCTCTCTCCCTCTTTCCTTCCAACCAACACTGTCAATGATGTCTACATAGTTGAACTGTAACCTAAGGCAATGCACATACTGAAGTGTTTGATTTGAATGTCATGTATAAGTTTTCATACGGTCTACTCCATAGTAGCTGTGACCTAGTAGTTAAGATCTCTGACTCTTACTCTAAAGGTTATGTGTTGAAATCCTGGTTTTTCAATGGTTGTGGTCTCTGAGTTAAAAATTATAGGCAATGGCAGATTCTTTGATAAATATTGGAAAATGTTTTTCTTTTTCCTTGTTTGAATTTCTCTCTTTATAAGTATGTCTTACCCCAAAGAATACATATCTTCTCTCTCCCTCTGTTTTTCTTTCTTTTTCTCTCTCTCTCCCTCTTTCCTTCCATTCAACACTGTCAATGATGTTAACATAGGTGAACTCTAAGCTACAGCACAGCATACACTGGAGTTTTTGATTCGAATGTCATCAATGCGTTTTCCTGCATAGTACTCATGAGTCACTCTGGCCTAGTGGTTAACATCTCAGACTCTTACTCCAAAGCGTATGTGTTCAAATCCTGGTGTTTCAATGGTTGTGGTCTCAGAGTTAAAAACTATAGGCAATGGCACTTTCCTTGCTAAATAATTTCTCCTATTTTGAATATGTCTCTTTACAAGTATGTCTTACCCCATAGAATTCAAATCTTCTCTCTCTCACTTTCTTTTTTTCCTTTCTTCCATTCAACACTGTCAATGATGTTAACATAGGTGAACTCTAACCTACAGCAGTGCATACAATGAAGTTTTTGGTTCAAATGTCATCTATACATTTTCGTGCATAGTAAGCCTTATTCACTGTGGCCTAGTGGTTAAGGTCTCTTACTCTAAAGGTTATGTGTTCTATTACTGGTGTTTTAATGGTTGTGGCCTCTGAGCTTGAAATCATTAGCAATGGCACTTTCTTTGCTAAATTTTGGAAAATGTTTTTCTTTTTTCCTTGTTTGAATTTCTCTCTTTATAAGTATGTCTTACCCCAAAGAATACAAATCTTCACGCTTCCTCTGTTTTTCTTTCTTTTTCTCTCTCTCCCTCTTTTCTTCCATTCAACACTGTCAATTATGTGAGCATAGAGGAACTCTAACCTACAGCAGTGCATACACTGGAGTTTTTGATTCGAATGTCATCTATAGGTTTTTGTGCAGAGTTCTTGCGAGTCAATGTGGCCTAGTGGTAAAGGTCTCTGACTCTTATTCTAAAAGGTATGTGTTTAAATCCTTGTGTTTCAATGCTTGAGGTCTCTAAATTAAAAATAATAGGCAATGGCACTTTCTTTGCTAAATATTGAAAATACTTTTCATTTCTCCTTGTTTGAATATGTCTCTTTACAAGTATGTCTTACCCCAAAGTATTCAAATCTTCTCTCTCTCTCTGTCTCGCTTTCTTTTTCTCTATCTCTCCCTCTTTCCTTCCATTCAACACTGTCAATGATGTCAACATAGGTGAACTCTAACCTACGGCACTGCATACCCTAGAGTATTTGAGATCATCAAATGCCTTCTGACAGCTAACTGTCCACTGAACGTTTTTGGTCATTTTCTTGGAGGTGAGATCCTTCAAGGGAGTTACTATAGACCCATGCCCTTTTACAAATCCCCTGTGATACCCAGTCAGGCCCAAGAAAGCTCTGACCTGAGTCTGGGTAGTTGGAGCAATCCAGTCCATTATGGTCAGAATTTTGCTCTGTAGTGGTTGAACCTGACCTCCAACCACAAGGTGGCTCAGGTACACATTCTTGCTCTGCCCTAACTGGCACTTAGTGGCCTTGATAGTGAGGCCTGCTTTCTGCAGGGCCTCTAAAACATTCTTCAAGTGGACCAGGTGATCCTCTCAGGTGGAGCTAAAGACAGCTATATCATCAGGATATGCTTTACTATAGGCCTCCAGACCTGTAAGGACTTTATTCACCAGCCTTTGGAATGTGACAGGTGCATTCTTCAAACCAAAGGGCATTACAATAAATTGATAATGCCCACTAGGGGTTGAAAATGCTGTTTTTTGGTTTGGCATCCTCAGCTAGTCTGATTTGCCAATGGCCAGCAGTAAGGTCAAATGTGCTCAAGAACTTGGCTGAGGCCAAGGTATCAATAAGCTCATCTGCTCTTGGAATTGGGTGAGCATCAGTCCTAGTGACTGCATTGAGTCCCCTGTAGTCAACACAAAACCTCACCTCTCTCTTACCACCCTGGTTGTGAGGTTTTGGTACCAAGACTACTGGACTCGCCCAAGGGCTATCTGAGGGCTCAATAACTCCCAACTCTAGCTTCTTTTGGACCTCAGTCCTGATGCAATCTCTGACATGGTCAGGCTGCCTGTAGATCTTATTCTTCACAGGCAGACTCTCACCTGTGTCCAGTTCATGGGTACACCAGGTGGTTTGACTGGGTGTCAAAGAGACCATATGCCTATATTGATTGAGGAGCCTCCTACAATCAATCTGCTGTTGGTCAGTGAGACTGCCTGCCAAAGCTACACCATCAACTGACCCATCATCAGGGTTCTGAGAGAGGAGATCAGGGAGAGGGTCACTCTCTTCTTCCTGTCCCTCATCAGTTGCCATGAGCAAGCCCATGTCAGCCCTGTCTACAAAAGGTTTGAGCCTGTTCACATGGAGCACCCTGTGGGGGCTCCTTGGAGTGCCAAGGCCCACCAGATAGGTGACCTCACCTTTTTGCTCAATTATGGTATGGGGTCCACTCCATTTATCTTGGCGAGTTGCTGGGGCCACAGGTTCCAGCACCCACACCTTCTGTCCTGGCTAGTAGACAGTCAGGACAGCCTTTAGGTCATGCCAAGCTTTTTGTAATTCTTGACTTGCCTCAAGGTTTTTGCTGGCCTTCTTCATGTTCTCAGCCATCCTGGAGCAGAGACCAAGTACATAGTCCACTATGTCTTGCTTAGGAGGTTTGAGAGGTTACTCCCATTCCTCTTTCACCAAAGACAAGACACCCCTAAGTGGATGCCCAAACAGAAGTTCAAAAGGGCTGTAACCAACCCCCTTCTGTGGGACTTCTCTGTAGGCAAAGAGAAGGCAGGGCAGAAGAACATCCCATTTTCACCTAAGGTTTTCTGGGAGGCCCATGAACATGCCCTTTAGGGTTTTGTTGAATCTCTCAACTAACCCTTTGCATTGTGAGTGATAGGGTGTGGTGAATTTGTAGTTAACTCCACACTCCTTCCACATTGCAGTTATATAACTTGACATGAAGTTTGTACCTCTTTCGGTTAAGACCTCCTTAGGGAAACCCACTGTGGAAAAATTCCCAGGAGGGCCCTGGCCACCACAGGGGCTGTGGTGGTTCTAAGGGGTATTGCCTCTGGGTACCTAGTGGCATGGTCCACCACCACTAGAATATAACTGTGCCCAGTTCATGGGACCAATTATGTCAATCCCAACACTCTCAAAGGGAACCCCCACCACTGGAAGTGGTATCAGGGGTGCCTTTGTAGTGCCACCTGCCTTACCACTGGCTTGGCAAGCGGCACAGGGGCAACAAAACTCCTTGGTGTCTTCTGACATGTGAGGCCAGTGAAAGTGAGGGACAAGCCTGTCCCAAGTCTTACTTTGGCCTAGGTGTCCTGCTAAGTGAATGTAATGTGCCAAGGTGAGTAGGAAGCCCCTAAACTTCAGAGGTATGACCAACCTCCTGGTGGCACCAGGCTTGGGGTCTCTACTCTCTGAGTAAAGGAGTCACTCATCCCAATAGATCCTGTGGGATCCACTGACACTCCCAGCAGCAGCTTGCTGTCTGAGGGGTTCAAGAGAGGGGCAGGCTTGCTGTTCCAAACTCAAGTCTGCCCTGGAAGGGCCCCCTGTCCCCAAGATCTCAACATGATCTGGTTCAAGCTCATCTGGGACAGTTCCTTCACAGGGACTAAGATCATCTCCCTCAAGAGACTGATCCTCACTCTGAGTCTGGGGGGAAGACATAGCCATACCCCTCCTGCTCCTTCTCTTGGAAGGCACCTGGTACATTGTTCCAGGATCCAGAGCCTGTTCAGTGTTAGTCAGTTTGGCCTGTGGCCTGGTCACAGCAAACACATCTGCAGAGATGTCCAGCATTGCTGCATGAGTCCTAAATTCCACATCAGCCCAGGCTGATGTCTCCAAATCATTGCCCAGCAAACAATCCACTGGAAGGTCTGAGCTAACCACAGCTTTCTTACGGCCAGTTACCCCTCCCCAGCTGAAATTAACAACTGCCAAGGAATGATCAGTCCTGACATTGTTTGCATTATTCACTTGGTACATCTCACCAAGTATGATTTGTCCAGGAGACACAAGTTTCTCTGTCACCATTGTGACACTGGCCCCTGTGTCCCTGTAGGCCATTGCCTCAGTTCCATAAATTAAAGGCTGTTGCCTCTACTTGCCCAGGTTACTGGGACTGACAAGTAAGGTGGCAAGATCTATGCCTCCATCACAAACTAAAACAGCCTGAGCTGGAGTTCTGACTAAGCCATAACCCACCTCAGAGCCCAAGGTTAACCCCACTAATCCCTTGTTCCCTGCACCACCACTTGTACTTGTGCTACGGGGAGCAGTTGCCTTAGGGGCAGTGGTGGTAGGAGTAGTCTTCTTGGCTTTTGGACAATCCACATCTTTTGTCCAATGCGTTTTTACCTTACACAAGTAACATCAAGGTTTCTTCTTTCCTTTTCCCAAGTTGGATTGGGACTCCCCCCCAGATGCAGGTTTTTGGGGCCCTGATAAAGACTCTTTTTTGTCTTTACCCTTGTCCCCACCCTTATCTTGAGGTTTGGAATCCTGCTTCTTCTGGGTTTTCTGCTTCACCCTGGTCCTGACCCACTTATCTGCCTTCTTTCCCAATTCTTGTGGAGAAGTCAGATCTGAGTCTACCAGGTATTGATGCAATAACTGATTTTGGCAATTGTTAAGGATCTGCTCCCTCAAAATCAAATTGTATAATCCATTAAAATCATGCACTTTGCTGCCAAGCAACCAGCCTTCCAGAGCCTTAATAGCACTATCCACAAAGTCTACCGAGTCCTGATTCTGTGCCTTCTGGGTGTCACTGAACTTAATCCTGTACTGTTCAGTGGCTAAGCCAAACCCATCAATGATAGCACTCTTCAAAACTGAGTAATTGTCAGCATCCTCTTCCCTAACAGTGAGGAGCTTATCTCTACATTTGTCAGCAAAGGAGAGCCACAAGATAGCTGCCCACTGCTCTTGAGGAACCCTCTGTACTTTACAGGCCCTCTCTAAAGCAGTTATCCATTTATGGATGTCATCCCCAACATGCTAGGGAGGGACAATCTTGCTCAGGTTCTTATTGTCAAAGGAATGTTCCTTAATTCTAGGGACACTGTAGCTGCCACCTTGGGACTCTAGTCCCAACTTTTTTCTATCTCTCTGGACTTCTAGGGATTCCTTGTCAAGGGACAACTGCTCTTGCCTGAGCCTAAGCCTAGCTTTCTCAAGCTCAAGTAGTTGGTATTCCCTATCAAAGGAGTTTTCTCTCTTGCTAGATACAGAGGTCCCTCTAGACTTTCCTGAGTGATTAGACTCTGAAGAGGGAGATCTGGATCTCCTTGGTAAACTCTGCACTCTTCCAGGAGGGATGAAGAAGGGGCCCCCAGGACCTTATGAACCATCTTCTGGAAGGTCTGAGTTATCCAGGTGGGAACCATCGGGTTCCCCCTGGTCAGGGTTAGGTTCTAGGTCATAAGGGTTGTCCCCTCCTGACCTATCCTCATACCCTGGCCCACCCACTCTCTCCTGTTCATCTGACCCAGGGGTTTTCCGTAAGTCATCTAGAAGTAACACCTCTTCCAGGCGTTGAGTGTTGGCACTTCTCCCTGTCTTCAACTTTCTAGTACGTTACAGTATCTCCTACACGGAGATAGACACAAAGCACACAATACTTTAGCACAGAAATATCAGTAAATAGCACTTATACACAGTGGGCCCTAGGGGGGGACCAAACCATATATTAAGAAAGTGGTATAAGAACCACGACTCAAGTCAGGACGATGTCGAGAGGACATAGAATTGCTGGGACCCCAAGGAACCCTTGGATAGATAGGGACCCCACAGAGTGCGTGTCCAGTGTGCAAGTCGAGATTGGAATTTTAAGGATTAGGGACCCTTCCCAGTGGACTTCGAAGAAACCCCGTGGGAGACAGAAGGTTGGAGAGCCACCCCACCTGTGGATACCAAGGTACCCATGTTACCTGTCCCAGGGAAGCCGGGGGCATAGGTCTGAAGTGGTGTCGGAAAATGCTGTTGAACACAAAGGAGGCAGTGCCGCTGCTGGAGGGAGAGAAAGTGGCCGTTGGAATCCAAACATGGATTCTTGTTGAGGAGCACCTGCAAGCAGAGGGGACAGAGTCTGGGTCACTCTGGAGTGACCAGGAGCTCAGTAGATTAATGCCCACCCATGTCGGTTGCTTCAGGATAGGTGACGGTGCTCTTGATTCTTCAGCTGCGGGGACCAGGTGACATTGAGGATGACCAGGAGCTGAATGTGAGCTGTCCAACAAAGGATGTCGAGTGCTGAGCGGTCGGTGTCCAGCAGGAGCAACAACAAGCCTTGGCAAAAGCAACCCACGCAGGAAGTCAAAAAAGAGTACAGTTCGGACCAGCAAGGTCCAGGAGACTCACCACAAATAGGGGAGTCAGGGCAATCCTGGAGCAACCAGCGGAACCCAAGAAAAGCAAAGTTTACTCTCAAATGGACCCACAGGAGACACAGGAGTCACGAGAGGACCTCAAGCAATTTCACCAAACAACAGGCCATGGAGCACTCGGTGCAAGGAGGTCAAAGATCTTGGTAGGAAATGGTGCCAGATGTTGGGACTACTCGGAGCCCAATGCACTTGTCAAGGAATTGCCAACAAGCACATGCACTTGCAAATATACGTGGTGCACAGGGGTTCATGTATTGCAGCCCCCACGAGAGATACTGGCCTCAAACTTGGTAAGAGGGCAGCTCGGACATCGAGAGATGTAGAAACCCATGTCCTGTGTTGCTGGACCCTTCGGAGTCCATAGGAGCTCTGGATCAGCAGACCAGTCAGCAGTGTTGAGGTGCCTGCAAATGCAGGGGAGTGACTCCTTCACTCCAAGGGAGATTATCTTCAGTTGTCCTTGATGCTCTACAGGTCCTGCACGGATCCTGTATGGTGCACAGGCACAGACGATGCAGCAGACTGAGAGGGAGACGAAGTCAGGCCCAAACGAAGTCCAGCGACGTCCAGAGTGCCCAGACAGTCGAAGTGCAATGGTTTCAGTTCTGAATCTTGTTCATGATGAATCGAAAGTCCTACAACCAGGTAAGGCCTTAAGTACCCTAAGGAAAGGGTTGGAAATATTCAGGGGACGCTCCCAGGGGAGGGTCTGGAAAGGAGGGAGGTTACTCCTATGTCCTTTGTCCAGTTTCGCGCCAGAGCGGAAGTCAATGGCTCCCATGACTGATTTGAACTGGACTATGCACAGGGACACCAAATGTGCCCCTCATGCAGACTTTCAGGCACTGGCAAGCTCACCCACCCAGCCCTAATACACTAAATCCTGTCTGGGAGGAGGTCACACCTCCCTGTGACAGGATGCCTATTGTTCTGCCTTCTCCTACTCGAGCTTGGCTCAGCAGCAGGAGGGCAGAAATGTGTCTCTGGTCAGCAGCAACCATTTTGCGCTGTCCGGGACTAGAAGGCTGGTACCGGGAACACTAGGAGCTCCACAAAGGGTGCTTCCGATGGGTGGAATCATACCTCCCACACCGGTTACTGGTATGATTCCAAGATGTTTGCCACCAAACACGATAGGGTAAGTTGCAGTCGTTTTCGAGTAAGTGCATGCACCAACTTACACAGGCTGCAAAGGCAGACCTGTAGTACCACTTTGCATGGTCTCTCATGGGTGGCCTAATACGTGCTGCAGCCCATGGGAGGCCTCTGGGGTACCTATGCCCTGGGTATATGGGTACCATATACTAGGGACTGACAAGGGTACCCCAGTATCCAATCTGGAGTGTACCTAAGTACAGCACATAACAGTTTAAGGAGAAAGCAGATAGACTGGGGTCCTGATTAGCAGGATCCCAGTCATACTAGTCAAAAACAGTATCACATCAACCAAAAGGTGGGGGCAACCATAAGAATTAGAATCGACTTTCCTACAGTAGCCAAGTGGTTAAGGTCTCTGACTCTTATTCCAAAGGTTATGTGTTCAAATCCTGGTGTTTCAAAGGTTGTTGTTTCTGAGGAAAAGTTATAGGCAATGGTACATTGTCTGGTAAATGTTTTTCTTTTCTCCTTGTTTGAATATCTCTCTTTGCAAGTATGTCTTACCCCAAAGAACACAAATCTTCTCTCTCCCTCTGTCTCATTTTCTTTTTTCCTCTCTCTCCCTCTTTCCTTCCATTCAATACTGTCAATGTTGTCAATATAGGGGGGACTGAAACCCACGGCACTGCATACACTGGAGTGTTTGGTTTGAATGTGATATATATGTTTTTGAGCAACCTACTCATGAGTCCATGTTGCCTAGTGGTTAATGTTGCAGACTCTTACTCCAAAGGTTATGTGTTCAAATCCTGGTGTTTCAATGGATGTGGTTTCTGAGTTATAGGCAATGGCACTTTCTTTGATAAATGTTTTTCTTTTCTCCTTGTTTGAATAGCTCTCTTTATAAGTATACCTTACCACAAAGAATACAAATCTTCTCACTCTCACTCTCACTGTCTCATTTTCTTTTTCTCTCTCCCTCTTTCCTTCCATTCAACACTGTCAATGATGTCAATATAGGGGGGACTCTAACCCAAGGCACTGCATACCCTGGAATGTTTGATTCGAATGTCATATATAAGTTTTCGTGCATCGTACTCTTTAGTCACTGTGGCCTAGTGGTTAAGGTCTCTGACTTTTACTCCAAAGGTTATGTGTTCAAATCCTGGTATTTCTATGGTTGTGGTTTATATGGTAAAATTATAGACAATGTCACTTTGATAAATGTTGGAAAATGTTCTTCTTTTCTCTTTGTTTGAATATCTCTCTTTATAAGTATCCCTTACCCCAAAGAATACAAATATTCTCTCTCTCTTTTTCTCTCTCTCCTTCCATTCCACTCTGTCAACGATGTTACTTT
Organism: Calotriton arnoldi; assembly: GCA_963921515.1. Lineage (NCBI taxonomy): Eukaryota > Metazoa > Chordata > Amphibia > Caudata > Salamandridae > Calotriton > Calotriton arnoldi. The sequence continues at coordinate 92,000 of CAWUFW010015494.1, read as the reverse complement.
CGGTGTAAATTAACCTACTGCACCGCATAGGCCTGAGTTTTTGATTCCAGTGTCATATACAAGTTTTGATTACAGCTAATGAGGATTCATTCTGGCAAAGTGGTTAAGGACTCAGACTCCTATTCTGAAGGCTGTTCAATTCATGGTGTTTCTATGGTTTGGGTTCTTGGTTAAAAGTATTCACAAAGATAGTTTCTTTGATAAAGGTAGTAATATGTTTTTTCTTTTCTATTTGTTTGAATATCTCTCTTTTAAAGTACCTCTTACCCCAAAGAATACAAATCCTATCTCCCTCTCTCCTTCCCTTCAACACTATAAATGATGTTACTTTAGGTGTACACTAACCTACTGCATCTGGTGGGCCTGGGTTATTGATACGAGTGTCATATATATTTTTTGAGCTTGTCCCACAGAGAGTCACTATGGACTTGTTGTTAATGTCTCTGACGCCTATTCTTTACGGTATCTGTTCTATTCCTGGAGCTTCAAAAGTTCTCAGTATTCAGTTAAAAATATAGGCAACTTTATTTTCTTTGATAAAGGTTGGAAAACGTTTTTTCTTTTCGCCTTGATTGAACATCTCTCTTTTGAAATATGTCTTACCCGAAAGAGTACAAATCTTCTCTCTCTCTCTCTTTCTCTCTCTCTCTCTCTCTCCTTCCATTCCACAATGTCAATGATGTTATTGTGGTTGTACACTAACCTACTGTATTGCACAGGGCTTGGGTTTTCCATTCGGATGTCATATAAATGTTTTAATGAAGATTTGTAAAGTGTTACTGTGGCATGGTAGTTGATGACATGGACTCTTACTCTGCAGGCTATGTGTTCAAAGGTGCTAGGTCTTCATGTAATATTATAGGAAATGGTATTTTATTTGACAAAGCTTGGAAAATCTTTTCTTCTTTTCACCTTGTTTAAATATCTCTCTTTTTAATCATGTCTTACCACAGGCAATCTAAAACTCTACTCTCTCCTTTTCCCTCTGTTTTGCTTTTCTCTCCCTCTCTCTCTCTCTCTACTTCCATTCCAAACTGTCAATGATGTTAATATAGGTGTTCACTAACCAACTGCACCACATCAGCGTGAGTGTTTGATCTGCATGTCATATATAAGTTTTAGTATCACTATAGGAAGTGTCACTGTGGCCTAGTGGATGAGTTCATAGACTCTCCCTTTGAAAATGATGTGTTCAAATCCTGGATTTTCACGGGTTGTGAGTTCTCAGACAAAAATAAAGTCATTGTTACTTTATTTGATAAATGTTTTTCTTTTCTCCTTGTTTGAATATCTCTCTTTATGAGTACGTCTTACCCCAAAGAATACAAATCTTCTCTCGCTCTCTTTCTCCCTCTTTCCTTCCATTCAACACTGTCAATGATGTCAACATAGGTGAACTCCAACCTACGGCACTGCATACCCTGGAGTGTTTGATTAGAATGTGATATATATGTTTTTGTGCAGACTGCTCATGAGTAACTGGGGCCTTGTAATTAAGGTCACAGACTCTTTCTCCAAAGATTGTGTCTTCGAATCCTGGTGTTTCAATGGTTGTGGTTTCTGAGGTAAAATTATAGTAAATGGCACTTTCTTTGATACATTTTTGAGAATGGTTTTCTTTTCTCCTTGTTTGAATATCTCTCTTTACAAGTATGTCTTACCCCAAAGAACCCAAATCTTCTCTCTCCCTCTGTCTCATTTTCTTTTTCTCTCTCTCTCTTTCTCTCCCTCTTTCCTTCCATTCAATACTGTCAATGTTGTCAATATAGGGGGACTCAAACCCACGGCACTGCATACACGAGTGTTTGGTTTGAATGTGATATATATGTTTTTGAATATCTCTATTTATAACTATGCCTTACCCCAAAGAATACAAATCTTCTCTCTCTCTCTCTCCTTCCATTCCACTATGTCAACGATGTTACTTTGGGTGCACACTAACCTACTGCTGCGGATAGGCCTACGTTTTTGATTCGAGTGTCATATACAAGTTTTAAGTGCAACTAACCAGGAGTCAATCTGGCAAAGTGGTTAAGGGAATCAGATTCCTAATCTGAAGAATGTGTGTTCAATTCCTAGTGTCTCAATTGTTTGGGTTCTCGGTTCAAAGCGTAGGCAAAAATAATTTCTTTGATAAAGGTTGTAAAATGTTTTTTCTTTTCTATTTGTTTGACTATCTCTCTTTTAAAGTACCTCTTACCCCAAAGAATGCAAATGTTATCTCCCTCTCGCTCTCCCTCTCTCCTTCCCTTCAACACTATAAATGATGTTACTGTAGGTATACACTAACCTACTGCATCTGGTGGGCCGGGGTTATTGATACAAGTGTCATATATATGTTTTGAGCTTGTCCCACAGAGAGTCACTATGGACTTGTTGTTAATGTCTCAGACTCCTATTCTTAAGGTTATTTGTTCTATTCCTGGAGCTTCAAAAATTCTGAGTTTTCAGTAAAAGTTATAAGCAACTTTATTTTCTTTGATAAAGGTTGGAAAAAGGTTTTTCTTTTCACCTTGATTGAACATCTATCTTTTGAAATATGTCTTACCCCAAAGAATGCAAATCTTCTCTCTCTCTCTCTCTTGTTTTCTCTCTCTCTCCATCTCTCCTTCCATTCCACACTGTCAATGATGTCATTATAGTTGTACGCTAACCTACTGTATTGCACAGGCTTGGGTTTTCCATTCGATTGTCATATAAACTTTTTAATGGCGATCTGTTAAATGTTACTATGGCATAGTGGTTAATGACATAGACTCTTACTCTGCAGGCAAAGTGATCAGTTCCTAAAGGTACTGGGTATTCATATAATATTATAGGATTTGGGAGTTTCTTTGATAAAGATTGGAAAATGTTTTTTTCTTTTCACCTTGTTTGTATATCTCTCTTTTTAAATACGTCTTACCACAGGCAATACAAATCTACTCTCTCTTTCTCCCTCTCTCTTTCTATTCTCTCTCTCTCTCCTTCCATTCCAAACTGTCAATGATGTTAATATAGGTGTTCACTAACCTACTGTCCCACATAAGCTTGTGTTTGATCTGAAGGTTATGTGTTCAAATCCTGGCATTTTGCTTGTTGTGACTTCTCAGTTAAAAAAAAGGTCAAAGTTACTTCCTTTGATAAATGTTTTTCTTTTCTCCTTGTTTGAATATTTCTCTTTATGAGCAAGTCTTACCCAAAAGAATACAAATCTTCTCTCTCCCTTCTCTCGCTAGCAACAGAATTCAAAGTATCAAAATAATAGTTAAAATAAAACCAACAGCTTGCCATGGTCGGATTTATTATAACTATTGCAGGAAATTCGTTTCAGAACTTACTATCCTGAGGTAACCTAAACAGCCCTGTAGCAGCCTCTTCTGATTGGCCAGCCTCTGACTGTCTGAGCCAAGCTGCTCCCTGAGTAAGTGTGAAGAGGCCTGGGGCTGAAAAAATACAGCCAGCTGGGAGGAGATTTGCTTCCTTCAGAAGCCAGAGGCAGGAAGGGGGCTTGGGCGATACACTGGACTTCGAAGGTAGAAGCACAGATGTCACAGGACCCAGGCCAGTCCCCACTTCCTTGATTCCTTGATAGATGGCAGCTACCCTAATTAGATAAGGAGAGGGGCTGGAAGGGGAGTATAGTGAAAATGTTAGCCACACATGTGGTTTGGGTTAGCCAGACCTGTAATCCAAGGAGAGAATTTACCCATTTTTATTTTTGTTGAACTGTGCATTCTGGGTCAAAAATATGCCACACTTCCCAGGAAGTGGTCAAAGCAGAGGGTGGCACCTTGAACCCCATTAGTTGGGATCCCCCCTCTTGCCAGCCCATGATGTATAATACATTTGGGAGATCTGCAAGAGACCCTCAGATCCCTGCTTGAAACATCTGGAGAAGAAGGACTGCCTTGCTGGATCCTTGGACTGCACCACAGAAGGACTGCACCTGCTGCACTCTCAAGGCTGCACACAAGAAGGACTCTGCCTGTCTTAAAGGAAGAGGAGTGGACTCCCTGAGCAGCAACAGGTAGAAAAGTTCTGGAAGAAGCCACCTGCAACATCCACTGAAAGGACTACTCCAGCTGACCAGCTTCACCTGAATTTTCCTGGACTGACCAGGTGCATTGTGGGATATTGAGTCCCAGACCCCCAAGAGGGAAACCAGAGCTTCTGAACCCTTGGCCGGTGCTAATGGACACTTTCCAACCCTCAGGAAACCTTTCAGAAGAAGATCTGAAAGTTTGGGAACTGTTAGCAAAGTTTTGGTAAAAAGCTCCAGAAGAAGACTGGCATCGACGACGAGAGTCAAGCTGGTGACATCAAACTGCGGCTTGGCCTGACCACACAGATTAGTCCCACGTAAAGCTCTGGAGCTCCTCCCCATCAACACGAACTTCCAGGACTCACCAAGGTATCGCACTGCAGCAGGCCACCGGTGTCGACGCGAAGTCCGGATTAGAGGACTCGAGGGCTCGATGTCGAGAGGAAAACCTTCAAAAAAGTGACTAAGTGCGAAGGCAAAATCTTCACCGGAACCTACTGCTTAACCTATCCGACCCGCCCTCCATCACGGTCAGCCTAAAACATTGACTTTGTCCTGGTCCAGCACGACCAGATAGCTGCAAGTGGCACTTTATGCTTTTGGTGTTAGAAAGCACTTTTTTCTATTTAATCTTTAAAAATTCATATCTCCAGTTCCCTATATTGAATTCTTGTCATGTTGGTGTCATTTGAAAGATAGAAATGGTCTATATTTTTATAAAGTGGTGTTGGATTTTTATTATGTTGTGTCTTTTACTTATTTACTGTTTTGGTGGTATTACATGCTTTACACACCTATCTCTTAAGTTAGGTCTGACTGCTTGTCTACCAAGCTACCAAGGGTTGAGCAAGGAATAATTTATTGAGACTTGACTGGGCCTTATTAGTGATTGTGGTATTATTACTTGCTGTAGGTACCTACCTGCACCTACTAATAACCCACCTTCCTACAGCCATGTATTCTTTTGGGCCGTGGGTGCATTCAAAAGCTTCTAATGCTTCGCCCCATGACCAGTCCCATGTGCATGGACAGCACAGACAGCCATACAAAGCACTGGTAGAGCCTTCCAAGGACCTATCTATGCCAGGTAAGGTGCAGCCTCGGCATCACCCACCACTGGTCTAAGGAGTGCAGCTTGCGGGCACAGACCAGTATGTGCAAATAGTGCTAATGCAAATGGCACAGACAATTTGTATATGAGCATAAACACCAACATGAGAAGTTGGCTTATGTTTCAGCACACTGAAACATACACCCTACATGACAGCACTAGAGGGGCAGTCTTTAAAGGATGCACTGCTGAGGCATGTGTGTACTGTACATTCTTTAAGTGTGGTCACATTGAGACAGGCCTCCGTAGCAGCTTCCACAGACATCTCCCTTTTGCGCCCTCAGGTCTAAACATAGCACCCAGTTCAGGGACCTGTATCCCGGACTCACCACGGGCGTGCAGCGGCAGACCATAGCTCCTCAACAGCAACAGCAGAAGTCAGTATCGTTTCACGGCCTCATCATTCTCATGCCTGGCACAGGAGTAGAGAAGATACGGGTCCACGCTGTGTCTGCAGTCTCTCCCAAAAAAAAGGAAACAGGAGGAACAGAGGAACGGGTACCTCCAGCTGACCCACACATCCCTTGATCCCAAGAGGCACCCCATGAGAGAGAGGGTAGGAGGAGACGTAATCGTGCATGACAGTTTTTAAGGTTAGGGCAAAGTCCTCGCCAGGTGCTACAAATGATCCCCCTCAAAGCTTTTCATCTGTCCAGGGTGCTTCTTTAGTAGGCAGTCAGGGCTTTTCTCTCTCTCTGACCTTTTAGGCCTACGTATAGAAACAAATCTACACATCACAACTACCGCATCCGCTTTTATAAGTCACTCTTATCTAATTTGGCACTAAATAACACTATCCCGTTTTATCCTCTCCTTTCTGCCAATGCAAGATGGTGGAATGTTTATACTGAGAATCACCAGTTGGCTTTGAGCTCTAACCTCCAGAGCTGTTGGGCTGTCAGGCAATTGGCTGCAGGTCTAAGGCACAACTACATCAAAATAACATGTGCGGCTGATGTCTTGGCTTGGACAGGGCAGCTATGCTGGGCCAGAACCATCTGTAAATTATACAGTAACATAATGTGCACACCACACCGTACCATAAAGTGCCTCTCCCCATTTCCAATGTAGCAAACCATAACGGCAATGTAAATATGGACCTTCACACCATGGTTCCTTCTAGCTCTGACTTAACTCACCTTGAGTACTACACTGCGTCCTCAGTTGACATACTCCCCTTAAATCTACAGAGCTGCCTCACACCCTCTCCCTATGACCTGAGAACTTTAAAAAAGTGTCCTTTTCATGAAATGCACACAAGTCTCACTGGAGAGCAAAAGTAGAGGGACGGAGAAGCGTGGGGCCACACAGGTGCTGGAAGAGCCATGGACCAGCATCAGGTCAGTGCTGGAAGAGGGCAGAGGTGGTGGCAGCAGCATAAGATGATGAGGCTGGTCCTTGCACTCCTCGCTTCTTGAACCACCACCTTTTCTGTGAACGACTTCCAATCAGGACAGGTAGACATGGCACTCATGAATGAGGGCCACATTGTGCATGTGTGAGGGGCACTTAACTAGGTATAGCAACATCTTGAAATATAGACTATGCCAAGAGGATCGGCTCACCAATACAATGAAGTTGAGCCACACTACAAGATATGTAGTGCTTTTAAAATACATGATATTAACATTGCCATTAAATAAATACCACCCACCTAGAGATACCGATCACATTGTCTGGAGAATCCCCTCATGTAACAGAGATGGTTTGTCATCCTGTTCAGGTCTGTGCCTGTGCCTTGCTCATGTGCACCACCGTGCCAAAGCCTGCAGCCTGTACTTATATGTTGTCGTTTGACCTGATCAAAAGTATGGCAAATCCTCCAACAAGCAGAAGCCTCTGTGCAGCTTCCCATGATGCTCTGCTCTGCTGTTCATGACTGGTGACTGTCTTGGCAGCTGAGATAAGAAACATTCCAGTGCCAATCACCAGTACAAAACAAGCAATTGTTAAAGCTGATCCACATCAAACAATGGCTGAAGGGTGCTGATCCCAAACCCCATTCCGTCTACTTTTTTGTCTGCATTTTGTCTTAATGACATGACCTCTGGAAAACGGCTAAAGCTATCTGTAGCTAGACCTACAAAGATGTTTTAATCTGCCCAAAAATATGAATATATTTGTGCAAGAACTGCAGGTAAACTGTTGATTAAACAGAGTAATAACAGGATTTTTCAAACACTTTCAGAGGATGCAAGCAATATTTTACACTGAGCTATCCTGGGGTACTAACTTCATGCTATTGTCATATTCCAAAGCAAAAGCATCTTATGCTGGACACTGCTTGAAGGCTGCATCACCACTACGTCACCTCCAATTACACTTTGTGACCAAAAAATGTTTAAAATACTTTGCAGTGACCACTACATTGGGTGCCACTATAATGGATTTTATTGCATTGTATTGTATCATACCCCTTAATGATGCGCCGAAATGTATTTGTGTACATTCCGCACCCTACTCTGTGGGAGTTCAATGAAAGGAAGAGTGTGTGTTTGTCATGTAGTCTTGTTGTCGTGCTACAGGATCAATATTGTACTCTTATAATGTTTTTGCTTCACAATTGTGTGAAATTGTAGCACAATGGAGAAACCAGGAGGACCCTTATCCATTAGATGCTGGTGCATGAGTGCAGTGAAGCATTGTTTTGGTGTTGTGCACTGCCTATGACTTCACATAATACATCAGTCATGACATATTCTATGCGATACAAAAGGGGATGATGGACGGAACGTTTGAGCCAATCAAACACTCACCCCCAGTCAACTGATCTGGGTTTAATCCATCAACATTCTTTAGCTCACTCCACCACCCCAGTTCAGACATGGCCATATGCAAATCAGTCTGACCCTGTGCCTGTGGCATGCCAGAAAACCGGTCCTAGGATGCTTGTTTCCGGTCCAGGGAAGACATGGCTTGGCAGTTCGGGCTGGACTGTTCCCATGAGGCACAGGGTCAGACTGATTTGCATATGGCCATGTCTGAACTGGGGTGGTGGAGTGAGCTAAAGAATGATGATGGATTAAACCCAGATCAGTTGACTGGGGTGAGTGTTTGATTGGCTCAAGCGTTCCGTCCATCATCCCCTTTGTATCGCTTTGTTCGCCCTAAGTTGGCGGGGGTATGCCCAGACGTGGGTCCCTTGCTCACTTTGCCACTGGATTCAAGCAAGCTTGGCTGATGACGGCTGGAATGCCAGAAACCGGTCCTAGGATGCCTGTTTCCGGTCCAGGGAAGACATGGCTTGGCAGTTCGGGCTGGACTGTTCCCATGAGGCACAGGGTCAGACTGATTTGCATATGGCCATGTCTGAACTGGGGTGGTGGAGTGAGCTAAAGAATGATGATGGATTAAACCCAGATCAGTTGACTGGGGGTGAGTGTTTGATTGGCTCAAACGTTCCGTCCATCATCCCCTTTTGTATCGCTTTGTTCGCCCTAAGTTGGCGGGGGTATGCCCAGACGTGGGTCCCTTGCTCACTTTGCCACTGGATTCAAGCAAGCCTGGCTGATGACGGCTGGAATGCCAGAAACCGGTCCTAGGATGCTTGTTTCCGGTCCAGGGAAGACATGGCTTGGCAGTTCGGGCTGGACTGTTCCCATGAGGCACAGGGTCAGACTGATTTGCATATGGCCATGTCTGAACTGGGGTGGTGGAGTGAGCTAAAGAATGATGATGGATTAAACCCAGATCAGTTGACTGGGGGTGAGTGTTTGATTGGCTCAAACGTTCCGTCCATCATCCCTTTTGTATGACATATTCTATGACATTATTGATAACATCAAAGTGACATCTGAAATGACATCATTGGCGACAACACCGCATGGCGGGGTCACAAGTTATAGTTATTTTAGTTAACTATAAGTGGTGAATTTCAGTAGTGTTTTAGTTTAAAAAGTTATGTTGAGATTGACATATTGACCGAAATATAACATCACTTTATTCTTTGTTTTTTTAGTGAAACTATATATAGACATAATGCCACGAACATGACAAACCATTTCAGTGAACATAATAATTCTGAGAGTGAAATGAAGTGGATAGTGATAGATAATATATATCAGGATGGGACACCACTTTCATCAATAAAATCCTTCTCAATAAAGAACAACACTGGATTTTCCGAAAGAAGGCCCACTTAATTGATCTTAATGATTAAATATCTTGGGACCACATTCATTGAAAAGTAGATGTCCCACCATGGAGAACAGCAATCAAATATGTGGAGGCTAAATAAATAATGATGGAAGGTGTAGCTCTCCCTTATCCATCACTCTAAATTTGTTAACAGGAGTTGGCAGTTCTTGTATAGGAGGGTACCACACTTTTGAGTGTATAAGCCCATGACTCATCGTGAGGCCAAGATACTCTCTCGTTCACACCAATGGACATTGATATTTCAAAATGAGACACTTTTAGGCACAATAACGAAGCAAGATTACTAGTGAAATGGACTATTTCAGGCAGTCTCACTCAGCATCTCATTAAATATCGGTAGAATCAACAAACACATGTAAAGAAGACAACACATGAAAACTGGTATGCCAGATTTTAGGCCAAGACATCACAGTTAAATATAAGCTATCCAACAAAGGAGCTATACCCACACGCTTTGAGAAAATTACAGGTTTAGGAAGCACTTCCAATATGGTGCCTTGGATACACAGCAGAAACATGTGACCTTTTTTGCACAACATCTGAAGTATGCCGACAGGTCTTGCGGTAAATAAATAAAATCTAGTTGGAGCAGCTCTCACATGACCAAGCAGATGAGCAGAATGATGTGGGTACGGTTTGCCACAACTGTCATCAACAATGAAGACTAACCAACAAACCAAAGGCAGCCCAGCAGTCGCCCCCTACGGGAATACAGGGAGCGTTTACCCAGGTTAATGCTTCAGGACAACCTACAACACAAAAACAACTTTTTATGTAAAAAGTGTGCTCTTTAAAATGTTTTATTAAAAAAATGAGTTACACAGCAACTTCTTTTCTCAGGCAGCGTGGTTAAGGATAATGTTAGGTGCACACTTTGCACAATGGTTGCTCAATTTTCTCTAGGCACCGTAGTGTATAGTGTTACAAAGACTGACTTTTCAGTAAAATTGAGAAACATCTGTGTCATTACCTTGTAACCCAAATGGGTCCCTTTTGGATTGATGTAATTTTTTCATGTTTGACTGAAGGATCCAGATGTCCCATGAGGGACACTCAACTAAGTAGAGCACCACTACAGTCTAGCTACTGTTCTAATTTCTTTATACACAAGCAAACAGGTAGCCGTGGCAGGAGTAGAATAAGACCACCTGTACTGAAGAAATGCCAAAGACCTAATAGACTACATTAGGCATGAAACATGTAAAGGCTTACTGACAAAAAGGGTTATTATTCACCCTTTCATTGCTTTAGGCTGTCATACGACGATAACATTAAACGTCTGTTGAGAAATTTAGACAGTTTTAAATTTGAGCGTGTTCTTCAGACAGAACCAGAAATTCTCTGTTGTGTTTTCACACTACGGGCCTAATTACGAGTCTGGCTGTCTAAGGTCCGCCAGACTCGTGGTGGCGTTCCAGCCACTGCTGCACCTGTGGTCCGCCCACCCTATTAAGAGTTGGGTGGTCGGACTATAATTGGACTGCTGGCTCCACCAGGGAACTGCGGTTCCCTGGCGGTGGCGGGGTGGTCAGGGCCATTGTAAGATGCAGGTGGTGCCGTTGCTGCACTGCCATGCATATGACAAGTTTCAGGACCACCAGCGTTTTTATGGAGGTCTTTCCTCCATGAAAAGGCTGGCGGCGCTGAAACAAAGGGGGCCCTGCAGTTTCCCCAGTGCCCCATCAGCCTGGGGATTTATGCAGGGGGCACAACATGTGCCCCCCTGTGTGCATGCACCCCAGTTCCTGCACGGCATGGACTTTACAGTCAATACCGTGCAGGAACCTGCGTGGTGTTTCCTATGCGGTGCCTTTTTCAAAGGCACTGCTGCCTTTGAAAGAGGCACTGCCGCGGGAACCGCCGCGCCGCCCACCCGCCAGACCACAAAATTACTTGTAATCTGGCAGGCAGGTGGCAGCAACTCTTGGCGGTGCGAAGGCGCAGCGGTGGCGAGCCGCCCACCCCCGCACTGCCAAAAGTCGTAATCAGACCCTAAGTTGGTGAATAATATATCAGGACTGTCAAAGGTCTCAACACTCACCTCCTGTTTAAGAGCTCCACACAGAATGGGAATCGATCCTGATAAGTGCTGACTTCCAGCTGGGTAAGAAGCGGGCCAGAGATGAAGCATGCCATCAGGTGTGGGCAAGGGTCCAGTAACCTGAACAAATCCATGGACTAGATGATTAACACACACCTTTTCTTTTTATACATTTCTAGAATATCTGGTCTATTTTTTATTTTTGCAGTTTAGCTGTACAGATCAAGATAAGATAGGGCGTAGATGAACCAACATTTTTGGATAATAACTTATTAGAGTTAACTGTAATACATGGAGCTGATAAATTAAAGGAAACTGTAACATACTTCTAGACCACAACCTGGAGAAGTCATCTCAATTCAGGAGAGAGCAGGGCAAGGGGATAATTTCTAAAGCTGATTCAAGATCTAAGTGTGTGTGACTCTTGGCACCATCTAAGTCCAATAGAACCCCAATGCTCAGTTTACTCGTAGAAATATAAAAACATTTTGAAGATTCACTATATTTTAATGTCTGACCGTAAGGAAATGCTTATAAATTGAGTGAACAAACCTAGAGCTAATGTCTTCTTTAAAATGTTTTTTTTTTTAAAGTAACAGAAATTAAGGACATCTAATTAGAGATAACTGTGTATGCCAACATCAACAATACAAGGACACCATCTCTGACAGGGATAAACTCAGACTATTCTACTAGAATAAAGGAATCAGTGGAAAAGCTAACCGATCCAGTATAATGAAGTAATTTTGCTTAAGGAGACAGGGCATTTAAGGGCCGGGCCCATAAGTTCTAGATCTGTTCTAGACTCTGAATCCGATGGTTCTTTTTCACAGCATGTAAGCGTAGAGGGGACAAAATTTGTTGGTGTTACTAGATCAGTTCAAAAAAGAGATTCTTTGGACATATAAAAACCACATACAACTGCGTAAGGTTAGTCGATTTATTACAAAGCCAAAAATAACTGAACATAGAGACACCTCAAGATGAGAGTGTACAAATACATTGGAGCTAGCGTAAAGCCAAATCTGTGCACCAAACACAATCTATGGAGCATAAACAGAATAATTAGTTCCAGAAATAAAATGCAGAGGATCAATAAGCACAAGTCCAAATTTCCCTGCATCGAGGGTTGATGTGAATAAAGCATTAGTCTGTCCCTACTCTAACACTAACGTGACATCCCAACTTAGCATTCTCAGGAAAGGAGCGAAATAAAAGGTGTCAGCATGTGGAGTCTTCCTAAGAAGTCTTCCCACATCAATGGGTCAAATAGCATGAAGCTACAGAGCTCACTCTAAGAGGCTCATTCTCCTAAGGCAGAGGGGAAAGGAGTAGGGTCTCTCCCTACTTGCAATGTTCCAATATTACAGGTATCTTCCCAAGATTCCTTTCAGGTCATGCCATCCACTCTGACCATGTTCTCATAGGTATTTTTACACAGGACGGCGATGTTCCAGAACAGCAACATGATGACCTTGAGTCCCAGGCTTTAGCGGTGTGAAAATACAACAGTTCTCTTTATTGGCCTTAACTCTCAATATATCCTCTTCTCTCCTTGCTTAACTCCTAAAACAAAGATATTATTTTAACTAACAAGGGTGCTTCTTCCACCTTCAACATAAATGTGATAAAGAACAAAATCCACAGCGCACATGAAAATTCAAAATGTTAATTCTAAACGAGAGCTTCCACGGAAAATGCATTTCAGGCCTACGAATTCCGCTAGCATAAGAAAATGGCACATGAGCTTTACGAGATTCCATTAGAAATACGGCACATTCAATTGATATTATTACCTACATGTAGAATAACACGTTCCATAAGTACATTAGTTGCACAACACAAATACTTCACGTTAATGTTTTCAGCTAGTTACATTTACTTTCTAAGTTAATTTCTCCACGTTACATTGAAGTGTCCTAAAATACATCACGGTTCACGTTATTACATTTCACATTCAAATACCTCATGTTAATACGACAAAGGATTACATGTGGATGCGGACTACACGAGTGATTATAATGCACCCCTACAAATAAAGTGCGTTTTCCGCTACATCAATCCCCCCTCTGATGACCTGTGTCATCACAAACATTACAGTTCCTTGTAGAGTGGACCGATCTAAACAGATGTCGTAGCTTTTCTTCTCTGACTAAACCCCTCCAACTGCTTCAAGTTCTCATAGTGACTGTCCTGCAATCTTTCCATCCTTCTCTCTCTCTCTCTCTCTCGCTAAAGGAATTTTCCAATTGCCTCCACTTATGCCACTTGTATGCTCTCCTCATACCAACCAAAGATAATAGCACAAACCACAGCAATTATTATGGGCTTCAAGATATAGCCAAGAGTGCCCTTTCCTAAGTCAGCAAACCATCTTCCAACTTGGCCAAATCCTTTTCCAATCTTATCCCAATCTCCCTCTGTTGCTAGGTCATGTATCTCATGATGAATCTCAGTAATGTTACTTATATATCTCCTCAGATCTTTACTGTTATCAGGGATATAAGTGCTACACTGTTGTGCCTTAGCATCTTACAGACTCCGCCCTCTTTTGCCAATAACACGTCTAAAGCAAGATGATTCTGCATCACCATAGCCCTTATCAAAACCATCTCTCCATCTACGAGCAACAATGACTGAGCAGTGTCTACTGACAGCTTATCCACAATGGTAGATAACCTTCTAATCTTGATCTCATTCAATACTACGCCCAAACTAGGTATCATTGCTCCAAATATGTCTCCCACAATCTCACCAGCACTCACCCCACGTTTCTCTCTACGGTTCGATTTTCCTTCTAAATTCTCCAAATCTTCCACATGATATATCTTTGGAAACACAACAGCCACATAACAAGTACCATACCAATTATTCGGAAGCCGGACATATGCATTCCTTCCACACACAAAGTCTACACTCTGCACCACTTGGACTGCTTCTTGCAAGAACTTTTTCGAAGAAGCATCAATTGTAAAGATGTGATCGCACAAACTCTGTCCCACAAATATGGTATCATCACATGTTTGTACCTTTCAAATGCAAAGCTTGCCTCGTTGTTCCCAATCTAGAGCTATAGGACCATAACTTCCCTTAGCTTTGTGAGCTAACTCCTCCTTGGTCCACTCAAATTTTCCCACCCTACTATTAAACTTAACTGTTAATGCTCTATGCCTATCCTCTACTTGATCTACAAGTTTCTTCTCTATGTCAGTTAGTGTGTAGGTTAAGTTGTGTCTATGCGCATAAACAGTATCTAGTGTTACTGTGGGTGTAAAATACTTTCCCATTCTCATTCTTGCTTGTAATAATCACATTTGATCAGATGTTTGCAGACTGGGACTTCTGACCAAATCATAATTTGAGAAATAGTACTCGTAGTGACCCTTCCCATAAAACATACTAAGGAGCAAACTACATGTAATGCCATATGTCAAAGGAAGGTGGTGATACCTAATGCCCTGCTTGGCCGACGCAGGCATTTGCATACACACATAACAGTCTCTCACATCCATAGTATCCACATATTCATACAACAACTTAGCATAAGCATTCAGTGTATAATCACCTTTGGACAAATCTACATGCCAAAAGCGAATAGTTTGTTCTATCAAGCTCTTATCAGATACTAATGTACCCTCTTTGAAGGCAGCAGTGGTAGGTGTGGATGTCCCGTGTACCCCCACTCCCTGTACCTCAGCTTTGTGTGCACTTAAAATGCACTCAGTGTTGACTATGGCTATCACTATGATTACTCCTACAAGTGTTCCTAAAATACATTTGTGTTTACGGTTCGAATTTCCAGACTCCATTTTCAAACGTGCTCAAATTGTAGCTGTAAGAGGATCAACACAAAAGTCTCTTTTCTCTGCCTCTTAAGTGCTACCAATAAAGTCTTTGAGCTGCTTCTTTCTGGGGCTTAGAAACTCCGTAACAGTCTTTTACACAGTATTTACACTTCTGAAGACTCCCCTAGCCCTCTCCTCTTCTTCTAGATGGAGAAGTCCCTAATTTTATTCTTTCTCAACTCGGGCCTAGGTTATCTTCTCTCAAGAAATTGTATTTACAGTTCAAAAGTTCATTTTACATCCCTTATGAGATCAGAGCCAATCTCGTCAATGACTCGCTGTAACAGTTCCACTCTGAATGCTGCAGTCTCCTGGGGCGGTGGCTGATTTGCAAAGCTCGGAAATTCGATGTCCGCCAGTATCAGAGTCCATAAACCACTCAACCTTGGTGGATAAGGCACAATCAATGAGAAAACTGCATTAGCCTCTATTCCAGGAACTCTCAGCAGGATCTCGATAATCAGGATTGAAGTCTCGGACCTCGTTCTCCCCAGCATTTGTAACTAGATAAGTTCACTCGGGAGAAGAGTATCTCTGACATGGCACTCTTGTTCTCCTCGATCTCCTTACAGTTCCAGAGGCCTGCTCAGACTAGCTCTGTTCCTATTCAGATGACTCACTTATTGGTGCAAGTTCTTTTTCAGATGCAAGTCTCAAGTTTCTCCTTTTCTGCCTCCCAGGCCACAAATCATTAGCAGCTTCTTTCCTTCTTGTCTGCACACGACCAACTTCCACACTAGTCTCCTCAGCTGAGTCAGACTCAATACCACTCGCAACGTTACCGTATCCCTCAGAGTCTATACCTGGGTCTTGTGTAGCTTGACCCCCTCAGCTTGGCCTGGTGGGTCTCCAGCCTCAACAGGAACCCCCACAGCTTGGCTTGCTCTCACTGGTGGTCTTGCGACCATGGCTGGAATCTCTTCTTGGAGAAGAGTTGTTTCTTCAGAGGGACCTGTGACCCGTTGGATATGTGAGGTGTGTATCCAGTCTGGCACTCCTCCACACTTCACAACTGAATTTGTCACCAGTATCACTTGGTAAGGTCCACGCCACTGAGGGTCAAGACAATTCTTTCTCACATGCTTCCGTATGAGCACCCAATCCCCTGTGCTCATGTCGTGGAAGTGGTCTTTCAACGCCAGTGCAGTTGCTGCTTCGACCTGATGAGACACAGAATGAACCACATCAGCTGATCCCTTACAGTAGTCAAGGATCAAGTCATCTGATATGTTTATCAAATCTGTAGTCGTGATTGCAGGTAATCGCATCGCCCTTCGTATAATGATCTCATTAGGAGATAGCCCAGTTCTCCTATCAGGAATGCTGCGCAAGCTCATTAGGACCAAGGGCAACGCGTCAGGCCATTTCAGGGATGTCGAAGCACACGCTTTTGCCAACCTCGCTTTTAATGTCCCATTGATCTGCTCCACAATGCCTAATGCTTGTAACTACAATGCAGTCTCTGATCCACGCTCAAGGCAGGACACAACATCTTTATGATCTCGCTGGTGAAGTGTGTTCCTCTTTCCAACTCCAATGTAGTTGGAAATCCAAAACGAGGCACAAGTTCCCTCAATAGTAACTTTGCTACCGTGAGACTGTCACACCTTCTAGTTGGGATATGCCTCCACCCACCATGAAAAGAAGCACACGACAACAAAAATGTACCTCAACCCATTACACACAGGCATCTCCATAAAGTCCAATTGGATCGGATTGAAAGGACCCCCTGACTTTCCAATGTGGCTCTAAGCGAAGTTTTCTTCCCGGCATTCATTTGTTGGCACGTTATACACCGATGACACACTGCTTCTGCAATCACACAAAACCTCGGATTGAACCAAGTCTGCCTGAACAATCTCACCATTGCATCTCTTCCTATGTGTGCTGCTCCATGGATCTGTCTTGCCATTGGGCTTAACAAACAATCTGGTAACACTGCCCTACCATCAATCGAAACCCATATATAATTTTCTCCTTTCTCACGACCAGCTCCGATCCAACCTGCTTGTTCCTGATCTGTTGCATCCATTTGTAAGCACCTAACTTCATCCCATGTGTCTGCAATAGCTAGCATCATGCTGAGTTCGGTCTTCTCTGTGCTCTCACCAACATATTCCCCATTACAAATGCATGTATGTGTGACACAGAACCGAGCAACTTCATCTGTGTATCTGTTCCCCAGAGTGACAAAACCATCCCCCTTCACATGGGCTGCACACTTAACAACAGCCACTTCCTTTGGTAACTTCAATGCTTCCAATAGTTGTCTCACATAATCCCCATTCCTTATCGGTGAGCCTGATGATGTTAGGAACCCTCTCTGCGACCATAATTGTCTGAAGTCATGAACCACACAAAAACCGTACCGGCTATAGGTATAGGTGGTGACTCGGATCTGTTTAGAGACAAGACATGCACGGGTCAAAGCAATAATCTTGTGCGGAGTGTACCCCTTTCAAGCAAGCGGCTTCCACCACTTCCGAGATGGTACAGACAGCAAACGCTGCTCTCAGATTACCTTCATTGTCTCTTAGGCATGAACCATCAACAAAAAGACTTGATCTGACTCTGGAAATGGTTCATCGAGAATGTCAGGTCTTTTTTGGTACAAAGTTCAGTAACATCCATACAGTCATGGTCTTCACAATCTTCAGCATTTGAAACAGGCAACAAGGTAGTTGGATTTCACACAGAACAGCACTTCAGGGTCACATTTTCCGCTGCAAACAAAATCTATTCATATCTTGTTAACATATTGTTCATCAAATGTTGTGTCTTGGTTCTCGTCATCAGGAGCTCAACTGAGTGTGGCACATAGACTGTAAGTGGATGACCCATTACAATGCTTTCACATCGTTCAATACTGACACCTGTTGCAGCAACAGACTTGAGACATCCGGGCAACGCCGAAGCGACAGGGTCTGATGTAGCTGAGAAATAAGCCACTGGTCTACGGGCATATCCATGTGTCTGGGTGAGTACAGAAAGGGCACGACCATCCTTCTCGCAACAGAACTGTGAAGACGCTTTGTTGTAATCAGGCATTGCTAAAGCTGGAGTGCGACAGAGGCACTCTCTCAGTTCCACGAAGGCAATCAAACAGTCATTATCCTAGGGTACCAGATCACTCACATCCTTGCGTGTCATCCTCTGCAAAGGTTTGGGCATCAAAGAGAAATTTCAGGTCCATTGTTGGCAGTAGCCAACCATTCCCAAAAACTAACCCTGGGCGTAGTTTGCGAAGTAGCGCTACGCGAAGCTACGGGAAGTGCACTTCGCACTACGCGAGCTACGCGTAGCACTACGCGAACTGCATAGTGCGCTGTTCGTGATGATTGCACAGTGCCGGATGCTTGTCCGCACTGTGCAATCATTGAAAACGGCATCTTGCACAGTGCGAGCTGTCTTTTACTGCCGTTCGAGTAGATTTTAACTCGAGCGGCAGCTTTCTCAACGCGGACTGGTAGTTTCTCATCGCGAGCGGTCGCGAGCATACGCAACCACTCGCAATGAGAAACCTGACCTCCCCGCGTTGAGAATCTCGCCGAGAGGTTTATTTTCCATGCTCGTGATTGGCAACTTGATGTTGCTGATCGCGAACGAGGAAAAAGTCTCGCCGGGATGTCATTTTGCTTGCTCGCGGTCGCCAACTTGACGTTGAGGACCGCGAGCAAGCAAAAAATGACCACTGCACTACGCTACACGTGTTTGCACTGTGCTACGTGCAATTCGCGTAGTGCGAAGTAGCGCAAACTTCGCAAACTACGCGAGCGTAGCGTTGTGCTTTGCCCAGGGTTACCAAAAACATTCTGATCTCTTTCTGAGTTGTAGGCGGATTCATTTTCATGATTGCCTCCACTCGTTTGGGTGACACCTTTCTCCTGACTTTTTCAATTCGATGACTCAAACACTGCACTTCATTCAGAAAATACTGAAGTTTGCTCGGAGACACCTTGTGCTGATTGTCAGCCAGATGGCTCAGTAAGGCGATAGTTTCGCCCCCTACAAGCATCCTGTGTCTCAGATGCAATAAGGAGGTCATCAATATACAGGACTAACACTGAGTTTTGAGGCAGAATCAAATCTCAAGATTCTTCTTCAGGACTTGGTTAAAGATGGATGGGCTTTCAGTATACCCTTGAGGGATACGACACCACGTTAAGACACAATTCTCCAGATGGAAAGCAAATAAAAATTGGCTCTCCTCGTGCAATGGAATGGAGAAAAACACCTGACAAAGGTCAATCACTGTAAACCAAACAGCTTCACAAGCAATCTGGAATAGGATCATAGATGTATTTGGTACCACAGGACTACATGGAATTAGGATATTATTAATATTAATATTATATATATTATACAACTATGCGATATTTGCTGCTCGGTTCTGTAATCCCATAATAGGTGAATTGCACAGGCTTCCTATGATCTCCTTCAGTGTGACCTGCACAATCATGGACTCAATCCAGGTGTAATCTCTGCCACCGTTTCTGGAGTCAGGTTGTATTGAGCTGTTCTTGGGAATTCTGCATTAGGCTTGATCTGTATACGGACTGGCTCGACTCCTCAAACCAGCCCGATTTCTTCCCCCGTGAAGTCCCATACCACTGGAGAGACAGTGTCTCTCAAATCCAATGACATGTCTTCCACTGTCAGTGAAGGAAACATATCCACACAATTATTTTGGTTCACTAGTTTGAAAGCAATGTCATCATCATTAGTGTCCAGCTCTTTTCCCTTCGGCATACAATAGATGGTACAGTTCATTTTGCACAAGAGGTCACACCCTAGTAAACAGACATGACATAAGTCACATACTACGAACTGATCCTTGAAGGTTCGGATTTATTACCGGCAGCTCCTCCGTCATAGGGTTGGTCATCCTTTTGTTAACAACTCCTACAACTTGGATTGACTTTGCAGAGAGTGGTAGGTTTCGGACTACTGCAGATCTCACAGTAGAACGAGTAGCACCAGTATCGATCAAAAATGTGATGGGATGTCCATCTGCATCTGCCTCGACATATGGCCCATTCTGGTCTACCTCCAAGACTGCTCCAAGAGTACAGTCTTCCTCTCCCCTCAGACACCATCCTTGTGGCGTGTCGTGATGGAGTCCATCAAATGCTTCCATGAAGGGCATCTGGTGGTATGTTCTATTGCCCTGCAAGATTCTCGGAGGCTGTGGCACCTGCACTAGCTGGTTCTGATTACCCCCATTAAGGGATCTTGGCCTTGTCACCGTATTTATCACATCTGCCACTTGCACAAGTTCTCCCTCCTGCACCTGGTTCGCTGGATTTAAGCGACACTCGCGCTTCCAATGCCCGATTTTATGACAAAAATGACAAGCAGTTGTCTTTTTTAGTGTGGTAATGTGTATCCCTGTCTTGGGATCTATGGGGACACCTCTTCCTCTTCCCTGTCCCGTCAGACTCGATATACACTGAACACCCCCTTGGACCGTTCTCTGATTGCGAACTACTGTTCCTCCGGTTGCCTGCACCTGCTCTCCCTACTGTGCATTTCGCATTTGGACCAACATCAACTTCTCCTTTATCCTCCTATGCTTGGAATCTACTTCATCACTGCAATACTTGACCTACCGTAGAATTTCATCCATGGATTTATTTTGCCAGCAGATCAAATGCTGCTGAATCATGAGACTGACTTCCGATCGCAACCCTGTCACAAATTTTGAAACGAATTGACCCATGTCTTTAGGATCAAGTGTGTCCAGCCCACTGTATTGCTTAAAAGCTTGCAAGAGCCTCTCATAATAAGCATGTACTGACTGTTTAGGTTCCTGGGTCGTTTGATCTATCTAAACCCAATCGAAGTCTTGAGAGGCTATTTTGGACTGTAACCATGTGATCAGCTGATCGTACTTTTTCGTAACCAAGGGCGAAAGACCATGAGTAACAGGATCCCTCTCTGGCTCAGCATCTGGCAACTCAATAGCGATTTTGCAGGCAGACCATAGGTCGCTAGGAACCACAATTTCAGACAGCGTGTTTAATCCAATACACAACACTTTCCAGACCTTAACAAAGCGATCGACTTGCTTATACAATTCAGCAGGTTGTTCTTGCAACCTAGGAAATTCATTTGTAAAGGCAGCTAGGTCACCCCTACTCCAAGGAACATGCATGTACCCTCCACTAGACACCTCTTGCAGTGGATATGCCTCAACTCCCGGTGTTCCCCCTTCTGGAGGTGGTGTTTCCCCTGTCACTCTCCTAATGCTCTTCTTCTTTGACCATCTTTGCTCCCACTTGTCCAACATAATCCAAGTCTGAATCCCTGTAATCAACTCTCGTATGTGTGTTTTCAGTCATGTCACTCTCTTTTCCTCCAGCTCTTTGTCACCGTAATTAAGCCTTTGAGTTCCCTGTAACCATTTTGTTCGAGACAAGTCTACTTTGTACCTCTGAGCTAATTCTGACAATTTCTCATGTGCTTGTCTCGCCTTATGGGTGATATCCTTCGCTATAAACAACAGGTCATCTGGCTTATATGTTTCTATTTTTCCCAAAGGCAGATTCCCATTGATGATCTCATCTACCTCCGCTTTTAACCTCACCACACCCAATAGTTTCGCCTTTACTGCAGCCTTGATCGTTCCCTGACTCGATGTGCTGTTCTGACCTTCCTTACTGCTATTATGATCTCTCAACCAGGTCTCTAAGCCTGTGACATCCAGAAAATTCAGATTTCCAGCAACTCCCTGACTTTCACTCTTTTCTGGTGCTGCACCCACAGGACATCTCACTGGTGTTTCCCAAATCCTTAAATTGGAACTAGCACTTGCCATGAGTATAGCTCGAATAGTACTAGAACCAATTTGTACTCCCAAAGGATCGGCAGTGACTGGCAATGGGGTACTAGACTCCATAGGCACCATAGATGGATGATTTCCACCCATGTTCGCTGACCCTCCCAATCCAGTTCCTCCTATTTGAACGGACTGTCGCTGGCTAAGGTTTCCCACTGAATTCAGGTCATATACAGGAACAGCAGGACCAATGGTGACCGGTGCTGTAAGAGCTTCCGGTAACAGTGAAGCTCCACTAACCCCATTCAGTTCCATCCCTCCCACAGCCCAGCCGGCATTCCTGTTACTCCTCCTGCTGATATCCTCCCCACAACTCCTGTACTAGGACCCATGTGAGGTACTGACGTACTCTCCATGTTACCTGCATTCACCAATTCTCACCTTCCCGCCTCTGAGTGCGGATTGTAAGGTAGAGGGCGCTCAGATAACAACCTATCCAACAAGCTGTTGTCTGTATCACTCTCATCATTTCCATTGTCCATTCAATTCCTATTCTGAGACTCTCCCTCTTCTACCAGCACTGGGTACAACCTTTCTCCTTCGATGGTATTCACTCTCCATCTCAAGCTGTGCATCCAATTGTGCTACCTGATATGTCCTCAAGGCTTTCCTCATCTTCCCCTGGTACATCTTCCTTTTCTTTGCATGTGCTGCCCGTATCCCTGCGTATAATGCCTCAAACTGTGTGGGTCTAGGTAGAGGTCGCAGCGCAAACATCACCACCTCAATTGGTGCAATACATCCAACCGAAACAAACCAAAACGTGGAAATGACAATTCACCCTCCTTTTCTGTAATTTTGTGCCAATTTTGAAACCATATTATGGTATGGAGCCCTACTTTTGTCGCCATGTAATGTGCTGGAGTATCCTCGGGTGGCGCCTCTTTGCCCACTCGAGAAACGACTCCTTGATCACCCCTGAAAAGATCCCGCAATACCCTGAAACATCGCATGATTCAATTGCAATTTATTCAAATTTCTACAACGGGCAATTTCTACAACCACAACTTCCTGATGACCACCGACCAATCCCAGCGCAGCATTACATTAGCCAACCTATCGCAGCACGGAACACTCTGACATCACCCTCACTCCTCGCAGCGGCTCACCCTCCTTCACAATTTCTCCGTACACTTTCACTCTCTCAATCGCCTAAAACTGCAAAATTGTCTGCCATCTATAAGATTGATAGAATTCAGTCACTCAAGAACATTCATACACGGCAACCCTCGTCCAGCACAGGTCACCTGAATCAGTATAGTTCACCTCTATACACAAGATTTATTAAACGATTCCCATACGTCCCATTCACAGAAAGTTCCCTGTCTTAGGTAACCCTGGGCGTAGGACTACGCTACGCTCGCGTAGTTTGCGCAACTACGCGCTACGCGAATTGCACGTAGCACAGTGCAAAAACGCGTAGCGTAGCGGGCATTTTTTGCTTGCTCGCGGTCCTCAACGTCAAGTTGGCGACCGCGAGTGAGCAAAATGACATCCCGGCGAGACTTTTTCCTCGTTCGTGATCAGCAACATCAAGTTGCCGATCGCGAGCGTGGAAAATAAACCTCCCGGCGAGATTCTCAATGCGGGGAGGTCAGGTTTCTCATTGCGAGTGGTCGCGTATGCTCGCGACCGCTCGCGATGAGAAACTACCAGTCCGCATTGAGAAAACTGCTGCTCGAGTACAAATCTACTTGAGCGGCAGAAAACGACCGCTTGCACTGTGCAAGATGCCGTTTGCAATGATTGCACAGTGCGGACAAGCATCCGGCACTGTGCAATCAGTGCGAACAGCATTTTCCCTACCGCACTACGCAGTTCGCGTAGCTACGCGTAGCTTGCGTAGTGCGAAGTGCACTTCGCGTAGCTACGCATAGCGCGACTACGCAAACTACGCCAAGGGTTAGTCTTAGGTGGAACTGCCGATGACGTCTCACGACAATTCCTCAATTCCTTGGTCAGACAATTACAATAAATCTCTGTGTCTTCTACACCTTTTTATATATACAGGGATCTTAGGTCACTTTGGGACCTGAAACTCAAATCTCAATCCTTGGACCACGTCCGGCCAGAAACCACATTCATTTGACTCTCACACCAACTCTGCAAGACATCTCACAATCAATTCATTCCTGCAATTTAACACACCATACACCCTATTAATGCTCACTCTTCCATTCGCCGCTGATCTCGCCACACCATCAAACTCCATCGGTCTCTGTCGAATTCTATCGCTCTCCATTCTCGGTCATTGGGCTCTATTTTGGAGCTCTGGGGTTCTATAGGTTATGTTATGTTAAAATTATTTGTAGAGCGCAAATACACTGGTCTGTTTCTTGGCGCTAAATATAGGAGTAGCCTGGTCCTGGTAGGTTATTCATATGCCTGGATAAGCAGCCAGGTCTTAAGAAGTCTCCTGAATTTCAAAAAGTCTGTACAGGATATAATGTCAAGGGGGAGGGCGTTCCAGAAGTGAGGGGCCAACGCGTCAAATCTACCACCGCCTAGTCTCTTCAGTTTGTAGGACGGGGTGACCAGGAGGTTCATGTGGGCTGAGCGCAAATTGCAGGCAGGTCTATATCTCTGAACAAGGTTGGAAACAAATTTCGGACAGGCGCCATGCAGAAATTTAAAAATGAGACACCCGATTTTGAAAGCACAGCGTTGTGTTATGGGGAGCCAATGTAACTTCCTCATAAGAGGGGAAGTGTGTTGCCATCTTGGCTGATGGAAAATCAGTCTGGCGGCTTGATTTTGCACCAGTTGCAGCTTTTGACTAGATATGACGGTAGACTGAAATAAAGTGAATTGGCGTAGTCTATATGAGAAATGACCAAGGCTAAGACAGCCTGAACCAATGCTTCCCTAGTGCGGAGTCTGCTGATTTTCCTTATCTTCTGCAGCTGGAAAAAGCAGGTTGAGACTACCGTCCCAATCTGGGACTTCATGGATTGGTCTCAGTTGATTGTAACCCCGAGGCTCTTAGCTGAAGGAGATGGAGCTGGAGGAGAGCCCAGCTCAATTGGGCAGAAGTTTGGGCTCCAAGAGTTCTGGACACTGCCTATCAATATCAATTCGGTTTTATCCGGGTTTAGCTTTAGATGGTTACTGTTCATCCAGTTGCGGATGTGTAGCATAGTGGATTGGAAATTGAGAATGGAATTGGATGTATTGTCGATGGTAAAGATCAGTTGCAGGTCATCTGCATAATTAAACGTGCTCACATTTCTTTCTCTTAGAGACAGAATCAGAGGAAGTAGGTACAGATTGAACAGGTGCGGGGATAGTGAGGATCCCTGTGGCACTCCGCAAGTTGATTTAACAATAGGTGCTGTAAAGTGGGAGAAGCGAACAGACTGGGAACGGTCTTCCAAGAAGGATGTAATTCATCTGAGAGCCGGACCCTGAAGTCCTGCGTCCCTGACACGGTTCACCAGAATTCAATGGTCGACCGTGTCAAAAGCTGCGGATAGGTCTGAGAGCACCAAGGCCTGAGAGATGCCCTTGTCGGCTTCCCTCCTTAGTTGATCCAACACAGTCAGTATCACTGCCTCAGTTGAATGAGAGGGAAGAAAACCTGCTTGGTGGGGATAAAGGAATTGAGACTGTTCGATGAATGAACAGAGGCAGTTTGCCACGTGAGATTTCAGTACCATGGCCAAGAAGGGGAGCAGAGATATGGGGCGATAGTTTAGTGGGATCAGGGGGTCTGCCCCAGTTCTTTTTATAAGGGGAACTATGATAGCTTTTTTAAAGGCTGTAGGAACGCAACCCTGTATTAATGAGTCGTTCAGAAGAAAAAGGGCAGGGTCAGGGTTTGCAGTGAAAACTTCTCTTAAAGTATAAGGGGGACAGCTGTCAGTAAGGGATCCAGACTTAACTCTGATCAGTAATTCCAAAAGGGCTTCTCTGCTGATTGCAGGGAATTGATGCAGGGCGCAGGGGTTTTTCGAGTCCGTTGGTAAAGCCTCATATACAGGGCTAACGGAAATGCTGGTTTTAATCGTACTGATTTTGTCTATGAAGAAACTATTCAAGGAGTTACAGAGCAACTGAGATGGAGCTGATTTTATTGTAGCTCTGTCAGGGTTGGATAACTCAGTGACAATTGTAAATATCTCTTTCGATTTATTGGTAGAGTTCAGGATCTTTGAGGAGAAATAAGTGACTTTAGTATATTGGAGGGATTTTTTATATTTCTTAAGCTGAGCTAAGTAGATGTCTTTTTTGTCAGGGGAGTGGTTCCGACTCCACTTCCTTTCATTTTGGCGCAGGGCTAATTTTTGAGCTTTTCAATTTTCTGAGAACCATCTCTGGGACTCATGACGCCTAGCTGTTTTTACTATCCTGAAGGGGGCATGTTCATTGCTGGCTTCTTTTAACCAAGCTGTGATGTTTTCCTCACTTAGGTTAGCAGATGGCTGGTTGATGGGTACTGTGTTTGCCAGTGAGCTGCAGAAGGAATTGATGTCAATGTGGTTCCATTTCCTAGCCATAAGCCCTTCCTTGGCTGGGGGTTTGAATGTAGTTATATTGTTAATCACAAACTTTATTAGAAAGTGATCAGACTATGTGCAAGGAGACACTGTCAATGTGGACACCGTGAGATTAGATGTCCAGATTTGATCGAGAGTGTGTCCTTTGATGTGTGCAGGGGATGTCACATGTTGGATACAGTTCAACCCATTGAGTAGATCAGTCAGTTCTGTAGAGTGTGGGCCACCCGTCATGTCATTGGCCCAATAGTTAAAATCACCAATCAGCAGTGTTTTAGCATGGTTGATTATTAAGTGGGCCATCTGCTCGCCTAATATTTTGGGAAAAAGGGGCATTTTCTGAGGGAGCCTATATAACAGTATGCATATTAAGGCTGCCAAAGCAGAGTCAAGCCAAGGTCTCACTTTTCTAGATTTGTTCTGGATTCTCCCCTCGTTTCATGTGCGAACCATCCTACACTGCTACCAACTAAAAGGGCCGGGCCCATAAGTTCTAGATCTCTTCTAGACTCTCAATCTGATGGTTCTTTTTCTCAGCATGTAAGCGTAGAGGAAAGAAAATTAGTTAGTTTTACCAGATCAGTTCAAAAAGAGATTCTTTGGACATATATTAACCACAAACAACTACATAAGGTTAGTCAATTTATTCCAAAGCCAAAAGTAACTGAACATAGAGACACCTCAAGATGAGAGTGTACAAATACATTGGAACTAGCATAAAGCCAAAACTGCACACCCAACGCAATCTATGGAGCATAAACAGAATAATTATTTCCAGAAATAAATTGCAGAGATTCAATGAGCACAAGTCGAAATTTACCTGCATTGAGGGTTGAGGAGAATAAAGCATTAGTCTGTCCCTACTCTAACGCTAAATTGACATCCCTACTTAGCATTCTCAGGAAAGGAGCGAAATAAAAGGTGTCAGCATGTGAAGTCTTCCTAAGAAGTGCCCCCATATCAATGGGTCAGGTAGCATGAAGCTACAGAGCTGGCTCTAAGAGACTCTTTCTCCTAAGGTAGAGGGGAAAGGAGTGGGGTTTCTCCCTACTTGCAATGTTCCAATATTACAGGTATCTTCCCAAGATTCCTTTCGGGTCACGCCATGCACTCTGACCATGTTCTCATAGGTATTTTTCCACGGGGCGGCGATGTTCCTGAACAGCAACATGATGACCTTGATTCCCAGGCTATCTCCAGTGTGAAAATATAACAGTTTTCCTTATCGGCTTTAACACTCAATGTATCCTCTTCTCTCCTTGCCTAACTCCTAAAACAAAGACATTATTTTAACTAACAAGTGTGCTTCTTCCACCTGCAACATAAACATGATAAAGAACAAAATCCACAGTGCACATGAAAATGTAAACTGTTAATTCTAAACGAGAGCTTCCAGGAAAAATGCATTTCAGGTCTACGAATTCCGCTAACATAAGAAAATGGCACATGAGCTTTACGAGACTGCATAAGAAATATGACACATTCAATTAATATTATTACCTACATGTAGAATAATACTTTCCATAAGCACATTAGTTACATGAATAATTGTCAGTTGCACAACATGAATTCTTCATGTTAATGTTTTCAGCTAGTTACATTTACTTTCTACGTTAATTTCTCCTCGTTACATTGAAGTGTCCTAAAATACATAACGGTTCACGTTATTACATTTCACATTCTAATACCTCATGTTAATACGACAAAGGATTACATGTTGATGCGGACTACACGTGTGATTATAATGCACCCATACAAATAAAATGCGTTTTCCGCTACATCACTCAGCAGATGAAAAAAAAATGTTAAAGGAATTTGAGCTAGCTTAGTCCAAAGTAGAGCAACCAACAATGATTTGAGCAATATGAAAGGACTGGGAAAGTTCCAGCTACGCAAAGTATAGGGAAGGAAGTCTATGATCAAATTACAAAAACCAAAAAAGTCCAGGGTAAGGGTGATAAAAGCAACATATGAAATTGGTAATATATTCAGCAGCGACTATGTACACCTCCATAGAAATGTATGGAACCATGATCAAATTCAAATCAGAAAGCACTGCAAACAATTAACCTTTCCAATTCTCGATATCGAGAAGGTATAATGACACATGATGCCCGTCACGAGCGATAAAGCCAATGAGGAGCTAGTTGAAGCTACCAATAGGAGCCTAAGTACCAGAGTTTCCCCTAGGAGTTGTACAAGAACTTTAAGGAAGGCTTGCTGGGTTTAAACGCAGTATTTTGTTTGTAAGTATATAGATTAAGCAGCACTCCCAGTTCATAAAAATCAACAATATCAGTTCATGTAATAATAATAAAGGTCATGTGAGCAGGGGCTATTACGGCCTTAAAACGATTGACTGATACAGCCACAATGTATTCTCCAAAGTTATGGCAATTAGAGTTAACCAGAGGCAACACAGGTGTGGGCGCACCACACTCCTAAAATCCTACACCTCAAAGACACCTCAATAGCACACCCACTGGTGGATTTCATGAGACAATGTGTCCTTTTAACGTACATAAATATGGTAGATACATGGAGATAAGTAGGAATATATTTGAACTTCTTAGCTTTGCAAGGATCCTCTCTCACGCTTACGCTTTTCCTTTCTCTTATTTATAAATTAAGATATGATATTGGATTTGGGAGAAACCAAATGGGGCTACATGTATGCGTTTTACACGGGTCACTTTCCTTACCTATGCCCAGATCCTGGAAAAACTATTTGCATATTGAGGTTTTCAGGTGCATTAGGAATGCACCACGGACATTTATTTTCAATTCCTTTGATTCTAGAGGGATTTACTGAGTTTACAGACATTTTCTTTTACTCATCTCTCCACAGAAACTGAAAAGTTCATCTGAGGCCCACAGAAATTTGCAAGTTGAGCTAATACAATTTTCACACTTTGATAGAATGGAACAATGTGGCATTCTGGGAGTAGTGCTGGGAGGGTTTTAGGGCATAGTGCCTGCCTGGAGCCTGTGTTAGAATCGTAGCAAAAATATTGATGGCGACTTATGCTTGTAACTCTGACGTAGGTCATAGTGTAATTGTTTTCTATAGCAAGTTCTTGGCAGAGTGAGATTAGTAAACAATGCACAAGGTCATTTCACATTTCTCTTAGTCAGCGTATTTTGTCATATAGCATTGGGCTAAATGCTTAGGGCCTGATTCTGATCCCGCTAGGAAAGCCTTCCGTATGACTCTGATCCGGAGGGCTTTCTGTGCGAATCGTGCCCCGAAACTCCGAGCGACCGATTCCGATGCATCGTTATGCTTACGTACTCAGTTCGCTTGGATTCCCATTGAAGTCTATAGGAGCCTGTATACCGTACGCGTACACAGGCTCCCATAGCAAAAAGGGGTGGGTGGGGAAAAGCGTACACCCCAGTGTGGCGGGCACACCATGGTGCCTGCCACACTGTGCGGCTGTCTGAATCGTACATCGTACTCGCTCGGTCGGAATCCGGCTCCATTGCAAGGCACGATTCGGCTACGAACGAGTCATACGGACAGGATTGGTTTTGGAAAGGTCAACAAGAGGTTGCCGATGCCCTGCATTTCTAAAGGCACTGTTTTTTTTTTAAACCTTTATTTATCATTTTGTTAACAATGCACAAAAATTCTTGATACATTAATATGCAGGTACATATCACACAGGATCGAAAAACGTAATAGAACAGGTGTACATAGGCAGATACATCTTCTTATCCGGTATAGCTAATGGTCATTTATATTGTGCATTTTGTATATCTCTACTTTTCTGCCCTTATGTCCCATCCTCAGCCTTATGCATTCGTGTTTCCATAAACGTTTCCTTACCCTATTAAGATCCGCAGTTCCACCCCATTAATTATACACCCTGACTTACTTCCTGCCTCTCTTGACTTTGTTGCGTGTCCCGCATCTCTTGCAGACGGAGGTATTCCCTAAGGGGCTGCCATATGTCTTAGGGTCGTGATGTGGGCGGTTGTAGTTCAGCGTATAATTCGCTCGTGGTATCGCAGTATGTCATGCTCTTAAGCCAGCTTTTAACATTGGGTTTCTGCCGAGTGCCCCAGCGGATGACTATTTCGCGTTTTGCCAGGAGCATTGTATTGCTATGAATCTGCGCGCGCTTTTAGGCAACGAATGCACATAGCCCATCAATGCAATCAATGGGGTATCATCAACTGCGTCCCCACCATCTGCTGTACTAGACTGTATATTTCTTGCCAGTAGGCATTTATTATACTGCAGGACCTAGTCATGTGAATAAATGATGCCGCCTGTAAGTTACATTTGGGGCAATGTGTAAAAGTAGTATTCTTTATCCTGACCATCTGTTGTGGTGTAACATAGGCCCTCCTAAGCATCCTGAAGTGCAGTAGTTTGTGTCTATGGTTTCATGAAACTAGTTTAATTTGTTTGTAACATCCTTCCCATACTTTATCTGTGAGCGGTTGTTCAATATCGGCAGCCCGCCCTTCTCTAATCCTAGCATCCCGTTGTGGCATTAGCGCAAGACAGTTGTATAGTCTAGAATAATATGTTCTCCGCCAGTGACTGAAATGACTAATGTGAGTGGGCCAAACTCCTCCGGCTCTATCGGGTAGGTTGCGGTTGCGCCCCTCAGTGCGCTCTGTAGTCGGGTCAGTACGAAGTGGTCCATAAATGTGGCTGTCGAGACGCGCGGATCTTCCATGCAGGAAAATGCATGCCCCCCCGGAAACAGGTCCCCAATGGATTCTAACCCCAATCGAGAAAGAGTGCGTTGAGTCCCAGCCTCTAATGTAGGGGGGAGCCAAGGGTTCGCCGACAGCGGCAGTGTCGGTGAATATAATGTCGACCCCCCTGTTTTCGTGAATAATTTTTTCCATGCCTAGCAGGTAGTATAGAGCGGCTGTATATCATGTGGATCTCGTGGGATCCCGGTAGGTAGTACTGCGTTCAATGGCGTGGAGTCCACTAAATCTCTCTCAGGTTTGGCATAGGGTATGCCTGCGTCAGGGTGGTACCAATGGTGTGCAAATCCACACTGCGCCACTAGAAAGTAGAGCTGATGTCAGGTACTCCAAAGCCCCCTCTATCATACGGAGGGGTTAGAGTGTCCCAGCTGACTTTAGGCTGTTTCTCTCCCCATTCCAGCTTTATTAGGTGTGTACGGATTTACGTGAAAAAAGCATTAGTTAATGGGATAGGGATGTTAGTGAATAAATAAAGCAAGCGAGGCAGTATCACCATTTTAATAATTGCTATCCGCCCGGCCATTGACAGTGGTAGCTTGACCCATTCCTCCACTTGTGTTCGTAAGCGACTCAGCGCTGGGCCATAGTTTAAGCATAATGCCTGCTCTCGGTCCCTATGTAAGTATATTCCCAGGTATTTGGTTTCCGCCTCGCACCATTTCACAGGAAACTCCCTGCACTCGCGATTTTGTATGTCCGTCAGAGGGAATAGCTCTGATTTTCCCCAGTTGATATTGAGGCCGGACAATGCTCCAAATCGTTCTATTTCTGTTAATAACGGTTGCAAATTATCTTCTGGTTTCCTAACATACAGCGCCACATCGTCTGCGTATAATGTCACTAGCACTGGGCCGTGCTTGAACTGAAGGCTTCTGTGTAAATGATCCTTCTGGAGATAGCGTATGAGGGGGTCCATTGCGATTATAAAAAGTAATGGGGAGAGAGGGCATCCCTGCCGGGTGCCTCTGGTCACTTCGAATGGTTCCGTTATTGTGCCGTTAAAGCGAATGCAAGCTGAGGGGCCTGCATATAGCAGCTTCACCAGGTCAGTGAATCTCTTTGGTATGCCCATCTTAGCCAAAATGGCATGTAGAAAAGGCCACTCCACGGAATCGAACTCTTTTTCTGCGTCCAAAAAAGCCGCTATTGCAGGTGTATTGGGGTTTATTCTGTTGACGACTGAGAAGAATGTCTGGAGGTTAAGAGCCGTGGACCTGTGCCTAATGAATCCAGTTTGTGCGGGTGCTATAATCTGTTCCATTAAGAGAGACAGTCTGGTCGCCATCATTTTGGCTAGTATTATATAATCAAATTCAAGGAGCGAGTGGACGATATGATCCGCAATGCTCGGGGTCTTTGCCTGGCTTGGGGAGTAGCATCAAGACCGCCTCTCTGAACGAGGGTGGGAGTATGCCAGATTCTAATGCCTCGGCATATACTTCTAAGAGGCGTGGGGCCAGCAGCGTTTTATAAAAGATTCCGGGAAACCCATCTAAGCCGGGGTCCTTGGAGCCGTCCATTGCTTCAATGGCCTGTTCTATCTCATCAACTGAAAAAGGTTCGCTTAGAAACTCCCTATGTGCGTCAGGAAGCCAAACCATAGCGATCCCATCCAGATATTTCTTGATCTCGTCCATGCTAGCTTCTGACTTAGTAGTGTATAGATCAGTGTAATAATGCAGTAGGGTTTGCCCAATGGCAGCCGTTCCCGCTATAATCCACCCCTCCGCATCACGCAACTTGGTAATGTAATTCTGCGTATAACGTGGCTTAAGTAACCGTGCTAAAGTACGACCCCGTCTTTCCCCTTCCCCATATCTGCGAGCTGTGGTGTATTTCCCTAAATATAACGCTTCACGGTTAGCTTCATCTGTGTATTCTGCTAATAACTCGGTCCAGCGAAGCATGTATTTCGCGCTGTCTCGGGCTCCCACCATGTTCTTCCTATCTAGCACAGCCAGGTCGCTCTCTAATCTAGCCAGGTGGCGCTGTAGGTCTCTCAGTACTCCAGTGTGCGTGGAGATGCAAACCCCGCTGATGCATGCCTTAAAGGCCTCCCAGAGGACTTTCTGTGTGGTGACCGACCCTATATTGTTAGCAAAATAATCCACTATAGCAGTGCGTAGTTCTTCTTTAAAAACTGTATCTTTCAGCGCCATGGAGGGAAACCTCAACTGCCTCTCAAATCCGCCCTCAGCAGGGAAGTGCAATGAAAGAGACACTGGGGAGTGATCAGACCTGCCAGCATTCCTATTAGTATCAAGACTCTTCCTCCCGGGTCCGATATTGTGTCAATGTGTGTAAATGGCAATTGTCGGTTAGTTAATATTGCTACCCCTCGAGCATACGAGCTATAGCTAGAAAAGTATCTGTGGGTTCCCCAAGTGGACGCAAATTTAGACGGGAAGGAAGGCGATAAATGTGCTTCCTGGAGATATACTATATCTGCAGTGTGCTAACGTATATACTGGAGTATTAGTCTCCATTTCTTAGGGCTATTTAGGCCACGGACATTCCAGGTCAGTAGGGTAATGTTCGTTCTACACCGTGTTTCTACCTTGTGGGCCATTTTGGGTGAGCTGTTTGTATGTGCTGTTCCTGCTTCATGAAAATTATAAACCAGACTAACAACTGAAACCATAAACCCGCATCTAATAAGTGTCCAAACAATTCTATGCCTCTCCCCCACCCTCACTTGGCAGCTGCCCGCCAGGTGATATCCCTGCATTTCCCATTATTAACTGTTGCTGTACAAAACGCCAACTTGGCAGTTTCCCCCAATTCGGTAACATTGTGCTCCCACAGGGGGAGGGCGGGGGGTGGCAACGCCACGTGGGACCCCGCGCGCTGGCGCCGTTCAAAGACATTGACCCCTCTTCTGCAATTTACTACCTATGTAAGCGAGTGATCGCACTGCGTCACAAGGTCTCTGCCCATAGTTTTACCATCTGGAAGTGTCCACCGACAGGTCGCTGCTGCATATTGCTTGTCCGCCCATCTGCATGTGTCTAGCTAGCTGTGAACAAGTTAGCACTCGTGCACGACAGGGCCTCCTGCGAAGCTCCTCCCGGGGAAGAACCGCCACGTCCATCGCCTGTTCCAGCGTAGTGTTTGCAAAAGTTCTGAACCTCTTCAGGGTTGTCAAATATTTTCGCCATACCATTGACATCAATTCTGAGCCTCACAGGGTACAACATTCCGTAACGGAAGCCCAGATTCCTAACCGCCACTTTGGCCCCCACAAACTTGCGCCAGGCTACTTGTACAAAGGCGGTGAAGTCTGGGTAGATAGAGATGCTGGAACTCTGCCATGTCAATATCCCAGTTTCTCTGGCAAGCCGGAGCACAGTGTCCCTGTCCTTAAAGTTTAGTAATCGTGCCATGATTGGTCTCGGCTGGAGTCCCGGATTTGGTCGGGGACCTGGTGTTCTATGGGCCTGCTCTACAATGAACGTGTTCGTGAGGTGCTCTGTTCCGAACAGGTCTGTCAGCAGTCTCTCTACAAATTGGTCCAGCCTTCCAGTATTAGTAGATTCAGGAATTCCCATGATTCGCACGTTGTTGCGCCGGTTTCTCGCTTCTAAGTCTAAGTTCTTTGCGGCGACCGTCTTCAAGATGCGTTCCAGTCGTTCTACCCACTTGGTAGTTTGAGCCGCCCCATCCTCCAAGTCCGATGTACATCCCTCTACCATGTCCAGTCGGGTGTCGTGGCGGTCAATTCTTTCTCCCAGGCCGTCGAGGCGCCGGTCCGCTGCATCAAATCTAGTGTCTAATGATTTAAACCCTGAGCGCAGTACTAGCATCAATGTAGCATTATCTGGGGGTGCAGTTCTTCCAGTGGCGCCCATGGCCGCTTTCGCCGCCATCGTTGTGGTTTGCCGGCTGTCTGTTTTCTTAAGCACCTCAAATTGCAGTTGTTTCTGCCTGAGCTCTCTGCACACCATTCCCAACGCGTCCCAGGCTCTCCACGCAGCCAAGTAGCGTGACACGGATCCGCCACTCGGATGCACAACTGTCTCTGCCTCACCATTCACTATGAGACTATGTTCGAAGATCGGCAAACAGGAAGATTCTAGGCGCACAAATGTCTTACTGCGTGGGGGCGTGTGCGTGTTAATAATGCACTTCCCTCCGGATGGCCCCTATTCCTCCTGTTCACCAATTATGCTATGGGGTATTCTTTCCCGCTTCGAAAGGTTGCTGGGCCCCTGTGTGTCATGCCAGTGGGGTGGGGCAGCACTCACCAGGTCACTGCACTGCGCTGGTATGTCTAGCAACGTAACTGCGTGTTGTTGCCCTGGAAGGCAATTTCATTGGGCCCAGGCTCCCAGACCTCTGGGGGGGTTTCTTTATCGTTGTGGGATATTGTTGCCCCCAACCATCAGTTCTGGCCTCCGCCGGCGTCTCCCAGGACTACTCTAGCTCCCAACAGGTGTCGCAAGGGTGGGGGCCAGCGAATCAGTGCCGTGTCCTTACTGTTCTCAAGGCGGCCCTGCCGCGTAGCGAGGTGTCCGCACTCCGGGCTCCCAAACCTCCGGGGAGAGTTGGTTATCGTTTTGGGGTATTGCAGCCCATCCATTCTGGCCTCTGCCAGCGTTTCTCAGGGCTACTCCAGCTTCCAGCACACGGCCGCAAGGGTGGGGATCGGCAGGTCTGTGCTGCGTCAGCGCTGCTCCCAGGCAGTCCCGCCACGCAGCGATGTGTCTGCTGTCCTGACTTGCGTCAGAGTCTCACAGCGTGTCCTTGGCTTCAAAGGTTTGCGCAGGTGCCCAGATCTAATAAAGAAACAGAGACTTGCCGTCAGTCCGCACAGGGGTTTCCTCCGGCAGCACGCTCAGTCCATCAGAGCTGCTCTGTACCCAGCACAGCTAGTGACGGGCTCTTGTTCTGCAGGCGCCATTTTGTCTGTGAACGTTCGGGATCACAGCAGTTGATTCCCTTGCTCCGCAGCTCCATTAAGTGGCAATTTTCAATTCAGCGACTGCTACGGTTATTCCGGTCACGAAATTCATCGCTTACAATGAGGATTGCATGCGGAAAAACGCAGCTTCGAGTCAGAGCGCGCGGGGTCTTCATGGAGCTTTAGCTCCAAGCGGCCATTACGGTCGCTAGTCCGGCCACGCTCCCCAAAGGTACTGTTTTGCGGGTCTTCCCGACACCGTAGCTGGCCTGCGACGCCGCGGTCAGCCAGAACTATTTGGATTTGTTTGTTCACGACGCCGTGATAGCCCCGGACGGAGCTATCAACTTCAAGGAACTGTATTTCAAGGTTATTTCGATAACTGAAGATTTCTAAGTACTGTGTTGTGGATTTTTATCATTTTTGGTCTTGTCTTAAGTATATAAAAATATTGGATATTTTTCTAAACTGATGTGGTGTCCTTTTGTAGTGTTTTCACTGTATTACTGTTGGTTATGTGCAAATGCTTTACACATTGCCTCTAAGATAAGCCTGACTGCTCATGCCAAGCTACCAAGGGGGTGAGCAGGGGTTATTTTAGGAGTGCCTGGACCGGAAACAAGCATCCTGGGACCGGTTTCTGGCTTACAGCCGTCATCAGCCAGGCTATCTTGAATCCAGTGGCAAAGTGAGCAAGGGACCCACGTCTGGGCATACCCTGCCAACTTAGGGCGAACATAGAAAAACCAAAGGGGATGATGGACGGAGTGTTGAACATTGCAAACTGGGGTGGCGGAGTGAGCTAAAGAATGATGATGGATTAAACCCAGATCAGTTGACTGGGGGTGAGTGCCTGCAATTTTCAACACCCCGTCCATCATCCCCTTTGGTTTTGCTATGTTCACCCTAAGTTGGCAGGGTATGCCCAGACGTGGGTCCCTTGCTCACTTTGCCACTGGATTTAAGATAGCCTGGCTGATGATGGCTGTAAGCCAGAAACCGGTCCCAGGATGCTTGTTTCCGGTCCAGGGAAGACATGGCTTGGCAGTTCGGGCTGGACTGTTCCCATGAGGCACAGGGTCAGACTGATTTGCATGTGGCCATGTCTGAACTGGGGTGGCGGAGTGAGCTAAAGAATGATGATGGATTAAACCCAGATCAGTTGACTGGGGGTGAGTGCTTGCAATGTTCAACACTCCGTCCATCATCCCCTTTGGTTTTGCTATGTTCGCCCTAAGTTGGCAGGGTATGCCCAGACGTGGGTCCCTTGCTCACTTTGCCACTGGATTCAAGATAGCCTGGCTGATGACGGCTGTAAGCCAGAAACCGGTCCCAGGATGCTTGTTTCCGCTCCAGGGAAGACATGGTTTGGCAGTTCGGGCTGGACTGTTCCCATGAGGCACAGGGTCAGACTGATTTGCATATGGCCATGTCTGAACTGGGGTGGCGGAGTGAGCTAAAGAATGATGATGGATTAAACCCAGATCAGTTGACTGGGGGTGAGTGCTTGCAATGTTCAACACTCCGTCCATCATCCCCTTTGGTTTTGCGATGTATTCCATAGTCAGACTCCAGGGACTATGAAAGTTTAGGATTATCTGGAGAACTAACAATTTAGTAACTTCTCTGGAGTCGCTGCAGCCATTCTTTGAGACTACTGCAGGGGACGAAATTGACTCTGGCTCACAAGAAAAAAAGCTAACAGCGCCACTAATTGTAGAGTTTGAAAAGGCCTTTGAAAAGGTGAACAAGTACATGTGTGAGGCCCAACCAGGCATCTAATTCTTGAAGCAAATACGCCTTTTCTGTCCTGCATAACTCCAAATTCTACCCCAGGACAAGAGTGCATTTTCGGCAGTCCCTTGTTAGAACGAGGTTCCTGGTCTGCAGCTACACCTCTGCTTTGAACATGCAGGCCCAAAAGCCATTGAGTCATCAATGTTGTGAGGAATTGACACTGATCTCTTTTGAAGTTGGATGGGTGACTGCATTCCAGTCCTTTCACAGGCGACAGTTGTGTACAAGGACTGTGTGACTAGTTCTACAGATGCTGAAAGGAGCAGCAGCATCTATAAAATTATTTTGTCAGCCAGAAGTCAGGCCCTCACAGAGCAATCTATCTGTGCATCATTGTTATTAAATGACAATCAGCAGCAGGATGTTGGGGGGCTATATTTGGGCTGCTCAGTAGAATATGAAATAAATGGCGAAGGTGAAGACCTGGAAACATACTTTAAAGCACCATGTCTTGTTGCAGACCTCCATATTCTAACATACCACACAAAAATAAGTTCTCTGCATTTATTGTTGAAAGAATTGTAAAATTAAAGAGCTGCAAAAATACTGCAACATTTCCATATTTGTGCAACAAAATTTCTATTTTGGTGCAGCAAAGTATTCTAATCTATGCTACTATAGGCAGATTGCGCATATGCACTAACTCTGGGCGTAGTTTGCGTAGTCGCGCTACGCGAAGCTACGCGAAGACGTTAAAGCGCTATGCGAGCTACGCGTAGCTACGCGAGCGTGCGTAGTTGCTTGTCGCGCCCGTTCGCGATGCGTTTTTCTTCTTCGGGAACACATGCGTGTTCGGGACACTGTTTGCGTGCTCGGGGGATAGTATCTCGCGAACTTACCCATGCGGTCGCCTATGGGCGCGGCCATCTTGTTTTTCACTTGTCCCGCCCGTTCGCGATGCCTTTTTTCCTGTTCCGGGTCGCGTATAGCGTGCTCGCGATGCGCATTTCATGTTCGGGAACGCGTTGTACGTGTTCGCAATGCTTTTTGCGTGCTCGGGGAGAAATATTGCGCGAACTTACCCACGCGGTCGCGATGGGTGCGGCCATCTTGTTTTTCACTCTATGCTATGGTTCTGGGGCTGCTTTTCTATCCTCCCTCAATCTTTGCAATCCTTAGTTTTTTACACTGTTTTTCAATTTTTTTTTATTTATTATCTATCTCTCTCTGTGCCTAAGTCTATATTTTGCTTTTATTTCTACTTTTTACTGTGTTTTTTTAAACTTTTCTACTGTTTTATATTACTTTCTTCTTTAAGCTCTTACTTCTTCCCCTAACTTTATTTTTCCCTTCTAACTTTTCTTTTCCGCCTCCTCCCACACACCCCAGAACCATGGTGAAGGGTAGCAGCACCAATAACGGCTCCAAGGGCAAGGCGTGTGCGCCCAAGAGCCGCCTGCCTTGCGGCAGACTGTGCCCTGCAGGGGTGCAAGCCCGGCAGCTTTTTAGTGAGGCGGAGGTGGCCGCCCTTGTCTTTTTTGTGCAGCGCCACCTCCCCTTGACCTTGGCAGCAGGCGGCAGGCCAGGCTCCACGTACCCTACCCAGGAGCGTCACCACCGGTGGGCGAAGGTGCGCCGGGCAGTGTTTCACTGCTCAGGGGTCTGGCGCTCCCATAACCAGCTGGCCCACCGGTGGTCAGACATCCTGGACCGGGAGCAGGACCTGTTGGACCTGCTAGGTGTCAAGGTCGTGGGGCTTGGTGAGTAGCTAATATATATAGTAGTATAAGTATTGTGTATAATTTTTTTACGAATAACAAGAATACTGCTGCTTACATTGCAGGTAAATTACGTTTCAAAATCTTCTGTGATTGTAGGACACAGGTGCTTGGCGCTACTCTTACTTGTTTGCAACTTTGCGCTCGCTTGTCATTATTATGTAAGAGTTTACTTTAGAGAACTTAAGTTAGGTAATGCTATTGCTAGAGAGACTCTAGTCCTTCCTTTGTCCTCCTGTCAAATAGTGGTGGATGGATTGATACTAGGTTTAGTTAGTATTAGTTGATAATTTTTTAGCGGTCTGCGTGACGCATCCTCTGTCACTGAGTGCTGCTTACCCCAGTCCTTAGTAGAACCTTTTGTAGTTTGTTTAGTGAGTGGTAGGCTTAGCAGTGTCAGTCAGTAGCAGAACATCAGACGCAACCAACCAACAATTTGGTGTATGCACAAATTTATGCATGTGTCCTCCATCTCATCTATGCATTTTTGATGGCTAAAAAAATAGAAATGCAGACTTAGTGCACAATTGGCCCGCCTGGAATAGGTGGGTTAGGTCAGGTGGTACTTAGGCTTAGTTAGTGTTCTGGATTCGAATCAATCAGAATGGAACACTGTATTAGTGTTCATAAATAAGTAGACGGTCCGTGAATCCCGCAAGCCAGTAGTCGATCGGATTAGATAGGTCAATTTTATTGCAATTATCGTTTCCTAAAACGTTTTTTTAGCGTTTTTTGAGATAATTTATTTGTTTCACAGCAATCATTAATGTTTGTCTCTTTCTTTATTATATCTTACATGATCACTGATCTGCAGCACCCAGGGGCAAGAAGACAGGGTCCGAGTCGGCGGGACAACCACCAGATGACCGCTCCTCTACCGAGGGCCCTGCTGCTGGCCCCAGTAAGTCCTCCAGTGGTTAATATTAACAATTATATTTCCCAAACTTTTACTGCACCTTATTTTTTCCGAACTATTAATTCTGGTTCCACTTCCTAATTCTATTTTTTACAAAAGCTTCTTTGATCTTGACTTGACTATCTGTTTCTAAATTCTGGTTATCCCTGCCTCGAAGTTCTAACTGCCTCTGCTATGACTGTCTGTACTACTACTATTAGTCTGTCGTTAAGCTTGCCCAGTTTGCCACTCTTTATTTTACGGTTTTGAATAAAACTCATATTGACCAATAGCTCTAGCCACTGAGTTCAGTCCTTTGGGTTGTCCTCTTCTAGTCTTCTTAATCTTGAGGCTTTGACAATTACCACAAACAAAATGCCCAACCAGATATTTGACTATTTTTGATAGGATATAGTACATACTACTACTGATGTGGGGATTCTGCACAGCCACATACAGAACTATGCACAAGAAAATAGGATGTTGGTGATGGGAGGTTGGACCTTCCTCACACCTCAGTCAGAAGTGAACCCACAATCCCCTGAACGACTAGCTATAGTGTCTCATTAGGTCCCCGAACCCCCACCCGAAGATACCCAATGATTACACAACCCAGAACAGATAACACCCTTTCGCTCACTCACTCGTGTAAGTCCACCACCACACCAAATACCACAGAGTCTATGTGTAAGTTCAAAAGGTTTATTTTCAACTAACAAGCTCTGTATGTTGTTCTATAAAATTCAGTGTACTACAGCCAGCTCCAACAGCAAAATGCATAAGATTAAACATTGTTACAAGTGCATGATAGAAGACAAAAGATCTGTGCGAATTCTGGGAGACCCCTCACCGTAGAACGTAGAAGTACTGGTTACATGCATCATTCATAAGCTCTGCAAATCTCTGGTTCGTAGAAGTGAATCTTCTGCCTGTTATGAGAAAAATGGTGCGCGTTAGATAGTATAATGCAAGCATTTCTCAGTCATGCCAAAAAGTGTAACATGTTACATGTTACTTATGGCTAAGCAATACGGACTAACCGTACTCCATAACAAAGTGGCTTGTTTTTCGACCTCTTGTACACAACGCTCAGACAGTAGCTGTATGAGCTCATGTGGGCTCAAAAAGGCGTCTTACTGTTACTGCACAACAAGCTGCGAGGTAACATGCGCAAAAGACATGAAGCGAAAAATGGTTGCATGGCTCAGGCTAACTTTGCAAAGAGTAGAGTATACTATAATAATGACCCTATGGACCATAACACTACTAGTGTCTACTGACTCTACTCTAGTACCCGATTTGGACTAGTGATGTATGTTGTATATGTATGTATTAACTTTTTTTTCAATCTTGCTAGTGAAAACGAATAAATAGGGGGAGGAGTACAGGCATCTAAAAATGTGTCATGTTTTTTTCTAGGCGTACTAGCGACCACCAGTGCCGGCGGGGCCAGCGGCGATGCGACGATTCCAGAGGGGGCAGGAGATGCGGCACCTGCAGGAGCTACAGGGGGTGAGCCAGCAGCAGTGGCGGGCGGTGGTAAGTTATATTCATTACTTATTGACATTGCACTAGCTGGAAGGGTGTTCACTTCACTCACTCTACTGTTGTTGAGATTTATTAGGTATGAAGTTGTAGTGAACATTATACAACGGTTGAAGAAGACACCCTTTACTTAGCATTAGGAATGCATTAGCCATAGCATTAGCAGCGTGAGTTGATTAACCAATGGCCTCTTCCATCTGACTCCAAGTCAGCTGTGAAAGTTTTATGGAGAAGACTAAAAGTCAGATCAGATGACCTTGATGGATGTGTTGAACAAAAAGGGAAAGAAGGGTGGAAGGAGGAAGGACGGGCGAGATTTAATATGACTGGCAGAGAAGGATACGTTGGAAGCATGGATAGGTGGCTGATAGGAATCAGATGCATGTGTTGTTGAAGGATGGGTGGAAGGTGAAAGAAGAATGGATGCCTGCCTGTGTGGGCGACACAGTATGGGTGAATACTGTGGATAGCAATAATCATCAGCGGTGTTTGGGTGAAACTCAAAGCCAAGGCAAGCAAGGAAGGAGTGGACGCATGGGTTGTTGTTGGTGAAACAAAGTAAGGTTTGTGGCGAGATTAAGAAGAATGATAGACATTTACTTAGAATGGATGGATGCCTGTATGTATTCATCATAGACAGCATAGGTGGAGACTGTCACGGGATGCAGAGTCTTAGTTTTAAGGGAATGTAAAAGAAACCGCGCCAGAGTAGCAAAGCCGAGGGGAATAGAAGTTGTATTTTCAGAATACAGTTGACTCACAATAGTTTGCAAGCACATCATATATATTGTGTATAGTTAGTTATCAAGCGCCTTCCTTCCTTCGACTCCGAGGACCACTCCCTACCTATGTTAATTTATTTTCGAATGTGTCAGCCAGCCTGCAAAGGGTGGCCTATCTGTTGGTTACACAGTCAATCAAAACAAAGTACCTTATGCAGTAGCGGTCGGTGGTGGGAGTGCTGCCGGGCACTGATGTGCGGAGGGGCAGGGTGGGGGGTAGTAAACAATGGATAACGTGGCCAAATACAGGTAACTTTACTGTAAACATAAAAATAAATAAAGCGAATTTCATTGTGTGCACTGCACCGCCAAATGCGATGCAGTGCGTGCAACAAAATTAGTTTTATTTATTTATATGTTTACTTACCTGTAATTGGCCGTAATCCATAGTTTACTACCCCCCACCCTGCCCCTCCCCACGTCACCGCCCGGCAGCACTCCCACCACCGACCGCTACTGACCTTATGTCGTCGTCCCATATATAAGCAATGATCATTGGATCAGATATATAATCTGACTTTTTGTAGTAGCCAAGGCACTGTGAAAGTGAAATTGAGCAATTGCCCTTCATGTAACAGAGAGAGTATGGCCAG
Organism: Calotriton arnoldi; assembly: GCA_963921515.1. Lineage (NCBI taxonomy): Eukaryota > Metazoa > Chordata > Amphibia > Caudata > Salamandridae > Calotriton > Calotriton arnoldi. Next base: position 48,523 of record CAWUFW010015494.1, on the reverse strand, counting down.
TGCCACCCGTAATAGAAAAATACGAGCTTCCCCACCTGCAGACAGTAGTAAATAAAACTAACGTGAGTCTGCGTCATGACTCGTATGTTTGTCTTGGGTGCAAGCATAGCTGACTGAGCTGGCATGCCGGCTACAACCAAGTTATGTAATTTCGCTAAACTAGAGATAAGAAGAAGACTGGTGTACTGTGTACTGGAGTCAATAGTGCTAGTATAATGCCTGAAACTCCCACAAATGTTAGAGGCCGAGGAAGTGGGAGGATAGATAGATTATTACCACAAATGTTATGTACTGTGCTTCTTGCTAGTGCTACTGTGCCACTATGTGTTGAATTAATTTTGTGTTACTGTTTTGCTAAGAGTACTGGTTACAACAATATTCTTTTTCTTTCTTGATATAGATACTCCTTCCCAAGAAAAACCATCCCAGAAGGAGTTGGCAGCCAGGGCCCGGCGCCGGAGACTGGAGGCCATCTGTGAAGAGTACCGGCGGCTGGTGGCTCAGGCGGAGGAGGAGGCGGCAGCAGCTGCAGCCTCCTCCAATGCCCCGGGTCCCAGCCAGGCCCCACCTCCAGTGGTACTGCGCCGCGGTCTGGCAGCCGCCCGCCGCCGCAATTCTTTATCAGTCAGCACTGCTGTCCCCTACCCTGGATGCCACTGCAGGGCATTTCGCCGCCAGATGCTCCTCCGGATTTCACGCCTAGAGGAGCAACTAGAGGAGGGTGTCAAGATACTGGTGGACAAACACCTAAAAGCCCGCCGAATATAAGAAGAACTATAGGACCCTGTTGGATTGCCCCTTTTTTATTCCTTTTGTTGGTGGGTGGGAATTGGGCGTTGGGGTTTCTGGACATTGTTTGGACTTTTTTCGTTTTGGACATTGGTTGGGGTTAGGGAGAGGGGTGGGTCAGGTGTGGGATAGTTTATTTTTGTTAGGGTAATAAATTATATTTATACTTAAACATACAATGTTAATGTTTTGTGGGGGGTTACTGTTTTACGAATTTACATCACATGGTTTCCTTGCTGCTGCAGGACCGCAGCCAGTGTTTGATTTAAATAATCTGCCGATGATGTAACACAAACAGATAGATGCGGTACCCCTCACTGAGTTATTTGTCCTACTAGTACTGTCAGTCTCTCCTCCTAGTCCATTATACCTCCCACCAAACTTATCTTACCTGTGATTGATGATGATTAAGTTCGGCACAGCGATGGCTGCATGGTTTCCCAAGAGAATGGAGAAGATGGCATGGTTGTGGTTGTAGTAGTGGACACTGGCAGTAGCATTTGCAAAAAAAATAAAAAAGAGACAGTGACTTGCCTGAGAGCAACTGTGGGAGGAGTAGTAGAACGAAGTAAAGTACAGTACAGAAGAAGACTGCCAAGCAAACAATATTGCAACTGCTAAAGTAAAATAAAACATAATGGTGGCGGGGACAGCCTAGTACAAGAAGTTACAAACTGTAGTTGTGTCGAGTGAGTCACTTAACTTAACACAATCGTAATTTGTAACCTTTACTGCTGTGTGGTAGGATGTTGATGATGAATCCAATCAATGCCGGCAATTAATTATGATGTATTAGGTGACGGTCCCTTTGGAAAAAAATTGACTTGCACATAGACTGAGCATGGGTGGGCAAGCAGAAGAAGATCGTCGCCCTGCCTTGAAATTGAATTAGTGTTGCTTTCACCACATCTGCCCCAGCAAGCGTGTGATCAATTGGTGTACATTTAATGTAGTCACATCACACCTCAATATAAATCACAGCCCGGGGAAGAGGGTTAGGGTTTGATGAATGGATGGGAAGGGGGTTTGGGGAAAGGTTTGACAAAGAAAAACAGTACGCATGGACACAACAAAAGCAAAGCGCAATCTTGGCAGACGACCATGATCTTATCCAATAAATCTATAAAGGGAGAAAAAGGAAATGCATGCATGATGATGAAGATAACTTGATGGTTAATGAGTAGTACTTACTAACTACTACTAGACAATTAGTCAGTACAGGGCAGCAGTATATTCTAAGCAATTTGCCTTGCCTGTAATATGCCCTAAGAGACCCAAATTCCATGTTGTACCGGGCTTACTTTTAAAGATAGCAAAGAAAATTAAAAAGAGTTGTAGGGATCAATTAGCAAACAAACAACAACACACAGTCGTAATGATTGAAGAGAAAAAAGGAAGCAAATTAATTAAAAGACGAATGATGAATGATACTAAAGTTACTGTATTATCCTGGTCAAATTGTGGAGTTGAATCTCGTCCTTCCTCTTGGTCCTATCTTCCATGGACACTCCGCACATCAATCTTGGGTGCCACTGCCTGCCTGATGCGGATTGGTATGGTAAGTGTGAGTTGTGTCTCCCAGTAAAGCACAGGGTAAAGGCCGGCCTGTAAGTGTAGATGGAAAAACAAAAGGGGTATTGAAAAATCAATGAATAAAAAAAAGCATCAATTACGGTGGAGTCCGAGAAGAGAGAACACTTTCAGACTGAGGCGGCTTGGATATATTGTGTATATTCTGTTTACAGCAGTAAGCTACAACAACAACAGGACAGAACAGGCCCACCACAGCACCAGCCTGTGACCCAACCTCCATTTACCTTAAATTTTGACAGAGCCAGACAAAAGGCATATACAGCAACCTAGCATTTTCAAAATTAAGTGACAAAATCAATGCGCCGCTGTCAGTCATATGACTACACTCGACTCCACCACTACATGGACATGTAGGTCTGCTGTGTTTACTTTCTTGTTGAATTGTTGTGTTTATGTTTACCTTTTATGCTACTTCATGAAACGCAGTTATACCTTCAATCATCTCCGATCCAACTGACTGACTGCGTGAAAACATAGTATGGTCATCATCATGTTGTGGTACGTGTTGTCCAACTCCAACTCAGTCTGTAGTGACTCCGATTAAGTCCATATTCCATATTAAAAAATTGCAACAGATATTGGCCTGCACCTGCAGTAGTAGGAGTACAATTTGGTTATTAAACAACAATAAGGGAAACATTGACTGTCAATTGAGTCACTTTCACTTTGTAGATTAACTAGTAGAGTAGAGTTCGACTTCATGCACAACATCAACACAACAAACAACAGCAATCGCTCAGAGTCAGCAAGCATCCAATGCATGCCATCATCATTACCTGTCTTGCTCTTCTCTTTGGCTGTCAGATCATCAGATGCCTAGTTCTGACAGGTGTGTGTTTTTTTTTTTAACGGGGCAGTTCCTCATTACTCCACATTCATTTTGAGTGTTAGTCGCTGTTTCGGTTTTCGTCTTATTCATCTGTGGCACTTTGTCACAGTTTAAGTTGCTTCACATGGTCAGCGCTGTGATGGGCCGCGGCCTGGGTAGCGGTCATTGCTGGTCAATTGAGTTTGCACAAATGTCAGCAAGTTTCTTCGAAGAGTCTTGTCTTTCTCTGCCAAGTATCTTCTGTCCTGACAGTGATGAGCTTTGGATGCCTGCCGAGGCTGTAGCCTTCGGACAGTGATAAGTTTCAGCTCGGAAACAAAACGGAGGATAGCTATAGTCACGTTTCACTTCTTATGGATCCTGTTCTTGCTGTTGTTGATGTTATTGGTAGTGTTGGTGTTGGTGACTGCTGGGAGGCAAACGCACTGCCCTCCGGCTCCGAAGTAGAACTTGACTCTGGATGCCCTGTAATACTTGTTATGGCCTGGGGTGGGGGGCTTGTAATTACCAGCTGTTTCTTTTTTGAAAATAGTGGCTACCTGAGCTATCAAAGTTTTGTAGTTGGCAACATCCACTTCCGAAAAAGGAATTACTGCCTTACTGTTCAGAAATACTTTGTACCATGGATCCAAAATTGTGGCACTAATGTAATGTTGTTGTGACACAATGTTATTTTTAATCTTTGTATTTACAGATAAGCGAGCGGCTAAGGACTCCGCCAAATGATATGCGTCTTGTTTGTCATCCACACCTGCATACATTTCAGACACCTCCTTCAGCTGTTGCTCTAGCATGTGCAACAATGGGATAGCTTGGCCCATAGTAGTCCTCCCTGCTGACTTCACGTGTGAAGATCTCAAAAGGAAGTAGCATCTCAGTCAGGCATTTAATGAGGTCCCAATGACCCATCTCAACGGTAATGCCTCTCACAGTAGGTTCCCCTAATCTTTACATGACATAAGCATTGAGTGGTATGTACAGGTCAAACAGACGATCAAGCATGTAATAAGTTGAGTTCCAACGTGTTGGCACCTCCTGGATGAGTGCTTTGACTGGCATTTTATGCTCACGTTGAATGACCCTCAGCTGCTTCCGGGCTTTAAAAGAATGGCTGAAATGTGTGCATATTCTTCTGCAGGTGGCCAGTAAGTTGCTGACTTTGGATTCATTTTTCAAAAAGTGCCAAACACGGGACCCTGAAATAGCCACTATCGCCCATGGCCTTAACTACATTACTGCCATTGTCCGTGGCAACAAAACCATTCTTAAGCCCTCTTGGGCGCAGCCACTCAAAGACCTTGGTGTTAAACTCTTCCAAAATGTTTGCAGCAGTATGAGATTTCTCCATGGCAAACATGGCTACAGTTGCATGTTTGCGAGTGGCATGAAAAATCTCAGCAGCGTCAACACCAGCAGATATCTGTTCTCTAACCCCCGCAAAAGAGATCCAGTGTGCAGTGATGCACATGTAATCTGTGGCTTGGCAACTGGTCCACATGTCTGTTGTCAGGTGGATACTGTGAACAGCTCTCTGCTTCAAGGCTTTTCCAAGCAATTCCAGCACATCGTGATGTAGTGCTGGAACAGCAACTCTGGCAAAATAGTAGCGGCTGGGAGCATGCCATTTGGGCAGATGGTTGTCACAAATTCCAGAAAACCCACCCCTTCAACAAAAGAAAAAGGGAGAAGGTCCAGTGCTAACATTTTAGCCAGCTTCGCATTGTACAAACGTGCTATTGGGTGGTTGCGTTCGTACTGCCCCTCCCCCCCAAACATGCTGATAATGGTAGGCTGCATGGTTTTCCTTTCTCTTAGGCTCAACAACGCACTTTTTTTCATTGCGGTACTCCTTGGTGTCTCAGGCTGACTCTTACTCTTGTGCCACTGAGATGTTGCTGAAGATGTGGGCGACGTTAACACTGTACTGCTGTGGACAGGGAGACTTTGTGTACCACTACCAGAGAGAATGTCTCCCTGTCCTTCCTCTTCCAATGTGATCAGATCTTCTACTCCTTTATCCCCACCAACACCAATGGTTGCAGTTTTTATGCCGCGAAGGTGGTCCTCCCAGCTGATCAAGTGGTGTTTTTTCAGATGGGTTATTTGGCCTCCGGTACCATAGTTTGTACCAAGCTTACCACGACTAACAGAGGTATGACAAATGGAGCATATAGCAATGTTCTCCTCCTTTTCGCTAACCGTAAAGAAGTCCCAAACTGGGGAGCTTAACATTTGCCTCCTGCTGGAGGTGCCACTTCCAATGCAGGATGAACTGGAGGGTGTGTGTTGAATTTGACTCTGTGCTGTACCACTACCTACTTCTACTGAGGTGGTGGTTGTGCTGGATGTAGGTCACTGCCGGGCCTTTGCTAATGCAAATATGGAAGCTGTAGGTCGTGTTGGTGTTACCTTTGGAGGTATGCATGCTACATCCCTCGCAGCGATTTTGGATAGGGTAATAATGTTGTTCTCCATCTCCTCGGAGCCGGGAGTGATGTTCGTGATGACTGGCTCATCATCATCATCATCCTGCTGTTCTACATCGACCTCCATAAGTGTAAGGCTTTCTGGAACCTTCCTTTTCCCTAGCTTGGTCTTGGGACGTGTCTCCCTCTCAGACTCAGTTTGTGGCTTCCAAGTGGCATCTAGATCATCAGAAGGGGGCTTGGCGAAGAACTTGATGGACTACCCCTCCTTTTCCTTGCTGGAGATTTGGAAGACAATGGATCTTCTGAATGAGTGGCTTCTTCTTCTACCTCTACATGAGGCTCAATTTCCTGAACTGCCCCTACTTCGGGAGGAACAACAACTACTATTGCGGGCGGTGGTTGCGGCTGTTGTTGTTGTTGACCACTTATCTGCTGTGTTTCCTCCTGCGTTGATTGGGTACTACTTTGAGATAGCGATAAGTTTATCTCAGGCTCAGCATCACTGCTTTCCACCATTAGGCTGGCTACCTCTTCCACACTCATGTGCTTGGGCCTGGGTTGGTGGGTTGGGCCCACTGATGCGGAGGTGCTGCCCCCAGCTTGCCCCCTGGACACCGCTGCTGCAGGCGTAATTTTGTTTCTCCCAAAAAAGGTATTGGGCTGCACACCAGACTTAAGTGTCACTTCCTTCTTCTGTTCCTTCTTCTCAATAGCAACTTTCTTGGTACTGGAGGACCTGGTACCTGCTTTCTTTGGGCCCATCTTCTTCAGATGTCAGCAGCACTCATTTGCAGAGGTGTCTGGTCAGGTCACACATCATGTTGTGTACAGCAGCAGGATGTCTGTCTGGCAGTGCAACGGGCAATGATGACACACCTCCTCCTCAGTCTTTTGTGCACCTAAAAGCAAAAAAGCCAGAAGAACATCAGTCAAACGATAGCACAAATCAAACTAATATAATATATAACTTAGTGTGTGGTTGACTTGTCTCAATTATTAAATTTTAGAAACTCAGTGAACAACAACAGTGTAGCCATTTATGAGACTTTGACAACAAGGCTAGGGCTTTCCTGGTGTACTGTGTAGTGTGTACACTCAGGAAGAATAAGAATAGCAAAGAACAAAAACTAAAATGTAGTGGAGCATGTTTGGCCTAAATTTGTGCATCACGTGGGATGGATGCAGCATCAGGGAGCTGCAGTTGGCAATGGGGATGGATTTGGAAGCAGTAAGACAAGAGGAACAATGGAAAGACAGGCAGGCCTATGTGGCAAAAACAGCACACTACTAACTACCACCACAAAATGGCCCCCAGCAACATGGTGACTCACAGGCACAAGGCACGGCAAACAATGAACTCAAGCAGGCCTAAATATGGCCAGACAAAGGATGACTGATAAAACACACACAGCTTTAATGCAAAAACTAAAATCCACATGGCTAAAAACAGTTTGGAAAGTTAGACAACAACCACAACAACAACACACGCAAAAAAGGCATTTATTTAAACACACCCAAAAAGTGAAATAGACCCCCCCAAAAAACCCACATTTTGCAATTTAAGCCAATGCCATCCATGGCCTAAATGATGTTAAAATTCCAAAACACAGAAACAGTTTTTATGCACCCATGATGACTACCTCTGGGCCTACTGGCAGACTAGGCCGCAAGCTTGGAGGCCTATGGCAAAAGCACAGTGGCTGGTCCCACAAAATGGCCGCCACCACATGGCCAGGCCACCCACAACAACTTCCTTCCTCTTGAAAAAAATTGTAAAAAAAAAAAAAGTGACTCCTTGCTCACAAACCTACATCTAAATGACAACCTGAGGAGTTTTTTGAGCAAAATGAACTAAATCATCATTTTCGAGAAGGTTTTATGCTGCTCGAGAGATATTCTTCGCCAGATTGTAAATTCTGCGTGTTCGGCATCGCGATCGTCACAAAAAGTCGTTATCGCGCGCGAAAACGTATATTGAGCGCGCGAAGAAGATGAAAAGTGTAAGTCCGCGTTGTCGCGCAGTGCGGAGTTGCCCAAAGTCCGCAAGCTGAACGCCCAGGGTTACCTACTGGCTGAAAAGGCCTATTTATTTAACACACACCAAAAACTGAAATACCACCCCAAAACCCACATTTTGCAATTCAATCCAATGCCATCCATGGCCTAAATGATGTTAAAATTCAACAGACAACACAGAAACAGTTTTTATGCACCCATGATGACTACCACTGGGCCTACTGGCAGACTAGGCCGCAAGCTTGGAGGCCTATGGCAAAAGCACAGTGGCTGGTCCCACAAAATGGCCGCCACCACATGGCCAGGCCAACCACAACAACAAGCATAAGCCAAGGGGAACAAAGAAAAGACATGCAGGCCTATATGGAAAAAGCAGCACACTACTAAACTACCACCACAAAAGGCCCCAAGCCACGTGGTCACTCACAGTCACAACAGGCCATGGAAAACAATGAACTCAAGCAGGCCTATAATATGACCAGACAAAGGAGGCCTGCTAAACAACACAGCTTTAATACAAAAATGCAAAAACGAAAATCCACAGGGCTACGAAAGGTTGGAAAGTTACACAACAAGTACACACACACATCCAACAAAGGTATATATTTATTAACACACACCCAAAAGTGAAATACACCCCAAAACCCACATTTACCAATTCAATCCAATGCCATCCATGCATGATGTTTAAATTCAACAGACACCACAGAAACATGCACCCATGGGTACCTCTGGGCCTACTGGCTGAAATTCCAATCAAAGAAAAACAACTAGGCCCCTACTGAAACTACAGGCCACAACAATACATTTTAAAAACGATGAAAATCCCAAAAAATGTAGGTACAAACAAGCCCCAATCAAACAAACAAGTACACCAATTCTCCAACTTACTTGTAAAATCTCAAATCCAAAAGTCCTCAAATCCAATCATATGATGCAGCAGACAGACACAAAAAGTGATCCTTCCAGCTCCAAATCCAAATGAAAGTGAACAGCACATGGACAAAGCACTGGGAGGAGCCTGCTGGACAGGAACAGGAAGTTTGAGACTCAGGGCACTGCCTTCCTCTTGGAAAAAAAAGTAAAAACGAAAAAGGACTCCTTGCACAAAAAACTACAGCCAAATCACAATCTGAGGAGATTTTTGTAGCAAAATCATCATTTTCGAGAAGGTTTTATGATGCTCGAGAGATATTCTTCGCCAGATTGAAGTTTCTTCGTGTTCGGGATCGCGATCTTACCAACACTGCCGCCGGAAGTCAGATCGCGCGTCTGAATGACGTGTTCGCGTTCGCACACTCTCGCGGGATCGTGCGGCCGGATTCCAAATCTCATGGCGCCCGCGAACGGATAGGAAATCGCGTCGGCGAACGCAGAATCACGGTAGGTCGTTACCGCGCGCGCGAGAACGCATATTGAGCGCGCGAAGAAGAAAAACAGCTACGCTATGCCGCAAATTGCGTAGTGCTCGGCAACTTCGCACTCTACGCAAATCGCGAAGTTGCCGAAACTCCGCGAGCGTAGCGTAGTTCACCGGCCAGGGTTAATATGCACCCTAGATGTGTGTGGTGGTTTGTCAGAAAAATATATTCTCAGAATTCATGCAGCATCTCTGGAGGCTGTTAACAGTGCAGGGCAGCTTCAGTAATGCCGGAAGGCATTTGAATAGCAATATTGACCACCCCCTCACATCTGATAGCGACAGAGTTAGGGTATACAACTTGCAAGTGAGACCCAACTGCATAAGTGATCATAACCCGATCCTTTTAAAAATAAATCTTAATCCTCCAAAATCTCCTCACGCTCAGAAAATCGAGAGCATCATCTCTTCAGGTATGAACGGCACTAGAATATAGTGGGCAGAGGTAGATCCCTCTAACTTCTTACAAGACTTAGGGGTCGATTCCGATCTCGGTTGGTAGGGCTCCGAATCGGATTCGGCTTTACCGGATCCGAGTCGGAGGCTTTGTTTCCGACCGAGTCGTACTGAGGTCCGGACGCCCAAGAACGATGCGATTGAACGCGTAATCGCCGACCGACTCGTTTCCGGGTGCGAACCGCTCTGTCCGACTCGTTCGCACTTGATTCGTACCGCGCAATGGAGACGTTTTACGACCGAGCCAGTACGATGCACGATCCGGACAGCCGGATCGAGTCGGAGCCTCCGACACGAAAAAGCTCTCGGAAGCGGGCTTCGGGGGTCCGTGCCGGACCCCCCTTCACCCGTAGCCGTACGGGTCGGACACAGGGGGGACCCATGGGTCCCCCTATACATGTGTGTACGGTGCGGATGGCACCAACGCGTACCCACTACAGGGGGCCCCCTTGTGCGCAACGTACCCATTGAGTCAATGGGAGCCCATGTACACGTCGTACGACCGACTCCCATTGACTTCAATCGGAGTCCGACCGAACCGAGTTCAACAGCATACGGCCGCATCGTACTCGCTCGGTCGGACTGCAGGGGTCCGGCTCGGTCAAAAACAATCCGGATCGGTCGGAGAGCTTTCCGACCCAGATCGGAATCGGCCCCTTACTAGCTAAAAACCTTGCCCTCTTTCTAACAGGCTGGCCAAAGAAAACAACTATGAAGATACTCAGGAAGCACACATGCAATTTTCTAATTGCATCAACCAACATTTGACAGGGAGGTCAAAGGGACTAAGGAGTGATAGAGGATGGTTTAATCAGCAATGCTCAAAGGCTCAGAGCAATCTTGTTAAAACACTACATCAGCGCCCAAGGGATCCCATAGCAGTACAGGAAGCAGGACAGAATTACAACACCGCTATTAAAAACAGAAAGAAAACACTGCAAGGGGAAGCCTGGGAGAACGTATTAAAGGCATCAGAAACCAAGGACAGTACCCTGTTCTGGTGTAGAATCAATGCCCTGTTGTTCACCAAGGGAATAGGCCCCGATCTGGAATCTTCAATCCCCTCTGCCCAAGGGGTGGCCCATTTGGGTTCGATATTTTCATGCACAAGAGATGATGAGGGAATTCAACAGTCCACAGTGGCTCTCTCAAGAACAGATTTGGTCTTTACATTAGAAGAGGTGTTAAGGGCAATAAACAAAAGCCCTAAATGAAGAGCCCCAGATGGGGTTCCAATGAACACCTAGAAATCAGAGCCAGCCCTACGGGCTTCACTGATGACTCGGGTGCTAAATGCAGCCGGAGCATGATATGGACCCCCATCCTGGTTGCATTCAGTGATCATTTCCATTTTTAAAAAGAAACCAAGGAATAACCCAAAATATTATCACCGACTCCTCCGTCAATCATTTGGGGAGGGTCCTGTTAGAGAGATTGGAACCCTCAGCAGAGGAGAATGCAATCTTAACAGATGCCCAATATGGGTTCAGAAAAGGGCTTGTGACAGTTGAACAGGTGCTCAACCTGAGCCTTTTGATGGGGAAGCACACCTTAGCAAAAGCAGGCTCACTACACTTATGCTTTGTTGTCCCATAGTACCAAATCCTGCTACTGTGCTTTTCCAAATTCCCTGTACTGCAGAATGGTTTACTGTCATTGATTTATGTCAGGCTTTCTTCTCAGTGCCCTTGCACGAAGCTAGCTAATTTTTGTTTTCATTTCTTTTCCAACAGAGGACAATCAAGTGGTGTTATGTCCCTCAATAGTATACAGAGAGCCCTTCTATTTTCAATCAGATCCTAAATAAATATTTCGAGCCTCTGCAAATGCCATGTGACTCTGTTTTAATGCAGTATATTGATGATTTGCTGGTAGCTTCAGATACACGAGAAGCTTGCAAAAATAACACCATTGCATTTTTTATTCACCTGGCAGAAAATGGACAAAAAGTGTCTCCAGGTAAACTGCAGTACTTTAAAAAGAAGTACATTATCTGGGACACATTATCATGAAAGGAGTTAGGAAGGTGACCCCGGAAAGAGTGGAAGCCATTTTGAAAATGAATCCACCACAAACACAAAGAGAGCTCAGGATATTTCGGGGAATGGTTGGCTACTGTAGACAGTGGATACCACATTTTTCTTTGATAGCAAAGCCTATACTGAGGCTGACACATCGAGATGTGTCTGATCTCATTCCTTTGGACAAAGAATGCACTAAAGCCTTCCTAAAGCTGAAAGGTAAACTGTGCCGAACCCCAGCTCTAGGAATGCCAGATTATACCCAAGAGTTTACTTTATTGTGCAGTGAAAGAGATGGGTGCGCACTCGGTGTTAACACAAATGCATGGAGGAGCCTGAAGACCTGTGGCATACTTTTCAACCACCCTGTAGCACCTGGACTCCCCGGCTGCTTGAAGGCAGTGGCTAAAGTGAATGTTAGCCTGGAAAAGAGTGAAAACATAGTGATGGGACATCCCTTAATTGTCATGGTACCACATTGAGTTGAATTGTTGTTGACCAGAACAAAAAAGCAATATCTGACACAGAGTAGACTCAGCAAATGTGAACAAAGTCTGCTTGATCCAGATAATACTACCATCAGGTGTTGTAATATTAAATGTCTCTGCCCTGTAACTGAACCACAAGACAGAAATGTTTTGATCATGATTGCCTAAGTGTCACTAAACTATGCACAAAACCAATGCCTGATATCAATGATGAACCTTCAAATCAAGTCGGACTATGTCCTGTTTGTTGATGGCTCATGCTTGCAGAGTAATGGAGGCCCACTGAGAGCAGCATATGCTGTGTGCACCATAAATGATGTAATCGAGGCATTGTGGCTCCAATCTGTTTTCTCCGCACAAGTTGCTGAGTTAATTGCCCTTAACCAAGCTTCCATTAATTGCACAATTGAGAGTCACCATGTTTACAGACAGCAAGTATGGTTTTGGTGTAGTGCATGATTTTGGACAATAATGGATGCAGAAAGGGGTTTTGACTTCCACAGGATTACCAATCAGAAATGGATAGAATGTGAAGGATTTTCTCAGTGCATTGCAGCTGCCCAAAGAAATTGCTATGGTGAAATGCCCAAGGCATCAAACAAGCAGCGGAAATGTTGTGATAGGCAACAGCTAACTGACTCCGTAGCTAGGTACTTTCCCTATTTAGCATGCACAATTAATAGATGATTTACAGTAAATTATGGTTTCACAAGGAGATCTGAGGAAGAGAGTGGTTTCGCAATGATGACGGAAATAACTGATACCCTGGAAGAATTAAAGAGAGTACAGGAGAGGTAACAGAGTCTGAACAGAGTGGGTGGATCAGAGCAGGTTGTACAAAAAATGTAAATGACATTTGGATGTCCAGTGTTGCCAGACAGCTTGTTCTTTCCAATGACTGGGTACTACCATGGATACGCACATTTAGGGAGAGATGCGATGGTGAGGCTTTTCAGACAAAGTTGGTTTAATCCTAGAGTTTGAATGATTGCTAATGAAAAACTGAAAGAGATGTGTCACATATCAACAACTAAATGTAGGGAAAAAGACTCCAGTTTGAAGCACTCACCGAGGACGATCATGTGGTCCTTTTAAGAGACTACAGGTGGATTTTATCAAGATGCCTGTTCATAATGGGCTGAGATATATCTTTGTGATTATCTGTGTATTCTCTAGATGGGTAGAAGTCTACCCCACAAGGAGAAGTCTCACTATACCCAAACTGTTATCACGTGAAATCATACCAAGATTCGGAATGCCAGTCCTTCTTGAGTCAGATAGAGGAACCCACTTCAATAACGAAGTGATAAAAATGTCAACTGGCTCCCCTACAAAGCAAAAATTCAGCTGAAAATTACCTGCATGACCCACAAAGCCCTACACTTCTATACCCCAAGTTACCTGGTTCAGAAGCTTGAACGATCCGGAGGTTCCAGATCCTCTAGAAGGTCCATCACCTTGCTGCTGAAATCACAGATACTCAAAAAATTTTTTTTACAATAGAGCCTTCTTAGGCATTGTCCCAAGAATTTGGAACTCCCTCCCCCCTCAAACTAGACAGAGTCTATCTACAGCATCCTTTAAGAAAGAAGTGAAAATGTTACTTATGAAGAAATTTCTGCCTTAGGTTCTAGGGCCTCGTCTTTCCGAGCTTTTCAGGTCTCAGCAACTTCTCTCTTGACTACAGTTAGCTTGTCATACAACGTTTATACCTATTTGTTTAACATGGAGGTGAGATTGCCCTCATCGGGTGAGCTGTCATATCCTGTTCTATTTTTTTTTACTATGATAAGATTGTTTTCTTCTTTATGTCTCTATTCTTTGAATGTTTGTAAAGCGCTCTGATGCCCGCGAGGGTCATGTTTGTGCTATATAAAACCCCTCAAATAAATAAATAAAGCCACAAACATTAGATGGTGGGGCACCCCGGGATGAGAAGGATGGGGGCAGCTATCAGCAACCTTGGCCAAACTGCAGACAACAGCCCTCAGGTACCAGGATGTCCTGATAATACACCTGGGTGGCAATGACCTCGCACAGCTTGCGAGGAAGGAACTCCTCCATGACATCCGGCTAGGGCCGACAGAGGCAGCAAGGTCCTTTAGCAGCACCATCATCATGTGGTCAGAAATCATCCCCAGGCAGACATGGCATGGGGCAATGTCAAATGGGGCGTTGGATACCTACAGGAAGAAATTAAACATCGCAGTCAGCAAGTCCTGCCAGGCAAATGGCTTTGAGAGTATCTGGCATGGCCCGATCAGCCCAAGACAGCTGTAATTGTAACCAGGGGATGGGGTGCACCTGTCAGATGAAGGAATCAAGGTGTTGTAGGCAAACCTATGGGCAGCCATGACAATAGAGGGCTGCGCCTAAGAGAGACAGAAATATACCCTGAACTCAAGGCGGAATAGTCGCCTAGAGACATGAGCCCCGCAGGCGGCATGGCAGAAAAAGGGTAACAAAAGTTGGTAAAGGATGCACATCAGCAGGGGGGTGTGAGATATGAATGACACCTACCTGGGACTACCTTATTGCAGGGTGAGTTGGCCAACGAGGGGGAGTAAGTGTAGTAGTCCAGACCCGCCGGACAACAGGGCACAAATATGGACAGACAAGGTAGTGAGTTGAGCCTAACATCAGTGAGAGGCTACCCCACCCCTCGCAGGCAGAGAAAAATCCAAAGCAAAAAACAGTATTACCCCACGAAAAGCGGTATGTATGATTGATGGCATATCAACAAGTAAAGGATGCCATAAATGACAGGAAATGACAATGCATGATTGATTTATGGCAAATATGATTTGCCTGTCGCGTATTTATGACCTTGTTAGAATGATTCATGATAATTGTCGAAGTGATTTATGAATGCAATGACAGAGTACCAATCATACATGTTGTTATGGTTACAGAATTGGTAAGGTGACATCAATCATGGAACCTTGGGGTTGGGACAGTTGAGGGCTGAATATGGCATTGAAGATTGTGTGGTTCTGTATCTCTACACTTGTGCCAATAAAATTCTACAAAATATTGCCATGTGCAGTGCTTATTTTTAACTAATTTGTCTATGGTGGAAAACGCCCATTGACCTCTCCGAAGCCACAAGGATTCTCCATGGTGAGATTGTAAATGGGTGAAAGGCCTAGGTTATGTACCAACCCCCAGAATAGATAAATTTTGTGAGCAATGTGAAATTCAGTATTTCTTCTGCAAAGTATGCCTCAAGGCCTTCTTTCATGAGACACCAACGCCCGAGACAAGTGATTCAGGTTTACGCAACCCTTCGACTTTCACTCCCAACAGTAGTATGGTTCCTAATGAGGTGCTCACCTTTGAACAGGCTGTAATTAAGGACCTAGCAAAGAGCACCACCCCAAGACACTTTTGCAATATCTCTACAGCAGAATTGACGGCTGTCAGTTCCCTTGCTAATGACACGACCATCACTATTAAACAAGCTGACAAAGGCGGAGCAACCATGGTCATGTCTACCTTAGACTATGACACGGAATGCCAGAGGCAACTCAGTAACCGCCAATACTATACACCGATTGCCAGTAGCTCAATTAAACAACTGACCAAGACCATTACAGCTATGGTCTTTAAAGCAGAAAGCCAGGGCTGGTTGAGCAAAAAGGAGGCAGACTTCCCAGTACCTCCCGATCCCGGCAGAAGTGGGTAGGTCAGAGAGCCTGTTGCTGATTCAGCAAACGTGAGTACATTGTGTCCGATAACACTGTGCTTCTCGGTGCACACTTTGCCCAGAGCCTTCGTAATTCTCCTTAATGGTGGGGTTTTCTTAGTTACTCTGCAACACGCAAGCTCATCTAACGTTAGTTTGGTTTTCATTATGCATAGTTTACCGAAACAACGAGAGCTTTTGTACACCTAGCGGGGACCCATTATCTTTGCAGTTGTTGTACCACACCAAACAATCTTTGGTACCCCCGCCACAGACCAAATGTTTCTAGACTATTGTAACCTGACATGTGGCATTTACACAAATATCTGCCCTGACAGGACACACGCAACTTTTAACAAACAAGTTTTACACCCAGCTCATGTCTATTTGACCACCATATGATCTGGGCGAGTCCGTTTACATAACATATATTAACGGCTGCCTCTCATTAACTGTTGATAGTTTTAACAACTCCCTCACTGCTCCAAATACCTATTCACGTACCTACAACATCTTACGTGTTGTGCTCTAATCTCCTTTTCTTTTAACCTACAACCCACACAGTACATAGGGAAATTCCTTGTGTGATACCTGCCGGGTATTGATGAAGTAAAATGAGAAACCCGACTGAGTTCATCATTTCTTTCTGTAACCATGGTGGTGTTCCACCATACGTGCCTGTGTAATTTTCACGATAAAAGGTCTGTGAGAGTCACCCACACGGCACTCACGTTGTGTATGTTTTTAGCCATCACCACTGTGTGCTGTGAGCTTGTCACACAAGGAACACAAAAGTGTTGTTCATGCTGAAGTCTCAGATCTTAATATTTGTTTTTATTCCTTCACTAGGTTGGTCATGTTCTATCAGGTACTACACATCGTATGTGTTAGGCTGGTTTAAAGAGGTAGATTACACCATATAACCACCCATGTGTAGATAGATTTGATTTTAGAAGGTCCTGACGAATCGCCATCAGATTGATTAACTACCAGGCAAGAAACATGTTGACCACACAATAGAGCGGCCTACCTGAGACATAACCTCAGACATGTGCCTTTGTTTCTTTTAATCAGGTTGGGAGACTTATTGATTAAAATTGTTTTCGTTGGTGCTTCCAAACCTGTTTTAAACTTCCATCAGGTTACACACCTCCACTCACTCATCTACACTGGTTAGGTCCCTCACCCACCCGGCACCAAACTGCAATTTGGAATAAAAGATCTCCGCCAAAGAGCCCCTCATAGGGAGCCCGTCAGGTATTACAGCGCCGACCTGACAAGGAGAAGCCCTATGATGAAGCATGACACCCAGCCGGGTGTGTGAGGGCCCCAAATTCCAAGAGGAGGGATCCCCGTCCTCCTACTTCTCATGACCATGCAAAACCGGTTCCCCTAGTTTTCCCTTGTCTCGTAATTAGGAACAGCATACTTTCTGTATCTTTGTATAGAATTTGAACCATCTTGGTAAGTCCTTAGGCTCCCGCAGTTTCTGGTAGCAGATTGATGGCTTACACCCAGAATAGAGCTTAAATTTGTACCCAAAATATTTTTAAAATAATCCCTGATTCCAGTTTCTGGTGCCCAAATCCGGATGCAGTGACAAGCGGTTACGGTCAAGGCAGTTGTAGTTTGGAGGTGTGAGTATCAATAGTGAGAACTTGCTGTGGTTGTGAGAGTAGAATGAGTGTGCTTTCTTAGCAGATAAATTGAATAATATGAGAAAAGTATTAAGAAATTGATGTCATGTCATGGTTGTGACCGACAGCTCTAGGGGCTCACATATGACATATCACTGCCATGGCCTGTGTGGCAAAATCCAGTCCTCAATTGCTGTGGCCAAGTATTGGTGGTGTTGCCGTTTAGCGCCAGGAACATGAAGCAGCTAGTCCAATGCTTACAAGACTTTATGGGAGAGATGGGGGTTCTGTGCCATGCAAGACTTTATGTCTTATTCTCATTCCCAGTGCCTACAAAACTTTAGGGTTACATGTGTTTCTTCTGTTTCTCTTTAGTATGATGTTCATTCTTATTTATGTACCATACATCTTGTTATTGCAGTATGGTGCCTGTTTTTACAGTATGGTATCTGTTCTTGCTTGCACATGCAACACTGTAGTACTGAAGCACGGGTGTTTTGTTTCCCACTTGCACGCCTCAACGCACAAAGGATTACATATCGTGATTTCCGAGCATGGCGGCCATGTTGGGTGTGGCTCACGTATAAAACGAGCCTCGCCCTTGATGGCGAGCTCGCTATTCCTCTGTCTGTCCTCGCAGACAGTCTTGATTGTGCTCCAGCTTCCACATTGAGTTGGGCATGTCCTCTTCTCCTTCGGCGAAGGCAGCTGCGAGTGGCGATTTCTTCTGGACACATCTAAGTGTAGATCCTAAATCAGCAGCAAGTGTTGTTGCACTGTAAAGACTCTCGTCAACAGGTTTGAGATCGGTACATTCTCAGAAATAGATTATAAGCCTTTGTTCATTTTTACAGGTCACCTTCCCTGCAGTTACCTTCCCAACAACCCTTTCCCCTCACCTGGCCACTTCAATAATCTGCGCCATTACGACATTCAGACTTGGGGTTGCCTGAAGGTGGACCCTTGCAGCAGCAAGCAAGCCCCGAGGAATTCTGGCGTTTGACATGCCACGAAGAAGTTGATTTCAGGCTCATAGAAGTCGAAAGATCCTGGGATATTAATCTTGTTTTGCAAAGAGGTCAGTTGATGTGGAGTGTGAGGTACCATTACTTCCATCAGTAACTATAGGGACACGCGTTGGTGATTGATTAACTTTGTTAATGCTGGTGGAACCTTATTGCGCACTATGGTAAAGCTGGATTAACTGGTGTGAATTTTCGCTGGTTGAGAAGTAACTTGGGATTGTGAATTTCTTGAGTGATTGCAGAATCCAAATTTCTTTAGAGAAAAGAAAAAATAAGCAAACAAGATTGGTGAGAAAAGTTGTGTGAAAATAGCGAAGAAATTGTAAAGGAGGGTGAACGATGCGAGGAGTAAAAAGTCGACGTCATAGTGTTTTGCGCTGTCATTGGTTGGTTGGTCTTCTATGCAACACTGCTTATTGGACATTGTTCATTTGAGCTCTGTCTATGGATTGGATAAATGGGTTGCTGAAAATTGAAGCTGTTATTTGATTGGTAATTGAAGTTCTGACAAATATGGAACAAAATCAAAACATTTGGTTTCGCAAAATGATTCAATAGTTGGGTTGTCAAAATGAAATGTTTTAAGGATTTTTTTAAATTTGTAATGGGAGATGTTACTATTCCTGTTTGGAAATATGAGGAATCGCCTCTTGAGGATACTCCATCTTACATAATGACTACCAAGCAGTGGCAGCTGGTGACATTTGAAAGTGGTGGGGGCGTTGAGTATGAGTGGCCAGTAGCAAGTGAGCGTAGCAAGCGAGCCTGACAGTCTTAAGAGGGGTTCTTCTCTCCCACAAAAGGTTTGAAAAAAGAGTCGGAAAATGGGGCATTTTCAGGCACATTTGAGAAAGCAAGAAGGTTAATAAAGTAATTTTGAAAGTGTAGCTATGACATCATTAAAGAGATTTCATATGATAATTACGCAGCTGTTTATTCAGTATAACCATAGAACTTCATAACAGACTTTGAGACAAAGCTGATCACCTCACATTTGCCCAGACAGTGTTAGCAAGCAAGGCCTCTTTTTCTATCATTTAAAAGTTTCTGTCAGGCGACTTTCTGCACCTGTGAAAAGCGCAGATAATTGATTTCTCGATTCCTCCTGCTTGCCCCAGTGCTGTGTGTGTGCTAACTAACTTTGGGCCAGATGTATCAAGCAAAATTGCGTTCGCAAACGCCGAAATTCGCAGAATTTCGACGTTTGCGAACACAATTTTGCTTAGTGGTATGTATTAAGGCAAAACTGCCTCGCAAAATAAGGAATCGCAAAATTTGCGATTCCCTATTTTGCGATTGCATTTAAGGAATCGCAAATTGCGATTCCTTAAATCCAATGTAAGAAGCACCAAAAAAGTGCAATTTGGCCTTAAGGAATCGCAAATTACCACCAACTTCAAGTTGGTGGTAATATGCGATTTCTTTGAAAAATGCACTTTTTAGCATTTTTCAAAGTGCCATGTGGTGCACATACATGCCCTTAGGGCATGTATGTGCGCCACATGTGCACACATACATATTTCAGGGGTGCAACAGGGTGTCAAAAGGACACCCTGGCACCCTTGAAATTGCATTCTCAATTTGCGATTCTCTAATTGCGATTCGCAAATTGAGAATGTCTTCCCATTCATTCCTATGGGCCTCTACGCCCATAGGAATGAATGGGAAGGTATTCCTTAATTGCGAATCGCAATTTGCAATTCGCAATTAAGGAATATTAAGGAATTGCAATTATTATTGCGATTCCTACATACATAGCATTTTGCGATTCCTTAATAGCAATTCGCTAAAATTCGCTATTAAGGAATCGCAAATGCAATCCTTGATACATCTGCCCCTTTGTCTTTAACGCAGCCATTACAGCCCCTCTTCATCGCTTAGTAACAATCCGTGAAAGGTACTGCAGGTTTAACCTGGCGATTGTGAATTATCAATTTACCCAAACATGCACACAGGTCTGTTAATCCATAAAGATGAATTAGGTCGACAGAGTACTGTGTAATAAACAACAAATATGACTTGTCCCATTGAACATTGGCTCTTATAATGGCTGCCACGTACTAGCATCGGATAAAGACGACAAAAACATCACTTAGTAGCCCAGGTAATCTGCCTGTCACAATGCAAATAAGACGTGGCAATGGAAAAATGAATGCGCACATACTAATGTAATGTCACATCACGTGGTATGTTTTTACAATAGCGCGCAACCAGGCAAAAACCACAAATGGAGATAGTTATGGGTTAGGGAGGCTTACACTAAGTATATACAGGCAAGCAAGGCATCTAGTGACAAAAATTGAAGATAACCTCGTACAGTGAATGAGAGATGCACCCCTAGCTTCTCATATTCAGTCAATGATTCTGCGCTCCTTTCTCTATCTTATATTCTCAGCTGGCTGTAAGGCTTCATCATCTCGGTTTTGGAAGCCCAAATCATAATGAACAAAAACTCATGACAGTCTATTTCCTTTTAGTGAGTAAATATCAGTCTTTGTCGGTGTTGAAAAACGCAGGCTCTTCCCTTATGGAAATACACCTCGTGGTGTGTGTTTGATTTTCTAGTCCTCTTTCAGACATTTACGGTATCAGACGCATTGTCTACATCCAGAACTATTGTTGCAAGTATGCTTTCTCTCATCTAAGCTCTTGCACAGCACGAATAGATGAAGCATTTAATTCTTTTCAGAGCAGGAAAGGGAAAATAAGCGAACTTGTCAGTGTCATGCGCACCAAATAGATACACTGCGTGTACTTTGTGGTGCAACAGTGATTGCAGGGTTGCTCTTCAGCTTAATTTAAACTTGCATTCTGGGAGCCGTGGTTGTTATTTACTTCAGTGAGCCAAAGTATTTATAGTTGTACAGATAGGGAAATAACTTTTAAACCAACTTTGGCATATGCAATCTTGGTTATTATTTTGATACCTGAAGTAGCGCGGATATTATTTACATTAACATATGACATTAAACAACGAGGTTAAGGGTAGATGTCCGTTATGGGAATAAAAGCAACATGTCAAGAGCAGCACGGTACTGTGCAAATAAAGTACACCAAAACTGTGCTATCAGAACAAGCATGTAAGACAAAAGTAAATCATTCACATACCGTGACGTTTTTCCCGCCGACTTGCTTCTCAGGGTAAAAGTGGCTGGCTGTTAGTGTCGATGTCAGGGGCAGCTATAAAACAACAGTTAGAAAGCTAATGATGAGGTTTCTGACCTGAATGCTGCTACGGGCTGGAACTTGAAGGCTGGTATCTGTCTGTCGCAGGCAGATTAAACCGATCAATGGGCCTCCCAGTGATCAATGTGTGCCAAGTTACATTTGTTATACTGTTCACTGTTGTGTTGTTTCCTTCTTTCGGGCCTCTATTGTACGAAACGAGATGAGGCCCCCTCGGAAGCGACAGGTTCGGTCTCAGTCAGGCTGCTTTTTTCCTAACGTTTTCAAAAGCGAAACCATGCAGTTTAACCCGTGATACAGCAAATTATTCAGGAGAGGCACCCCTCCTACACCCCGCCCCCTCTCGGGATGACCAATCCACTACCTCTTTGTCTCCTTCGGCCGCAGCCTGGCCCACCCACTCCCATTGAAATGAATGGAGTTTTGTTAACTCCTTCCCAGGCCACTGTAACGTCCGCCCGAAGGCCTCCTTGTAGATGGCATTGTAATTCACCACTCCTCTAAAATTACGTCACTTGTGCAGCTTGTGCCTGCAGGTCGAGCATTACCTCGCCCTTGGCACATGCGCAGCAGGACATGTCCACAATTCAACATGTTTATTGCCGATCAGCAAGTCGTCATTTGTTTCAAGCTGCTGGGCGTTTATGCTCATCGACATCTTGCTGCTCCCTCAGGGTGGTAGGGAGGGCAACGCCCTCTACGCCCATTAACACCAGCCGCCCCTGCTACCAAGCATGGATTAAATTCATGTATATGGTTAAAACAATGGATGAGGATTACAGAGGATGAGGGTGCATTACGTTTTCCTAGATATGGAACCTTTAACACCAGGATTCTAGCTCATTTGAGGGGAAAATTGTATGAGATGAAGCCACCACCTTGACCCATGCAATGTGAAGCTTTACAGATCTGGGAAAAGGTTGCAAGAGAGAAGGAAAGAGAGAAATATCAGAGAAAAGCAGAGAGATCAGTGAAAAAATATGTAAATGCTCAATGGGATGAAGAACAGCGTAGGTGGAGGAAAGGAATCATTGAGGGAAACAGACTGTACCCAGTTCTTACTTCAGGAATTAAAGATAAGGATGTGGTTAAGCATGAAGGAGAGACACTAATTCGGGAGATGAGATATTTGAAGAGATGCTGTCATCCTGACCACCTCCCGTAACAAATACAGAACCAGGAGAGATAAGTGTTAGTGCTAGTCAAGCTGTGGCTACTGCTCCGGTACTTCCAGATCTACTTCTATTGAACAACCTACAAGAGTTTTACAAATTTCTCCACCTGCAGCAAGACGACCTATAACTGTTGTCTCAATTAACACTGATTCGGATATGCCGTAAGTGGTTCCTAATGTATCACCCCAAATTGAGAGTAGCCCAGAGGTCACGGCATCTTCAGCAGTTGATATGCCGACATCACAGAATACACCATTAGTACTGTGGAGACCTCAACAAAATTTACAAGCTTTAATATATGGAGGAGGAACTTTGGTTTTTACAACTCCTTTGGGTTCTAGTGAGTTACTTGGAAGTGGAAATGGAGGATTACAGCTTGGATAGAGGAATTGACTAGCGAAAGAAGAGCAGAGGTTATGGAACCTCCAAAGGACACAGAAATCAAAAAAGATAAACCTCTAGACATGTCGTTACAACGACTGCGTTGTTAGAACGCGATACCTTTACATCGCAAGTCATTAGATCGACTTGCTGTAGGGGGCGCGCTGGACTTAGGAATAGTATAATTTACTATTCCGACTCCAGCGTGCGCAACAGTAGGGAAGGTGTTGGAATAGTAAATTATACTATTCCTTAGGTTAGAGCGCCCCCTACAGCAAGTCGATCTAATGACTTGCGATGTAAATATTTTGCATTCTAACAACGCGGTCGTTGTAACGACCGCGTTGACGACCGGGTTGTAAAAGTAACGTGATGTAATGGCAGTGTTGTAAACACTGCTTCCCCTCAAAGAGCAGCCACTACACACAATCAATCATTTGGCAGAAGTAGCAAAGAAATATGATGTGGATCTCACTAACAATGTGAACTTACAACGAAGTTACAGGGTTGAGTTAGATGACCAGACAATTGAAAATCTGAGGGTTGCAAGAAAGCAGGTACACATTATGGAGCTTATTAGGTGCATTCGCAGATTGAAGGATGTGGAAAGTTAGACCTGAGATGGGCAAGGAAACATGGAAAGAAAAAGAGGAAGCTGAGGGAAAGCAAGACAAAGTGAGTGAAGTGGTAGAATATCCATTGAGAGAGGTAGTTGGAGCTACACATGATCCATGAATAGAGGTGATTTGACTACATTTACAATTTCCTGAAGTTGAGAGACAAACCAGTGCAGTGGTGTGACCAGGTGGAATTGTTTATTAAGATTTCAAAGGTATTGTGGAAAGACCTGGATACATTTTTTGACAGTGTGGTCCCTGCGGATTTAAGGTCAGAATGTAAAATATCTGTTCAGTGGCCGAAGGCCAGGCCTCAGAGAGAAAAGAGAATGGGTGTTCTGTCCCCAATTGTGTTGTAAAATATGAAGCAGTGATACATTTTCTGAAGGGAAAAATTCCTCCTAAAGATATTGATTGGCTGAAAATTAAAAGAATGACCCAGGAACCGAAGGAAACGGTTCATGAGTGTTATGAAAGGTTGTTGCAGGCTTTTAGACAGCACAGTGGAAGCGAGTATCCTGAAGAGAAGGATATGGGAATTCTTGTGTCACAATTCGTTTTGGAATTGAAGCATGAGATTAGCACGCATATTACGCAAGGTGTTATCTGCTTGCAGACAAAATCACTTGATGAAATTCTGCGTTATGCGAAGTATTGTAGCAATGAATTGGACATGAAACAGAGGAAAGCCAGGGAAAAGTTTATGTTGGCTTAGGCAAAGTTGGCTCAGAACGTGTTTCAATGTCAGTCGTTGGTTGGAAATCAGGGCATGATGCATGTAGTAGTTGCTCCACAAGCTGGTTTTGCAGGAAATTCAAATGGGATGCGGATGCCCCACAGAAGAGGTAAAGGTGTTCCAGCAGTTGTGGGATCTGGGGCAGATGTTGCTGCCATGAAGAAAGCTACTGCGTGTCACATCTGTAATGGGGTGGGGCATTGGAAACGAGAATGTCAATTTAATCCAGAAAGCTTTGCAGGGCAAGCACAAAATTCTCAGGAAATGACAGTGCAAGGAATGCAAATATGATAAATGCAGAACCCATGCAGAATCAAAACCAAATGATACCAATTGTACCGGGTCAAATGGGGAATCCCAGAATGAATATAAATCAATTGCCAATCTTAAATCCAAATCAAAGTCAAAATGCAATGTCACAGTTTCAAAATCCAAATCAAGATGTTTTAGGACATTTTCTCTTATTTGAAATGGATAAGTTAAATGCGGATAATTCGCAATGACTGTGTCTGAGAGAAGATGAGGATTGTGTACTTGGAGTAGTTCTAGAGGTAAACCAAAGTGGCTCATATGTAGGAGCCAACGTCTATAGTCATGATGTGTCATTCTTAGTTGACACTGGGGCTACCCCATCCACAGTTAGAACCGTGGAAGTTCCAGACTTACCTCTCTCGGGAAAAACAATCCAAGTAGTTTGGGGTTACCAATAGACAAACGTCAAATCCAATTCCAGAACAAGTTCCTGTAAAAATAGGGAAATTTGAGGAAAAACATCAATTTGTTGTTTGTGAATCACGTCCAGTGAACCTGTTAGGAAGAGATTTGCTATGTAAATTAAATTGCACAATTTACTGTACACCAGATTAATTGGTTAAGCAAATAGCTGATACAGGAATGTTCACCTTACTGACTGATGCTGAATTGCCAGAAGATCTCAGACCTACTGGAAATACTGAAGTCTGTGATTTCACAGGAAAATATATTGGACTCATAAAAGGTGTAGAACAAGTGCAAGTCCAGATAAAGCCAAATCCAAGTGTAGTTTTCCCAAGAAAGTCACCTTACCCATTGTCTCTTAAACAATTGCTGGGATACAACCCGTAATTGAAGCCATGCTCCAGAAAGTTGTACTGAGAGAATTATTTGACAGTTCATGTAATTCACCTACAATGGGTATCCAAAAGCCAAATGGAAAATATAGGATAGTGCAGGATTTCAGAAAATCGATGACATAGTGGTGCCTTGTTGGCCCATAGTGCAAAATCCTGCTACTGCGCTCTTCCAAATTCCCTGTACTGCCGAATAGTTTACGGTCATTGATTTATGTCAGGCTTTCTTCTCAGTGCCCCTGCACGAAGATAGTCAGTTATTGTTTTCATTTGTTTTCCAACAGCGGACAATCAAGTGGTGTTGTGTCCCTCAAGGGTATACAGAGAGCTCTTCTATTTTCAATCAGATCCTAAAGAAAAATCTCCAGTCTCTGCAAATGCCATGTGACTCTGCTTTAATCCAGTATATTTATGATTGCCTGGTAGCTTCATATAAATGAGAAGCTGGCAAGAACAACACCTTTGCATTATTGAATCACCTGGCAGAAAATGCACAAAAAGTGTTTCCAGGTAAACTGCAGTACTGTAAAAAAACGAAGTACATTATCTGGAGCACCTTATCTTGAGAGGAGTAAGGAAGGTGTTACTGGAAGGAGTATAAGCCGTTTTGCAAATTAATCCACTACAAACACAAATACCTCAGGATGTTTTTGCGAATGGTTGGCTACTGTAGACATTGGATACCAAATTGCTCTTTGACAGCAAAGCCGCTACTGAGGCTGACACATCAAGATGTGTCTGATCCGATTCCTTGGGACAATGAATGCACTAAAGCCTTCCTAGAGCCGAAAGATAAATTGTGTCACGCCCCAGCTCAAGTAGTGCCAGATTATACCAAAGAGTTTCATTTATTTTGCAGTGAAAGAGATTATTGCGCACTCGGGGATATTCACAAGAACGTGTGATAATCATCGCAAAATTAGCTTAACGCAACTTTGCACATCGCAATCCATCGCGGGAAAATAACACTGTGTTAACATTGTATTCTCAACCCGGCGGAACAATACGATAGTCTCACGATAACGCGCCAAATGACAGCATTAAAATAAACGCGACGCAGAAAAAATGCGAAACACCAACGCGAAAAAAGGTGCGATGCCCCAAATCGTGAAACCAAAAACAGCGATAACCAGCGACAGGACTGCAATTCCCACGCGTCATGCGTGAAAATGCACTATAAAAGCACAGAAAAACACAAACAAAACAATTCAAACTGTGTAGCACCATGGATGCACCCGGACGGACTGCAGAGGACAACGCGAACCCCACAAGCCCCACAGATGACCAGCACAGAACCTCGGGGTCGGGGAAGGCCAAGGAGAAGAGGAAGAGGAAGACGCGGTTCAGTCCGCAGGAAAACAGGACCATCGTTACGGAGGCGACAGAACACCACCAACAACTGTTCGTCACCTCCAACGTGTCATTGGCAACAAAGAGGCAAACATGGCAGACTATCTTGGACCATGTGAATGCAGTTGCAGAGTTGAGGAGGACAATGGAAGAGGCCAAGAGGAGCCAGAATGATGTGAAGGGCAAAACCAAGAAGAAACTCGATGCCAACATGAAAGCAGCAACGCAGAATGGATGCGGGGGTCCAGCGGCACACCAGGAGCTAGATGACATGGAGAAAATGGTGGCTACAGTCATCAGTCGGGATACGGTGCCAGGAGAAGTGGATCCGGACACTGCTCAACATGACCTGACACAACATCAACAGGGTGAGTACCGACCAGGGACTGGGGTTACGGGGGGAGATGGGCACAATGGCACACATGCACAATTAAGTAGAGCACACTGCACACCCACAATGACTCTGGATCCTGTCCCTGATCTCCTTGGCATACTGCATCACACATAGAAACAGCAAGTAGGCCCCCGTCGACAATGTGTTGTGGGGGGGCCCTCCTCACACATCACCAATCTCACAACAAACCCATGCACATGTGCTGAACCCAGCAAAGCTGCGGGTCCGTGAGCCACACTGACAATGCAAGTGACACTGCATGTCGATTAGCATGGCTGCGGTCCAATTACCATGACATGGTGCACGCCACGACACTGAGGTGACTGACTGTGGACCACATCCGGAAAGGAGCAGGTCACACTCTGACACAACCACGTGCACAAACAACCCCGAAGTCAACAACACATCTGCGGACAAACCATGCCCAAGAGTCAGAACTCGACCAAGAGCCCAATTTACCCAAGCCCGCAACATCTCAGCACTGTAGAAGCACAGAAGTCAAAGGCACACCACCTGAAAGGGAGAAGGGGCAGCCAAATCAGAGCTCCAGGGGTGACTCACCCACAATGCAGCACACACATATAAGAATAAGAGCACCTCAACACTGTTGACAATGTGGTACAAACTACAACACTTTCACAACAGAACACAGGACACAGCTGGTGCCGCATGTGTGTACAAAATGGCCAATAATACCGGGCATAGCAGGAAACTGTGAGATGACAATGTACGAGTACAACCTCACATCCATGATGAAGTACAAATGTCCACTGTCCCGCATCAAATAGGCATCTCCTCACAAACAGTCACAATGTACATTGTCATGCAGTCTGTATGTAAACTCCGCCAATGCGTCAACATACATGGAACACACTGTGAAACTGCATCTTCCCTTCACATTGCAGAGGGACAATAAACACCTCCTGCAGAGCAGAGCCTACAACACGTCAGTGATGATGGAGACGACCCCCAGGACATCGACTACGACGTACACCAATGGTTCATGGACAACCACCGCACCCCACCTCCAATAGCAGGGCAGCCTAGCACCATCAAGGTGATCCCACCCCCTGCACAGACCACACAGCAGGAAGCACCCACCACCAGGTCTGGCTCCCAGCACCTCCCCGTAGAACACATGGCGTTCCAACGCCGTGTGTTAGACTGCCAGAAGGAGCTGGCTGAACAGGTGCGGGTGGGGTTCGACCTCATGGCAGCCAAACTAGATGCCATACGTGGGTGTCTAAGTCCCATCAGGGACCACTTACAGTCCCTAACGGACACCCACAGTCCGCCCCATGCCCTCCAACAATCCATGGCTGGTGTCGCTGGAGTCATGACTCGGAGACAACAACAACTGTCCAGTCAGAGTGGCTACAGCGAAGTCATCCGTGATTTGGGAAACATAAGGAGGGTCATGGAGAACATGGAACGGATGCAGGCGCAAACAATGGCTACCACGGCTGCACACGAGAAAGCTGTAGATGGGATCTTCCATGCCCTGCAGATCCTCATCATGGGAGTGATGCCGCAAGATATTGCGCAGATGAATGCTGCTGCTACTCCTACATCCACATCTCCGGCCCCTGATGTGTCAGTTTCACACAGTGCTGCAAACCAACAACCAACACCCACATGTGAGGCACATGAAACGTTAGAGGACGAAGATGAGGATGAATCTGCCATAGTGGTAAGGAGGAAGCAGTAATATTCATCTCCGCCAAATGGCTTGTTACTGCTTGGGTCTGCCCTCTGCATCATGCCCTGGAATGACACCTTCCACTGTCCCCCGACACACTCTGCGACACCAACCTTGGACCTCGACATGGACTGCCATTACTTGTATGCTCAACAATGACACAGCAATCAGCCTGCGGACTGGAATCTTCCCCTTCCGAGTAACTTGCCAATCCCTAAAGGACTCAGGCTGACCCTCCATGGGGCAACATTGTAAAGTGTTGTCTGCATGGCCCAGTACTGAGACAGCCTCAACACTCCACTGAATGTGAATAATACATTCTGATACAAACAGATGTGTCATGTCTATGAATGATCAAGTATGAAAGCATGTACGAATGTTGGGGCAATGATTCCCCCTTACGTCCATGTAGCTCATGTTGTGGGACTTGAGTCACAGGGTGCATCCCTGCATCATGGTGGTACATATTTGACCCCAAAATTAGCCCTGTTGACAATTGTAGGTCACAAATGACAGCCTATATGTAATGAATTGGGACACATGTGAAACGCTGATGAGTGGGATTCCATACTATCTTTGACACACAGAAATGGCATTCTGAAAACGTGACACCCAAACAGCACCCCTGTACAGAGGTGACACACCCACCACCTATTTCCAATTAGTGAGATTGTTAGCACTACATGTTGCACTCACACTTGTAAGAGTGGTGTGCTTGTACAGAGGAGTAACCTGCACACAGGGAATGTGTGTTGTAATGAGTTTATTTGCACATGCTGTGCCTGTGGTCATTTTGTACTGTTCCATGATCGCCAAGGACTATGACAATGTGACGTGCTCATGTGAAGAAATTGTCAATGATGGTGTTCCTACGAGCTAGTCCTGCTGCTGCTGTAGTGGGGTGTGGTCCACCTGCCTCATCTTCATCATCATCGTCCGGTGCATCTGGCACTTGTAGCCATGGGGCATTGGTGCGCACACATATGTTGTGCAACACACAACATGCAACGATCATCTTGCACACGATGCCTGGGCTCTACAGGAGCCTTCCACCTGTGATGTCCAGGCACCTGAAACGTGAGTTCAACACGCCAAATGTGCGTTCCACAATGCCCCTGGTGCGTATGTGGGCCGCATTGTACTGCCTCTGTGCCTGTGTGTTTGGGGTTCGGAGGGGTGTCATCATCCAAGGGCAGAGTGCATATCCTTGATCACCTGTGACAGTGCATAGAGACATGAGTCAAAAGTTGGTTCTGCATGATGTGTTGGCAGGCCCACTAGTTCATTGGTGTGTGATATGTGTGACTTAGTGATTCCTGTTTGACAGGTACTGCTTGTAGCAAATGAGTGGCATCAATGTGTATTACGTAGCCTCACTGCTACCCCTCCCTCCCCCGTGCATATTTACTAGTGTGCGCAGCACGGTTGCATCACTTGCACTCCTACGGCACACCTTTGTCATGCCTGTCTGTGCATGTCCACAAGCCTGACAAGGACACTGTGATGTTGTGCGTTGAAGGTGGGCGGCCATGTGTGTGTAGGCCTATGGTAAGGATAGGGCGGACACAGATGTAGAGTTCATGGCTGGCTGAACTCGCAATGCGGTTGAGGGTAGACCTTTGGCCTATGCTGCGGTAATAGCGACACACACAACAGTTGGCATGTATGATCCCGGACCCCGAGCGGGCTTGCGCTCCTTCATTCATCCCTTCGGCCGAGCCCGCGCTCCGGGGGCATGCTACATCGCAACATTGTCCATTGCGGAACGTATGGCTCCGACACCACAACAGAGACACCCGCATTAGTCACTTCCTTGGCAAGGCCAACACTTGGCAACGCCCAGAGCACAGGGCTGATTGTCCACACCCCTACGCTGGACTGTCGTACGTCAGCCCACTACGCTTACGCTTACAGGGGGGTACGACACAGCTACATGTCCCAGGTCTTCAACACTGCCTGAGGTGACATGGTTGCGTCCGCTGTACACAGCACAATGTCATGTGGTAGGGCCCGAGACCTTCATGCATACATAATGACCACGCGGACACACTTAGATAGTTTGTGGAACTGGCTACGGGCACATGCGCCCGGCCTCTTTTATTGCCAGGGCCACATGTCCAGTGACGCCTGTGCTGGATGGCTGTGGGGTGAGTGTAAGCCAGCACTCAGGGAGTGGTTGGTGCTGGCAACAACTACAACAGTGATCGGACAATCAGAAGTTCAAAGTTCAAACAGCAAGGGTCCATGACTTGTGCTGTACAGAGTTAGTGGCCCCGGATGCACTGCGGCCAGCATAGGCACACCGCCACGGGACGGTGACTTGCAGTGCACTCAGGTAGGGCCACAGGAGCTGAGCGGGTCCTCGTCGGTGTTGAAGGTGAATGTCGCGTAGTGTTTCGGGGGACAGTGGAAGGTGTTCTTCCAGGGCATGATGCAGAGGGCAGAACCAAGCAGAAACAGGCAATATGGAGGAGATGAATGCTACCGACCCATTTTTTTACTCAAAGTCAGTATCAGCCACATGATGATGAAGACAACCCCCAGGCCATGGACTCAGATGCCACCAAAGTTCAACCTGAGAGTGTCCATGCATTAAGTGGCACAGAGTTAGTGGCACCAGAGCAGAAAGGGGATGCAGTCTGCTATAAGGCGTGTACAATGGTATGAACTCTGCCATGAAAGATGCAAGACTCAGTTCCAAATGTGTGACCTGATTGACCGCAGTGTAGGCCGGGGGCAGCGGGCAGCAGGGTCCCACAGTCACGTGTCGTTGGCTTGCGATGCAGAGTTAGTGGCACCAGAGCAGTTGTTGGTAGTGTTCGATCACCTCCATGACGATCGTCCTTTTTTCCTCCGGACTGAACCGCGTCTTCCTCTTACTCCTCTCCTTGCGTACCATGATTTGGACTCGGCCATTGCATAATCAAGACTCAGTTCCAAATGTGTGACCTAATTCACCGCAGTGTAGGCCGGAGGCAGCGGGCAGCAGGGGCCCACAGACACATGTCGTTGGCTTGCGATGCACAGAGTTGGTGGCACCAGATCGAAGGGAGTACAGTGATATAAACTCTGCAATAAATATATGAACTCAGCCATAATGAAATCAAGACTCAGTTCCAAATGTGTGACCTGCTGGTCCGCAGTGTGGGTCGAAGGCAGTAGTCAGAAGGGGCCCACAGACACGTGTCGTGTGCTTGCGATGCACAGAGTTGGTGGCACCCGATCGAAGGGAGTACAGTGATATAAACTCTGCCATAAATATATGAACTCGGCCATAATGAAATCAAGACTCAGTTCCAAATGTGTGACCTACTTGACCACAGTGTAGGCCGGAGGCAGCGGTGGAGTATGTCAACAAGAAAGGAGTGCTGGGGGTCTATGTCGCGGAGGCCGTGATGGTCTGAGGAGGCTGCCATGGTCGCGGGCCTCGGGCTTGGAGCTTGCACCGTCGTGTGGTGGGCCCTCTTTGACACACACCGGTGTCGGCAGGTGAGCAGTGAGGCCTGGTTGCGCTGGGGCGGTCAAGACGGGTCTGGGGACCAGTGGCCTGGGCTGCAGCAGGCACACGGGATCGCATGCACTGCCGCTCACGGCGTCGGCCTCGTGGCGGGCTAAGAGGCGCCGCCCTGGCAGACACGTTGGCCATTCCGGAAGAGGAATGGCCCAGGATGCTTGTTTCCGGTCCAGGGAAGACATGGCTTGGCAGTTCGGGCTGGACTGTTCCCATGAGGCACAGGGTCAGACTGATTTGCATATGGCCATGTCTAAACTGGGGTGGTGGAGTGAGCTAAAGAATGATGATGGATTAAACCCAGATCAGTTGACTGGGGGTGAGTGTTTGATTTGCTCAAACGCTCCGTCCATCGTCCCCTTTGGTATCGCTTTGTTCGCCCTAAGTTGGCAGGGTATGCCCAGACGTGGGTCCCTTGCTCACTTTGCCACTGGATTCAAGCTAGCCTGGCTGATGACGGCTGAATGGCCAGAAACCGGTCCCAGGATGCTTGTTTCCGCTCCAGGGAAGACATGGCTTGGCAGTTCGGGCTGGACTGTTCCCATGAGGCACAGGGTCAGACTGATTTGCATATGGCCATGTCTAAACTGGGGTGGTGGAGTGAGCTAAAGAATGATGATGGATTAAACCCAGATCAGTTGACTGGGGGTGAGTGTTTGATTTGCTCAAACGCTCCGTCCATCGTCCCCTTTGGTATCGCTTTGTTCGCCCTAAGTTGGCAGGGTATGCCCAGACGTGGGTCCCTTGCTCACTTTGCCACTGGATTCAAGCTAGCCTGGCTGATGACGGCTGAATGGCCAGAAACCGGTCCCAGGATGCTTGTTTCCGGTCCAGGGAAGACATGGCTTGGCAGTTCGGGCTGGACTGTTCCCATGAGGCACAGGGTCAGACTGATTTGCATATGGCCATGTCTAAACTGGGGTGGTGGAGTGAGCTAAAGAATGATGATGGATTAAACCCAGATCAGTTGACTGGGGGTGAGTGTTTGATTTGCTCAAACGCTCCGTCCATCGTCCCCTTTGGCATCGCTTTGTTCGCCCTAAGTTGGCAGGGTATGCCCAGACGTGGGTCCCTTGCTCAATTTGCCACTGGATTCAAGCTAGCCTGGCTGATGACGGCTGAATGGCCAGAAACCGGTCCCAGGATGCTTGTTTCCGGTCCAGGGAAGACATGGCTTGGCAGTTCGGGCTGGACTGTTCCCATGAGGCACAGGGTCAGACTGATTTGCATATGGCCATGTCTAAACTGGGGTGGTGGAGTGAGCTAAAGAATGATGATGGATTAAACCCAGATCAGTTGACTGGGGGTGAGTGTTTGATTTGCTCAAATGCTCCGTCCATCGTCCCCTTTGGTATCGCTTTGTTCGCCCTAAGTTGGCAGGGTATGCCCAGACGTGGGTCCCTTGCTCACTTTGCCACTGGATTCAAGCTAGCCTGGCTGATGACGGCTGAATGGCCAGAAACCGGTCCCAGGATGCTTGTTTCCGGTCCAGGGAAGACATGGCTTGGCAGTTCGGGCTGGACTGTTCCCATGAGGCACAGGGTCAGACTGATTTGCATATGGCCATGTCTAAACTGGGGTGGTGGAGTGAGCTAAAGAATGATGATGGATTAAACCCAGATCAGTTGACTGGGGGTGAGTGTTTGATTTGCTCAAACGCTCCGTCCATCGTCCCCTTTGGTATCGCTTTGTTCGCCCTAAGTTGGCAGGGTATGCCCAGACGTGGGTCCCTTGCTCACTTTACCACTGGATTCAAGCTAGCCTGGCTGATGACGGCTGAATGGCCAGAAACCGGTCCCAGGATGCTTGTTTCCGGTCCAGGGAAGACATGGCTTGGCAGTTCGGGCTGGACTGTTCCCATGAGGCACAGGGTCAGACTGATTTGCATATGGCCATGTCTAAACTGGGGTGGTGGAGTGAGCTAAAGAATGATGATGGATTAAACCCAGATCAGTTGACTGGGGGTGAGTGTTTGATTTGCTCAAACGCTCCGTCCATCGTCCCCTTTGGTATCGCTTTGTTCGCCCTAAGTTGGCAGGGTATGCCCAGACGTGGGTCCCTCGCTCACTTTGCCACTGGATTCAAGCTAGCCTGGCTGATGACGGCTGAATGGCCAGAAACCGGTCCCAGGATGCTTGTTTCCGGTCCAGGGAAGACATGGCTTGGCAGTTCGGGCTGGACTGTTCCCATGAGGCACAGGGTCAGACTGATTTGCATATGGCCATGTCTAAACTGGGGTGGTGGAGTGAGCTAAAGAATGATGATGGATTAAACCCAGATCAGTTGACTGGGGGTGAGTGTTTGATTTGCTCAAACGCTCCGTCCATCGTCCCCTTTGGTATCGCTTTGTTCGCCCTAAGTTGGCAGGGTATGCCCAGACGTGGGTCCCTTGCTCACTTTGCCACTGGATTCAAGCTAGCCTGGCTGATGACGGCTGAATGGCCAGAAACCGGTCCCAGGATGCTTGTTTCCGGTCCAGGGAAGACATGGCTTGGCAGTTCGGGCTGAACTGTTCCCATGAGGCACAGGGTCAGACTGATTTGCATATGGCCATGTCTAAACTGGGGTGGTGGAGTGAGCTAAAGAATGATGATGGATTAAACCCAGATCAGTTGACTGGGGAGAGTGTTTGATTTGCTCAAACGCTCCGTCCATCGTCCCCTTTGGTATCGCTTTGTTCGCCCTAAGTTGGCAGGGTATGCCCAGACGTGGGTCCCTTGCTCACTTTGCCACTGGATTCAAGCTAGCCTGGCTGATGACGGCTGAATGGCCAGAAACCGGTCCCAGGATGCTTGTTTCCGGTCCAGGGAAGACATGGCTTGGCAGTTCGGGCTGGACTGTTCCCATGAGGCACAGGGTCAGACTGATTTGCATATGGCCATGTCTAAACTGGGGTGGTGGAGTGAGCTAAAGAATGATGATGGATTAAACCCAGATCAGTTGACTGGGGTTGAGTGTTTGATTTGCTCAAACGCTCCGTCCATCGTCCCCTTTGGTATCGCTTTGTTCGCCCTAAGTTGGCAGGGTATGCCCAGATGTGGGTCCCTTGCTCACTTTGCCACTGGATTCAAGCTAGCCTGGCTGATGATGGCTGAATGGCCAGAAACCGGTCCCAGGATGCTTGTTTCCGGTCCAGGGAAGACATGGCTTGGCAGTTCGGGCTGGACTGTTCCCATGAGGCACAGGGTCAGACTGATTTGCATATGGCCATGTCTAAACTGGGGTGGTGGAGTGAGCTAAAGAATGATGATGGATTAAACCCAGATCAGTTGACTGGGTGTGAGTGTTTGATTTGCTCAAACGCTCCGTCCATCGTCCCCTTTGGTATCGCTTTGTTCGCCCTAAGTTGGCAGGGTATGCCCAGACGTGGGTCCCTTGCTCACTTTGCCACTGGATTCAAGCTAGCCTGGCTGATGACGGCTGAATGGGCAGAAACCGGTCCCAGGATGCTTGTTTCCGGTCCAGGGAAGACATGGCTTGGCAGTTCGGGCTGGACTGTTCCCATGAGGCACAGGGTCAGACTGATTTGCATATGGCCATGTCTAAACTGGGGTGGTGGAGTGAGCTAAAGAATGATGATGGATTAAACCCAGATCAGTTGACTGGGGGTGAGTGTTTGATTTGCTCAAACGCTCCGTCCATCGTCCCCTTTGGTATCGCTTTGTTCGCCCTAAGTTGGCAGGGTATGCCCAGACGTGGGTCCCTTGCTCACTTTGCCACTGGATTCAAGCTAGCCTGGCTGATGACGGCTGAATGGGCAGAAACCGGTCCCAGGATGCTTGTTTCCGGTCCAGGGAAGACATGGCTTGGCAGTTCGGGCTGGACTGTTCCCATGAGGCACAGGGTCAGACTGATTTGCATATGGCCATGTCTAAACTGGGGTGGTGGAGTGAGCTAAAGAATGATGATGGATTAAACCCAGATCAGTTGACTGGGGGTGAGTGTTTGATTTGCTCAAACGCTCCGTCCATCGTCCCCTTTGGTATCGCTTTGTTCGCCCTAAGTTGGCAGGGTATGCCCAGACGTGGGTCCCTTGCTCACTTTGCCACTGGATTCAAGCTAGCCTGGCTGATGACGGCTGAATGGCCAGAAACCGGTCCCAGGATGCTTGTTTCCGGTCCAGGGAAGACATGGCTTGGCAGTTCGGGCTGGACTGTTCCCATGAGGCACAGGGTCAGACTGATTTGCATATGGCCATGTCTAAACTGGGGTGGTGGAGTGAGCTAAAGAATGATGATGGATTAAACCCAGATCAGTTGACTGGGGGTGAGTGTTTGATTTGCTCAAATGCTCCGTCCATCGTCCCCTTTGGTATCGCTTTGTTCGCCCTAAGTTGGCAGGGTATGCCCAGACGTGGGTCCCTTGCTCACTTTGCCACTGGATTCAAGCTAGCCTGGCTGATGACGGCTGAATGGCCAGAAACCGGTCCCAGGATGCTTGTTTCCGGTCCAGGGAAGACATGGCTTGGCAGTTCGGGCTGGACTGTTCCCATGAGGCACAGGGTCAGACTGATTTGCATATGGCCATGTCTAAACTGGGGTGGTGGAGTGAGCTAAAGAATGATGATGGATTAAACCCAGATCAGTTGACTGGGGGTGAGTGTTTGATTTGCTCAAACGCTCCGTCCATCGTCCCCTTTGGTATCGCTTTGTTCGCCCTAAGTTGGCAGGGTATGCCCAGACGTGGGTCCCTTGCTCACTTTGCCACTGGATTCAAGCTAGCCTGGCTGATGACGGCTGAATGGCCAGAAACCGGTCCCAGGATGCTTGTTTCCGGTCCAGGGAAGACATGGCTTGGCAGTTCGGGCTGGACTGTTCCCATGAGGCACAGGGTCAGACTGATTTGCATATGGCCATGTCTAAACTGGGGTGGTGGAGTGAGCTAAAGAATGATGATGGATTAAACCCAGATCAGTTGACTGGGGGTGAGTGTTTGATTTGCTCAAACGCTCCGTCCATCGTCCCCTTTGGTATCGCTTTGTTCGCCCTAAGTTGGCATGGTATGCCCAGACGTGGGTCCCTTGCTCACTTTGCCACTGGATTCAAGCTAGCCTGGCTGATGACGGCTGAATGGCCAGAAACCGGTCCCAGGATGCTTGTTTCCGGTCCAGGGAAGACATGGCTTGGCAGTTCGGGCTGGACTGTTCCCATGAGGCACAGGGTCAGACTGATTTGCATATGGCCATGTCTAAACTGGGGTGGTGGAGTGAGCTAAAGAATGATGATGGATTAAACCCAGATCAGTTGACTGGGGGTGAGTGTTTGATTTGCTCAAACGCTCCGTCCATCGTCCCCTTTGGTATCGCTTTGTTCGCCCTAAGTTGGCAGGGTATGCCCAGACGTGGGTCCCTTGCTCACTTTGCCACTGGATTCAAGCTAGCCTGGCTGATGACGGCTGAATGGCCAGAAACCGGTCCCAGGATGCTTGTTTCCGGTCCAGGGAAGACATGCCTTGGCAGTTCTGGCTGGACTGTTCCCATGAGGCACAGGGTCAGACTGATTTGCATATGGCCATGTCTAAACTGGGGTGGTGGAGTGAGCTAAAGAATGATGATGGATTAAACCCAGATCAGTTGACTGGGGGTGAGTGTTTGATTTGCTCAAACGCTCCGTCCATCGTCCCCTTTGGTATCGCTTTGTTCGCCCTAAGTTGGCAGGGTATGCCCAGACGTGGGTCCCTTGCTCACTTTGCCACTGGATTCAAGCTAGCCTGGCTGATGACGGCTGAATGGCCAGAAACCGGTCCCAGGATGCTTGTTTCCGGTCCAGGGAAGACATGGCTTGGCAGTTCGGGCTGGACTGTTCCCATGAGGCACAGGGTCAGACTGATTTGCATATGGCCATTTCTAAACTGGGGTGGTGGAGTGAGCTAAAGAATGATGATGGATTAAACCCAGATCAGTTGACTGGGGGTGAGTGTTTGATTTACTCAAACGCTCCGTCCATCGTCCCCTTTGGTATCGCTTTGTTCGCCCTAAGTTGGCAGGGTATGCCCAGACGTGGGTCCCTTGCTCACTTTGCCACTGGATTCAAGCTAGCCTGGCTGATGACGGCTGAATGGCCAGAAACCGGTCCCAGGATGCTTGTTTCCGGTCCAGGGAAGACATGGCTTGGCAGTTCGGGCTGGACTGTTCCCATGAGGCACAGGGTCAGACTGATTTGCATATGGCCATGTCTAAACTGGGGTGGTGGAGTGAGCTAAAGAATGATGATGGATTAAACCCAGATCAGTTGACTGGGGGTGAGTGTTTGATTTGCTCAAACGCTCCGTCCATCGTCCCCTTTGGTATCGCTTTGTTCGCCCTAAGTTGGCAGGGTATGCCCAAACGTGGGTCCCTTGCTCACTTTGCCACTGGATTCAAGCTAGCCTGGCTGATGACGGCTGAATGGCCAGAAACCGGTCCCAGGATGCTTGTTTCCGGTCCAGGGAAGACATGGCTTGGCAGTTCGGGCTGGACTGTTCCCATGAGGCACAGGGTCAGACTGATTTGCATATGGCCATGTCTAAACTGGGGTGGTGGAGTGAGCTAAAGAATGATGATGGATTAAACCCAGATCAGTTGACTGGGGGTGAGTGTTTGATTTGCTCAAACGCTCCGTCCATCGTCCCCTTTGGTATCGCTTTGTTCGCCCTAAGTTGGCAGGGTATGCCCAGACGTGGGTCCCTTGCTCACTTTGCCACTGGATTCAAGCTAGCCTGGCTGATGACGGCTGAATGGCCAGAAACCGGTCCTAGGATGCTTGTTTCCGGTCCAGGGAAGACATGGCTTGGCAGTTCGGGCTGGACTGTTCCCATGAGGCACAGGGTCAGACTGATTTGCATATTGCCATGTCTAAACTGGGGTGGTGGAGTGAGCTAAAGAATGATGATGGATTAAACCCAGATCAGTTGACTGGGGGTGAGTGTTTGATTTGCTCAAACGCTCCGTCCATCGTCCCCTTTGGTATCGCTTTGTTTGCCCTAAGTTGGCAGGGTATGCCCAGACGTGGGTCCTTTGCTCACTTTGCCACTGGATTCAAGCTAGCCTGGCTGATGACGGCTGAATGGCCAGAAACCGGTCCCAGGATGCTTGTTTCCTGTCCAGGGAAGACATGGCTTGGCAGTTCGGGCTGGACTGTTCCCATGAGGCACAGGGTCAGACTGATTTGAAGACTCAAGTAAGCCGCGTCAGAGAACTTGGCAGCGCTTCTATTTTACTCGCTTTCACCCTTTTATTATTTTAAAAAACAGAACAGCATTTCGGCTATTTTACCTTTGCACCGAAGACTTGTTGCACGTACTGCACGCTCCGACCCCGGTCCACCGCAGCTGTTGCTGTTTGTGTGGAGGGCGGACCGGCACAGCGTGACACACCTCCTGTGTCGTCACACGCAAGAGGGCTGCGGGGGAAGTACTTTAGGGCTGATGCCAGGGACGCGCAGCAGACACAAGTAAGCCGCGTCAGAGAACTTGGCAGCGCTTCTATTTTACTCGCTTTCACCCTTTTATTATTTTAAAAAACAGAACAGCATTTCGGCTATTTTACCTTTTCTGCCTAAATCCTTTGCACTGAAGACTTGTTGCACGTACTGCACGCTCCGACCCCGGTCCACTGCAGCTGTTGCTGTTTGTGTGGAGGGCGGACCGGCACAGCGTGACACACCTCCTGTGTCGTCACACGCAAGAGGGCTGCGGGGAAAGTACTTTAGGGCCGATGCCAGGGACGCGCAGCAGACACAAGTAAGCCGCGTCAGAGAACTTGGCAGCGCTTCTATTTTACTCGCTTTCACCCTTTTATTATTTTAAAAAACAGAACAGCATTTCGGCTATTTTACCTTTTCTGCCTAAATCCTTTGCACTGAAGACTTGTTGCACGTACTGCACGCTCCGACCCCGGTCCACCGCAGCTGTTGTAGTTTGTGTGGAGGGCGGACCGGCACAGCGTGACACACCTCCCGTGTCGTCACACGCAAGAGGGCTGCGGGGAAAGTACTTTAGGGCCGATGCCAGGGACGCGCAGTGGGCGTGCGCAGCGGGCGCGCCGCTGGCGCGCCAAAGGCGCGCCTAAGGCAAGCCCGTCTGCGCCGGTCCGCGCCTGGACCGGGCCAAGGGCCAGAAGTCCTGGTGCTCTCTCCAACTGCCATCAATATCCAGCTGCAAAACAAACTACAAATCACGAAAAAGAGGCTGAATCTTCAGTTTGCACTAAAACCACCAGGCGGCAATATTCATCAGAACAATTAAATTCCTACTGCCCCCCTCCATCTCATAAGTGTGCCTGCCTATATTTTGACGGCAAGATGGAAACATGTGCAAACTGCGGCTTTTCTTTAAAGGGGAATCCAGGCTATGTCAATAATATTATAAATGAAAACTTGGCAAATGCCACTCTGACAGCTCCATCCCATAAAAACTTCTCGTTCCTGTATACTAACTGTCGCTCCCTCCCTAAACATAAATTGGATATGTTTGACCTGTTGCATGACGAACGACCTGATGCCGTTTTCTTGACGGAGACTTGGCTCCATGAAAGTGCGGGCCCGGATGTCGCTGCCGCCCTTCCATATAACTATGCAATAGTTAGGAACGATTGAGCTATAAAAACTGGAGGGGGCATAGCCATTATTTTTAAAAAGGATTACCAATGCTCCTTTGAGCCTTTTATGTCTCAGAACAGCGAGGCGGCGCTATTTAAGCTGACCCTGACCCCTAATTTTACTTTCTCAGGTATGCTGGTATATCGTCCCCCGGGACCGTCTGCATCCTGGACTTCTTCCTTCCCCGAACTTATAACCCCTCCAAGTATGAAAACAGCAAATTTTACAATTTTGGGTGACTTCAATCTTCATCTGGAAGACCCCACCTGTAAATGTAGCACCAATCTTATCTCGGATTTAGCAGCTCTAAATATTAGCCTTATGAACTCAGGCCCCACACACGAGGCAGGTCACCTGCTGGACCCCATTTTTCGAATCTTCCGGGGATCCACTGCTTTCCGGCCTCCCCTCTAAACTGGTCGGACCACTTTCTTACTAAATTCCACTTAAAACTCCTAGAGATTCCTGTACCTATTTATGTAACTCCAGACACTTTAATCAGGAACTGGAAAAATCTAGATGCCACAGTTTTAAATAACATTTTATGTTCCCACATGCCCATTTCCAAACAATCAGTGAACTCACTCTCCACCTCGGTACAGAAATGGCTTCTTAATGCCATTGACATTTGCTTACCTTTGGCAAGAAAAAAAGCCAACAATCATCGACCCCCTGCACCTTGGTTCACTGAGACTTTAAAGACAGAGAAAGCCAAATGTAAAAAAATGGAACGCAAGTGGAGGAAGGAACTACACCCCGCTTCCAAAAACAACTATAAAGCAGCGAAAAAATATATCATGATCTTTGCAAAACAGCTAGGGCGGACCATGTCTCATCCACCATTTCAAGAGCTTTAAACTGCTCTAAAACACTTTTTAACATGGTTAAGGAACTTGCCGGTTCCAAAACTCAAACCAAGCCCCCTGCACTTAATAAAAAGCAATGTGAGGACCTGGCCACTTTCTTTGTTCAAAAAGTTGACAGTATATATCAGGATATAGTACGAGGGCAGGTTGACAATTTTTCTCCCTCCCCAGGAACATCCACACCATCTTCCATGGATGACATACCCCCAACCAAGATTGGAGCCCTAATTTACTTACTAATCAATTGGACACATGGCCTCTGCTAAACATCACCACCCTAAAAAACTTTTGGGTAGTATAAAATCAGGATCGCCAAGGGATCCCTTGCCCATCTCCGTACTCCAGCAGCTGGAACCTCCATCGCTGCAGGTTATCATGGATCTTTTAAATGCCTCCCTGCTGGAGGCAATCGTCCCGTCTGATTGGAAACATGCTATGGTAATGCCTCTTCTTAAAAAGGCAAATGCTGACCCTGAACTACTCTCTAACTATCGTCCCATTTCACTTTTACCGCCCTTCTCTAAAATCTTAGAAAAACATATCCATGCACAGCTTTCACTGTTTGTCGATGCGCAAAGTTTTCTCCATCCTTCACAGTCGGGTTTCAGAGCCGGTTTTTTAACAGAAACCACCCTGCTGGGGGTAAACGAAAGACTACGCCACCATCTTGATGCTGGAGACACCGTGGCCCTCATTTTGTTGGATCTGAGCGCAGCTTTTGACACGGTGTCCCATGCTGTGTTAATTAAAACCCTAAGTTTGTTGGGCTTATGTGGGCCGGCTCTGAAATGGCTCACTTCCTTCCTCACAAGTCGCACTTTCCAAGTTTCTTCTCCCATAACTAGCTCTGATATCCACTCTCTAACTCATGGGGTGCCTCAAGGCTCTATCCTTAGCCCCCTACTTTTTAACTTATATGTAAGACCCCTGGCGGATATTGCAGAGAAATCTGGGCTGACCCTTTTCTCCTACGCGGATGACTCGCAAATCATTTTCTCTCTATCTATGAAGAGCACGACAGGGACTTCTCCCCTTCAGCTGGGGTTGAGGAATATTGCATCATGGATGCAATCTAACTACCTCAAACTGAATGGAGGAAAAACCGAGGTTCTTATATTTGGGAAAAATAGGGAACTTTGGGGTCCTCAACATTGGCCCTGCGAGATGGGTGCTCTTCCTATACCGGTCCGCCAAGCTCGAAATTTGGGTGTAATCTTGGATGATACACTAAGTATGCATAACCAAGTTGTTAAAGTAGCTGCTACCTGTTTCACTATCTTGAAGTGGCTAAAAAAGTTATCTGGATGCTACCAGAACCCACTCAGAGGACTGTTGTTCATGCCTTGATTACTTCAAGACTTGATTACGGCAATGTTCTGTACTTGGGTTCTAACAAAGAGGTGACACGCAGGCTGCAACTGGTTCAAAACTCTGCAGCTAGGCTCTTATGCCGGATCCCCAGAACTTCCTCTGTTTCCGGCCATCTCCGTGACTTACACTGGCTCAGGGTGGAGAACCGAGTTAAGTTCAAAGCCCTGAGCTACATGTTTAAAATCAAAAGTGGTACGGCCCCCAAATACCTTCAATCACTGGCTCATCCCTATGTCCCTCTTCGTGACCTTCGCTCATCTACGCAGGGGAGGTTTTCTGTCCCAAAAATCAAACTAGCAAGGATGGGCGGTAGGTCTTTTTCACATCTTGGCCCCTCACTCTGGAATACTATGCCCCTAACTCTTCGAACCGAAACTAACTACATTCATTTCCGTAAATCCTTGAAGACATGGCTTTTTAATCATTAGCCTGCTGCCTTTGCTTTGACATCAGCCTCTGTATCTGCGTTTGCGCCGGGAAACCCTTTTTGGGTAGCTGTTGCGCATTATAAGTTTAATTAATCAATAAATAAATAAATAAATTTGCATATGGCCATGTCTAAACTGGGGTGGTGGAGTGAGCTAAAGAATGATGATGGATTAAACCCAGATCAGTTGACTGGGGGTGAGTGTTTGATTTGCTCAAACGCTCCGTCCATCGCCCCCTTTGGTATCGCTTTGTTCGCCCTAAGTTGGCAGGGTATGCCCAGACGTGGGTCCCTTGCTCACTTTGTGACTGGATTCAAGCTAGCCTGGCTGATGACGGCTGAATGGCCAGAAACCGGTCCCAGGATGCTTGTTTCCGGTCCAGGGAAGACATGGCTTGGCAGTTCGGGCTGGACTGTTCCCATGAGGCACAGGGTCAGACTGATTTGCATATGGCCATGTCTAAACTGGGGTGGTGGAGTGAGCTAAAGAATGATGATGGATTAAACCCAGATCAGTTGACTGGGGGTGAGTGTTTGATTTGCTCAAACGCTCCGTCCATCGTCCCCTTTGGTATCGCTTTGTTCGCCCTAAGTTGGCAGGGTATGCCCAGACGTGGGTCCCTTGCTCACTTTGCCACTGGATTCAAGCTAGCCTGGCTGATGACGGCTGAATGGCCAGAAACCGGTCCCAGGATGCTTGTTTCCGGTCCAGGGAAGACATGGCTTGGCAGTTCGGGCTGGACTGTTCCCATGAGGCACAGGGTCAGACTGATTTGCATATGGCCATGTCTAAACTGGAGTGGTGGAGTGAGCTAAAGAATGATGATGGATTAAACCCAGATCAGTTGACTGGGGGTGAGTGTTTGATTTGCTCAAACGCTCCGTCCATCGTCCCCTTTGGTATCGCTTTGTTCGCCCTAAGTTGGCAGGGTATGCCCAGACGTGGGTCCCTTGCTCACTTTGCCACTGGATTCAAGCTAGCCTGGCTGATGACGGCTGAATGGCCAGAAACCGGACCCAGGATGCTTGTTTCCGGTCCAGGGAAGACATGGCTTGGCAGTTCGGGCTGGACTGTTCCCATGAGGCACAGGGTCAGACTGATTTGCATATGGCCATGTCTAAACTGGGGTGGTGGAGTGAGCT
This sequence comes from Calotriton arnoldi, assembly GCA_963921515.1. NCBI lineage: Eukaryota > Metazoa > Chordata > Amphibia > Caudata > Salamandridae > Calotriton > Calotriton arnoldi. The sequence goes on along the minus strand of CAWUFW010015494.1, from coordinate 3,594 downwards.
AAAGAATGATGATGGATTAAACCCAGATCAGTTGACTGGGGGTGAGTGTTTGATTTGCTCAAACGCTCCGTCCATCGTCCCCTTTGGCATCGCTTTGTTCGCCCTAAGTTGGCAGGGTATGCCCAGACGTGGGTCCCTTGCTCACTTTGCCACTGGATTCAAGCTAGCCTGGCTGATGATGGCTGAATGGCCAGAAACCGGTCCCAGGATGCTTGTTTCCGGTCCAGGAAGACATGGCTTGGCAGTTCGGGCTGGACTGTTCCCATGAGGCACAGGGTCAGACTGATTTGCATATGGCCATGTCTAAACTGGGGTGGTGGAGTGAGCTAAAGAATGATGATGGATTAAACCCAGATCAGTTGACTGGGGGTGAGTGTTTGATTTGCTCAAATGCTCCGTCCATCGTCCCCTTTGGTATCGCTTTGTTCGCCCTAAGTTGGCAGGGTATGCCCAGACGTGGGTCCCTTGCTCACTTTGCCACTGGATTCAAGCTAGCCTGGCTGATGATGGCTGAATGGCCAGAAACCGGTCCCAGGATGCTTGTTTCCGATCCAGGAAGACATGGCTTGGCAGTTCGGGCTGGACTGTTCCCATGAGGCACAGGGTCAGACTGATTTGCATATGGCCATGTCTAAACTGGGGTGGTGGAGTGAGCTAAAGAATGATGATGGATTAAACCCAGATCAGTTGACTGGGGGTGAGTGTTTGATTTGCTCAAACGCTCCGTCCATCGTCCCCTTTGGTATCGCTTTGTTCGCCCTAAGTTGGCAGGGTATGCCCAGACGTGGGTCCCTTGCTCACTTTGCCACTGGATTCAAGCTAGCCTGGCTGATGACGGCTGAATGGCCAGAAACCGGTCCCAGGATGCTTGTTTCCGGTCCAGGGAAGACATGGCTTGGCAGTTCGGGCTGGACTGTTCCCATGAGGCACAGGGTCAGACTGATTTGCATATGGCCATGTCTAAACTGGGGTGGTGGAGTGAGCTAAAGAATGATGATGGATTAAACCCAGATCAGTTGACTGGGGGTGAGTGTTTGATTTGCTCAAACGCTCCGTCCATCGTCCCCTTTGGTATCGCTTTGTTCGCCCTAAGTTGGCAGGGTATGCCCAGACGTGGGTCCCTTGCTCACTTTGCCACTGGATTCAAGCTAGCCTGGCTGATGACGGCTGAATGGCCAGAAACCGGTCCCAGGATGCTTGTTTCCGGTCCAGGAAGACATGGCTTGGCAGTTCGGGCTGGACTGTTCCCATGAGGCACAGGGTCAGACTGAGTTGCATATGGCCATGTCTAAACTGGGGTGGTGGAGTGAGCTAAAGAATGATGATGGATTAAACCCAGATCAGTTGACTGGGGGTGAGTGTTTGATTTGCTCAAACGCTCCGTCCATCGTCCCCTTTGGCATCGCTTTGTTCGCCCTAAGTTGGCAGGGTATGCCCAGACGTGGGTCCCTTGCTCACTTTGCCACTGGATTCAAGCTAGCCTGGCTGATGACGGCTGAATGGCCAGAAACCGGTCCCAGGATGCTTGTTTCCGGTCCAGGGAAGACATGGCTTGGCAGTTCGGGCTGGACTGTTCCCATGAGGCACAGGGTCAGACTGATTTGCATATGGCCATGTCTAAACTGGGGTGGTGGAGTGAGCTAAAGAATGATGATGGATTAAACCCAGATCAGTTGACTGGGGGTGAGTGTTTGATTTGCTCAAACGCTCAGTCCATCGTCCCCTTTGGTATCGCTTTGTTCGCCCTAAGTTGGCAGGGTATGCCCAGACGTGGGTCCCTTGCTCACTTTGCCACTGGATTCAAGCTAGCCTGGCTGATGACGGCTGAATGTCCAGAAACCGGTCCCAGGATGCTTGTTTCCGGTCCAGGGAAGACATGGCTTGGCAGTTCGGGCTGGACTGTTCCCATGAGGCACAGGGTCAGACTGATTTGCATATGGCCATGTCTAAACTGGGGTGGTGGAGTGAGCTAAAGAATGATGATGGATTAAACCCAGATCAGTTGACTGGGGGTGAGTGTTTGATTTGCTCAAGCGCTCCGTCCATCGTCCCCTTTGGTATCGCTTTGTTCGCCCTAAGTTGGCAGGGTATGCCCAGACGTGGGTCCCTTGCTCACTTTGCCACTGGATTCAAGCTAGCCTGGCTGATGACGGCTGAATGGCCAGAAACCGGTCCCAGGATGCTTGTTTCCGGTCCAGGGAAGACATGGCTTGGCAGTTCGGGCTGGACTGTTCCCATGAGGCACAGGGTCAGACTGATTTGCATATGGCCATGTCTAAACTGGGGTGGTGGAGTGAGCTAAAGAATGATGATGGATTAAACCCAGATCAGTTGACTGGGGGTGAGTGTTTGATTTGCTCAAGCGCTCCGTCCATCGTCCCCTTTAGTATCGCTTTGTTCGCCCTAAGTTGGCAGGGTATGCCCAGACGTGGGTCCCTTGCTCACTTTGCCACTGGATTCAAGCTAGCCTGGCTGATGACGGCTGAATGGCCAGAAACCGGTCCCAGGATGCTTGTTTCCGGTCCAGGAAGACATGGCTTGGCAGTTCGGGCTGGACTGTTCCCATGAGGCACAGGGTCAGACTGATTTGCATATGGCCATGTCTAAACTGGGGTGGTGGAGTGAGCTAAAGAATGATGATGGATTAAACCCAGATCAGTTGACTGGGGGTGAGTGTTTGATTTGCTCAAACGCTCCGTCCATCGTCCCCTTTGGTATCGCTTTGTTCGCCCTAAGTTGGCAGGGTATGCCCAGGCGTGGGTCCCTTGCTCACTTTGCCACTGGCTTCAAGCTAGCCTGGCTGATGACGGCTGAATGGCCAGAAACCGGTCCCAGGATGCTTGTTTCCGGTCCAGGGAAGACATGGCTTGGCAGTTCGGGCTGGACTGTTCCCATGAGGCACAGGGTCAGACTGATTTGCATATGGCCATGTCTAAACTGGGGTAGTGGAATGAGCTAAAGAATGATGATGGATTAAACCCAGATCAGTTGACTGGGGGTGAGTGTTTGATTTGCTCAAACGCTCCGTCCATCGTCCCCTTTGGTATCACTTTGTTCGCCCTAAGTTGGCAGGGTATGCCCAGACGTGGGTCCCTTGCTCCCTTTGCCACTGGATTCAAGCTAGCCTGGCTGATGATGGCTGAATGGCCAGAAACCGGTCCCAGGATGCTTGTTTCCGGTCCAGGGAAGACATGGCTTGGCAGTTCGGGCTGGACTGTTCCCATGAGGCACAGGGTCAGACTGATTTGCATATGGCCATGTCTAAACTGGGGTGGTGGAGTGAGCTAAAGAATGATGATGGATTAAACCCAGATCAGTTGACTGGGGGTGAGTGTTTGATTTGCTCAAACGCTCCGTCCATCGTCCCCTTTGGTATCGCTTTGTTCGCCCTAAGTTGGCAGGGTATGCCCAGGCGTGGGTCCCTTGCTCACTTTGCCACTGGATTCAAGCTAGCCTGGCTGATGACGGCTGAATGGCCAGAAACCGGTCCCAGGATGCTTGTTTCCGGTCCAGGGAAGACATGGCTTGGCAGTTCGGGCTGGACTGTTCCCATGAGGCACAGGGTCAGACTGATTTGCATATGGCTATGTCTAA